>JBAIZL010000136.1:547500-1064497 GCA_036971475.1 Prosapia bicincta
ATATATATATATATATATATATGTGTGTGTGTGTGTGTGTGTGTGTGTGTGTGTGTGTGTATATATAGTATTATTAGAGACGCAAAGGGATCTTAGTTAACACTAAGATAGCCTATGTACTATCTTCTCATCCTTACCACAGGATTACCTTAGTGGATACCCACCTCTTTGCACAATTAAAGTACCTACACGATGCTGACTTTTCTGATATCCTCTGGGGTACATACTTGCTAGCCAAACCACATTTAAGCAGCTCCCATTGCAGAGCACATACAGAGCACGTGGATAGGGCTTTCATAGTGATTCTTGTCGCACCTCTGGCACTCCGGGGACCCAGACCATTCAAATTTTATATGAAGCGTTTTGATTCCAATGATCTGTTACAAGCTTTACAGTAATTCTGAGTTGAGGTCTGCTTAAGGAGAGTAGTTCTTTGCCCAATAAGTTTCCTGAGTGTCCACACAGTAACATGGATTTGTGGCACCACAAAGTCGTATTCCATTCTTCTGAGCACAACCTATCTATATCTTAAATGATCCTATTGCGCCCATCCCAATGCCCTCGGCAACGGTTCTTGATCTATCGAAACTTTTATGTTAAGGCATCCACTCTCTCTTTATAAACATAAGTTATTATATATTATAATCAATAAAGGTGTATAAAGTATTCCATGGAAAACTACAATACACATATTGTCACAAAATATGTTAGAACAAATCTGAGTAATTACTAACACATTAGGTGAGCTAGGACTTTAATGGAACTAAATAATTTCTTAAATAGTTACCACATTGTATGGTCTTGAAACAGTTTGTTTTTATTTCACAAAATAATAAACTTTTATTGTTTAACATCAATTAGACCGTAACTTTATAGATATAATTATCTTCGTGAACAGAGTTGACTAGACGTTTACATATGTCTTAGGTTCAAGGTATTAGCTTTAAGTTATGCGTGACACATCGCATTAACCCATCCTTTGCATTTAGACTAACGTGGCACCCTAACATTAGTAAGCAATCAAATATAAGTAATATTTATTATGTCGTGCACAGTGAGATATGGGATAGAAAATAAGCGGTAGAGGTAAATAAATACTATATTGTTAAATACTATAAAATTATACAAAATTTAAATATTATTAAATATATTAAGGTGGCGTAAGAAAGTGAGGACACGGTCGATAGCCGTGACATCGTCCTTTAAAACCACCTTTAAACTACTTCGAAGCTTGTAACGAATATACAAATTGGTCAACTCACCACAATCAAGCAGGATATGCTTAATTGTGGTGGTACTTTTACAAAATGGACAAAGTGGTGGATCGTCATGTCTCATCAACCATCCATGCGTTAACAAAGAGTGGCCGATGCGAAGTCGAGTTACAACCACTTCCTCCCTACGATTCGAACGAACAGATATCCTCCATGGTCGGACAGTATTTTTGATGACCCTCAGCTTGTTTCTATTTACATTTTGCCATTCTTCATTTCAAACAGAGAATAGTGTAGATTTAACTTTGCATACAAAATCTGATGCCATCAAACGTTGTGTCGATGGCAACATACCTGTAGCTAATTTTGCACATTCATCTGCTTTAGTGTTTGCGAATATTCCACATTGACCAGGAACCCAGAGAAATGACACCTCGACATCTCGTAAATGGTGCCTGTGTATAGAGCACAAGATGTCTCCAACTAAAGGGTTCTTAGTGTACATTTCCTGAATGGCCTGGAGAGCACTTTTGGAATCACAACACACAAGATATTTAGAGATTGCAGACGGAATTGATCTTATAGCTTGGACAATTGCATATAGTTCTGCAATAAAATCGCTACAGGCTGCGGGTAATCCGTAAGTGAAAGTTTGTCCTTCCATATAAAATGCAAAACCCATCCCATTGTCCAGTTTTGAACCGTCTGTGAATATAGTCACTGTATGTTGGTGAGTTAGTTGTATCTGCAAAAACTCCTGACATAAATTACATCAGGAGTATTGTATTTCAGGTAACTGGACAATGGGCAGTCACATTTTGGCTTTTGTATTATCCATGGAGGGATGTAGCATGATGCTCGTTCGAATATAGGTGGATGTTCTAAATTTAGATTGCTAAAAATGCGCAACGTTCTTATTCCGAAGGGAGCAGTTGAACGTTGACGCACATTGTAACGATCCTCGAGGTAGTTATCAAAAACTGATTTGAATGCCGGATGTTTAGGTTTACCAGTGGTCGAAGACCAGTGTAATATGAAATTTGTAGCATTTGACGTCGCATTGAGAGAGATGGTTCTCCAGCTTCAACTAGAAGGCTTGAGATTGGGCTTGATCTAAGAGCACCAGTAGAAAGTCAAAGGCCAGCGTGATGTATTAAATCCAGGAGTTTTGGAACCGTAGCTCGAGCAGATAAATAGGCTATACAGCCGTTATCCATGCGCGATCTTACAACGGCGTGATAGAAACGGAGCATAAAGTACCAATTTGTACCACTTAGAACTGTTAACATATCCAATATCTTGCTGCACCGTTTCTCAAATCACGCACATGTGGATTCCATGAAAGTCTCTTGTCCAATAAAAGACCCAAAAATCTCACATTATCCGCGGTCTGAAGCCGCGTACCATCAAGATAAAGAATAGGTTCCTGGTGTTGCCTGTGACGACTAAATGCTATACACTGGGTCTTCGAAGCCGAACACTTGAAGCCCCTAGATTTCGTCCATTCTTGTAATTTATTAATTACCAATTGTAAGGATCTTTCCGCTGTTGCCATACTTCTAGCTGCCATATATATACAAAAATCGTCTACAAACAGGGAACAGTGGACCGGTGATTTTACGTTTGAAGTAACGCTGTTAATGGCAACAGCAAACAGCGTCACACTCAAAACGACACCCTGTGGTACACCATTCTCTAGTTCGCAACGATCAGAATATATGCCTCCTAGACGTACACGAAAACTCCTGTTATTCAAATAATTTTGTATAAAAGCAAGAATGTTACATTGTATACCCTATGATTTCAATACGTTCAAAATTCCTCTCCTCCATGCCATACAATTTACATATATTCAAATTTTTACTTGACATACTAGCCTAGGTATCCATCTTCTGGTAAGCGTAAAGGGTTTTCCTGCATAAATTTAAAATCTATTTTAATTGAATTTGTCTTCTGTTGAAATGCTTTGACGCCTTATCACTTCATGATTATATTATATCTACATGCAATAAGATTACATTACGGCAACGTGTGCAGGATAATGGAACAATTTATCCATTGTTGCTTGTTCATGAGGGTATTTATTAACAACTACGTTTAAAATGTTTCCATTTTTAAAACTATATTGAGATATACTAATGTTGGAATTATAAATGTCAATTAAAATGGAACCATTTCAGTAAGTGAAAAACTATGAACTAGAACTAAGATTACCAGAATAAAGTTAAGGGATAGTAGTAAATGGTAGGAAATTCAGTCTAAAGAAACAGCAAGCAGAGACTCTGATCTGTAATCACGCTTATTGGAAACTTACGACGTATATTAGCTTTACACCCGCACATTGTCTCTAATCCCCTTTGTTGTGTTAAATCCTGCCTAAATAATCCTGCTGGTGCTCTATAAATGAGAATATTATACTATAATATTAACTTTATATAATATTCTATGTCAGTTCAACGCTTGTCAGGTCGGCTATTATGTCAATTACTGTGTAATATGCCGTGTAATATGGCCTATCTACAGTTAACAAGACTTTTACAATCACAGTTCTAATACATTTTTGTATTAAGGTGGAGTGGTCGTTTTTATTTAGAATAATCTTTAGAAACTAATCGTAACTACATTTTGCTTACGATTTACACTTAATAATAAAAAGGACTACGTTTTATACATTTCCTGAAAACGGAAAGAAGTGGTGATTTTTGATGCAGGTGTACCCGAGGCAGAATAGTCCTACATATATATGATTGGCAGTATAATTAATATTTAACTTTAAAAGAATAAAGCCGAAATAGCCGGAAATGGGCTAGCCTCTTGTCTTACATTTATTTAACATTACTAAAGCAACTGTTAATATGTTGCGTTGAAAGACTTGTATTATTAATAATAAAATAATTATTTTCCTATATATATATATATATATAAAATATACTGAATGTACCTTCCAGTAATATTTATAGAAGTATACGGAGCTACTCTGTGCAGTCATCTTTTTCTCTATGTTATATCTTTTTCCACAATTCAATTTTTAAATTTAGGAAGTAAACACCTTATGTATTTTATATTAAAATAGTTTTATAAATACGTGAGGGTTGTTTAATTTAAATACTGTCAAAAATATTTCGGGTGTAATTTTAATACGAAATCGTAACTACCATATTTTTTTTATTTTTAAGAGTTAAACGAATATTTTTAAAATTGAAACCATCTTCCCATTACTTAGTATTAAAGCATTATCCAGGAGTAAAGGTATTAAGGCAAAGTAGTTTTTATCGTGGCCCTTGCTTATATTAAAAACGACGATTTTTATTTTTATATCATATGTCTTCATGACATTTTATAAACTTAATCTCTAGGTGTACAAATTCCGTTGGTAAAATTCCAGCCTTATACCAAAAGGTATTAAAATATTACATATTAACTTAGTACTATGGCAGGAATATCGTCTTAATGTAGTCTTAATGTAAATATTTGATACTGCGATTACTGAGGGTTACATTTTCCAAACATAATAATGAGAGGATAAACTATCCATATATTTTATTTTGAATAATATTGAAATAACTAATTGCAATTTTAGATATCCTAGAAAAATAAAATTACAGCCCTTTATTATTACGTAAATTGTATAAATAATATTTCTATTAGTTTCTACCTCAAAGTAAAAAATAATTTTAAAGAAATGTATATATATGGTATAACGAGTTTGTGCTCTAAGCCACATATATATTTGTCTAATTCATAGCTCGTAGGAGTTAACGAGGCGTATAACTCCTAGTATACTATGGAAAAATACCATGTTAGAACACTTTACTTTTTATCGCAAACTAAAAAGAGATGAATTTACTCGTATGCGTGAATATTTATTCTCAGACCCAAAAATTACTTTTGGTCTTTACTAATTCTGGTACTATATTTATTTCTGAAGCACGGATGTTTTGGCACTTTCGGTAGACATATCACACTTGCTTATAAATTAAACTTTACAATCATATTGGCGATAAAAACACTACAACTGTCGTAATTTGTGAGCCTCCATTACTGCCCTGCTTAAGGTTTACTCGTGGATTTAATCCTAATTGCTAACATAAAGTGTATTTACTACAACAGTTAACTGCATGTATGGTTTAATTACTGTCAAGGCTTCTACATATAACGAACGTCTAATTGTATTCATTATGGTAATACTTTATTAGGTATAGAAACACAAATAAGTAGCCAGATATAAGTAAAAAAATGGATTTTTGAAACTGTAATTTGTTTGTACTCTTTTTATGTACATTATATAAATATATTTTATACGTGCGATCCTTTAAAACCGTTATAAATGGGTAAACAATATTGATAAGTTGTGAACAAATACATTCTTATAATTAAAAAACAGGTTTACTAAACTGCAACCTACAATTCTGTATAAGTTGGAGTTTAACTTTGATTAAATATATAAGAAATACAAATTTTAAAAACCATTATGAAAACACAAATTTTATTGGTCATTACCAGACTTAATCAAAGTTCTAACGAAGTGACACCTAGCTAAGGGCTGTTGATCAAAGTTTAGTTTAGTCACAGATGAGGGTAACATAGTATCAAAAAACAGATTATGTCCAATAAAACCTGTGTTGACTAAAAGTGTTTATAAGGGTGCATTTCCTATACTTGTCCAAGTTATGTTTCCTGGAATGTAAATCTCGATTGATTACTTACTAACATCCTAATTGATCTTACATTTACAGTGACTAAAGTAAACACATTCAACATATTCCCTAGTATTCAATAATTTAGAAGAAGTCAATATTCCACTTTATCTAATGACAACTCGCAAACCACGTTTGAAAAAAATTAAAGTATGTGTCTAAAGGAATTTTTTCGAATATATATTCAGTTTTAAAAAAAATTTCAGTAATGCTTGAATTTTTATCAAAACCTTTTACGACTACATGTTCTTTAAATGCAGTTAATGTTTTATGTCCGACAAATGTCAATGTTATTACAACAATTTTATCTTACTTTATAAATCTGCAAAAAATGTAAAATTGATATATATTTTTTTCATTACAACACATTTATTAGTCTATTTAGGATTTTGCGATCATATTCTACTTTTAGTTTACTTCGTTAAAACCTTTTTTTAAATAGTTATATTTTTGGTTAATGGTTTTATTTTTTTCAATTACAAAATTAAATCTCAGTATTTTCAAGCAGCCTTTACTTTTCGGCCGAAAGAGCTCAGTGGCTTCTAGAATAAAAAATTACAAGGTGAATTATTACTAGCTGAAATACATATCCTTAAATTTGTGGGAAAATACTTACATTCGTAATTACATTGAAGGAAGTATGATAAAAGTAAAATAGTCTAGATCGGATAATGTTTTAGAATTTTTACATAATACGTTAGTAGGTTTGGGAATAATTGTTATGGTATATAAAGTTAGGTGGAACTGGATCTATATAAATTACATTCAAAGTTAAAATTTATCTAAAGCGATATGTCTCTTTTGTACTTAAGGTAACACAGCAAATGAAAGTGGCTGTGTGAACAAATTTAAACAATAGGAAACTCTTAAGGATGATACAAAATTTAGTTCATAGAATTATTAGCTTGAAACAAGTTTTATTTTATAATTGAACTAAAAGAAAACTCATTCCATTACAAAGAATAGGTAAAAGACTGAAAAGTTCATTCAGCAATAATAATAGATATGGCAATATAAAATAACACTTCAGCTGCCATGTCGGCCTAGTAGACTGAACCGAATACCGACGGGTCAATAGCTCGTCATTGTTGTCTAGGATTGTTTTATGTGTAATAGTACTATTTAACCAGTGTTGCTACATTTTGAAAAATTATTCAGAATATTAAACAAGAGGCTTCAAACTACAGATATAATTACAATGGTTTTTGTTTGATGAAGAAACATGCATTATGATGCATGATGCATTATAAACATGGTGTTTACTAGCAGTTTGTATCTGTAGTTACAGCCCGACACACTTATATGTGAACAATTTTAGTGATGTGTTGAGTTTCAGTGGTTAAGTTAATTTTTCCAAAATAAAAGTTGTATATACTTAGGAAATAAATACATATTATTGAAATATTGATGTATACTATTGTTTTGAAAATTTCACAAAACCTAAAATTAAGTCCGATTTATTGACTAAACATTTAGCTGTAAAATAATTCTTTAAAAAAAGACTTGATTGAGTAAATACATTATGAGGAGTTAAGTAAATACATTATTACACATATGAACAATATTTGAAATGGGTTGTGATTTAAAGCTATAAACACAAGATATATATAAAAGTCACAATTAAAAAAACTTTAATCTAAAACGCAGTAAAAATTCAGTAAAATGCCTACACTAGCACTTTAAAGGAAGGCGTCGTCTAGCAATCTGTGTTGAGTGTTAATAGCACATTATATGTTTTTACTTTACACCCCATTTAATTATAAAGTAATTATCATAGTTGTATCTTAAGGATATAAATAAAATAAGAAATGTCTCTTAACTTATAATTGTAATAACATTTTAACTGAAAATTTTAAAAAAAACAAGTTAGCAGCCAAACAATTTGAACAAATAAACCATTTTGTTAACTGGAGAAACGTTTTTCACGCCCTATTTCTGAGTGATTATATTGAAATTCCCCTTGTTGTCAAACTTTGGCAGCGATGCTCTAGATGCTACGGCGGATCTTATGAAAACAACTCGTTCCTTAGCGCCAAAGACTTTTTGAGATGCTTATGCGAATAACTTACACGCTTACGTGTGACAGGGAAATGTTCCAAAGTTCCATTCCTCAGGATTTTCACCAGCAGTGATTTTAATCCTAACGTCTACATCAGATCCTCTCCGTAGCGATGGCGGTGGAGTATTTTCAGTGTTGTTCCTGATGTTGCCTGACTTTATCGCACTACGTAAGGCTAGAAGTTACCGTTCTGTTGTTCTTTACTCAAAAGAGTGCGATTATGTCTGGTAGCTAACAATCAATACTTACAAAATCAACTGTTAATAGCTTTTCACCCTTACAAAAGTGGGTGCGAATTAGGCCACTAAATGACTTGGCTCTAGTTTTTGAAATTAATGCCGGAACGGCAACTCATAGAAATGCAAGAGGAATATTCCCCACTGCAGGGTTTTTTTCCAATAACACATCACACCATTTTTTTAACCCATGTTAGTAACTGTAACGTCACTTCCTACTATGCCAAGTTCGTCTAAAGAAATACAACCTTCTGTCATATAATAGGTAATACTATACGCGATATCCTGAGCATATCCACTTGAGAATGTGCCGGGGCCAACACGGTTGACGTGGAAAAATCCAGGCTCTAGTAATATGGGATCATGTTCTTCTTTTATTGTGTTTCTAAAACGTTCTCCTTTGAGATTCTCAATTACAAGGGTATTATCGTTCCTTACATCGAAGTAAAGCCTTGGAGGGGTTTGCGTTTTTCTGTGTTCTGGTTTTGAAGTTCTCTGTGTTTAGCCTTTTTCCCTCTCTCTTATTTTACTTTTATGAATAACACAGGGGGGGGGGGGTCATTATTAGTTATGATACCTTTATCTTTCAGGACGCTTGAGGCTACAGCAGTTTATAAAAGGGCAATACTTTAATGACATTTGAGTCTTTTGCGCTGCCGCGAATTAAGTGATATTGTCTGTTTCACATTTATTTGCTTCTCTTTAAATCTTTAATGAAACAATTATCACTTTAGAACTTTAAAATATATTGGCTAAGCACTGTAAAAATAATTAAAGGATGGCTTGATTTTTAAAATAAAAACAATATTTCAGGTGATGTGCTACCTGAAAGTACAATTGTAGTTTTTTTTACTTTGCATTTTACCTATCTACCACAGAGGCAAATATCTTGTGGTAAATCGTTGAAAAAACCTTTTGTCGACCCCACCCCTATAGTGTACCTGCCTATATATTTACGTTTTTCCTATTTACTTATTATTAACTAAGCTTTTATTTTAACGACTATTAGAAATGAGAAAATACTCTTTGTTAGATTAGAGACTCGTAAGGCCATTCTCTCCGATATAGAATAATAACGTTATCTACTTCATTTCTATTATTTGTTTTATTGAAATGTACAAAATCTTGTTATACATTTGTTAGCAATATTAGTTACAAAAACCAGTCTTGGAAATACCTAAACACTTTCTGCAAAAACACCTATATTCACTTATTTGTCTTTAACACTGCATTTTTCATAGTAACAAACTATTTAAATAAGAATAATTGCACATTTAAATCATTGTATTTAAAGATGCAGATTAATTTTCCTAAGTGTAATAATAGCTTATTAATAGTTTAAAAGTAAAATTGTCTGTGATCTATCATTAGCCTATATAAAAAAATATTTGTTTTTATTACGTTTTATTGATATTATTGGTTTCTCCTATAAATAAAGTCTTTAGTTTTATTTATTTATTTAGGTGTAGGTATTTATTTAGTGGGAAGGTAATTGGATTACCTATAGTGTTTGTATAGTAAAATAAAATTTAATCAAGGTAGGCATTAAATAGTAAAAAGGTCAAGGCATTCTATTTTTGTTTACTGTCCAAACCTGTAAGCATATTTTGTTTATATTTCAGGAAAATCAATACATCATCTTTGTCATTGATGAGAAAATTTTGTTTCACATTTATTGTTATAGTATACAAAAAATTACCGCTAGCTTCTTATAGAGGATATGGAACGAGAAAATACGCTATGATTAAAAAGATATGTATTTTCCAAATATTATTATTTACATTTTCTTATTTCATAGGTATAATTCATAAATAACAATAGCAAAAAAACTAATTTCATATTTGAACTATCTGCCCAACTGATCTAACTTTATAGCCAATCAAGTAACAAAGACGTAAGGGTAAACACGAATCTCCAGTCAAAATCTGGTAAAATTATGCAATAAAAAATCAACTTCGTCAAAATATTTACAAAAGCAGCAAACAAATTCCATGATTTATTCTGAAAAAATATTCTGCCCGGGCAGCATCTATTGCAATAAATCTCTAGCCCGTGTTTAACTTACCGCGAAACATCTACCTGAATTATTTATGAAAGTCTCTACGTCAATGTGACGTGTGTTTCAAATGCACGAATTTTGAGTTATAACACTTTTATTCCACTCATATATACTCGTTATATGCTCATGTATTAATTCGGATTGAAATATCGATTTGACTGTTCTAAATACTCCCAGTTATTTCATGTAAAATATGTTATTGAAACAATAAAAAGTATAAAACTATTTTTTTATTTTATTAAAGGTGCCAAACACTTACTCCCAGATTGTGAGTAACTGATTGTCCTCAGATTGTACAGCAACCTAAACTCGTACAGTTCATGTCGTGTTACATACTAGTACACATATGTAAAATTGAAAAGTTTGAAAAAGAACATACAAAAAATATAATCATTCAATAACTAAGTAATAATAAGAAAATATAAAATCGGCTAGGCACACTTGAATATGTATTTCCAAGTTTTCACTAACCAATTTATCAAAAAATCTAACTTGTTATTTTAGTATGCAATCTGACTACAATCCTGGAAGACATGCTAAGTAGAAACTTTCATGAAATGTCAAATTATGCTACGTAGTCTTACCGACTTTTTTCTCCTGCCTTACCTTGGCCCTTTCTCTTCATCATCAATTGCTAAGTCAGTAAGAAAGTAATGGTTTATCCATTGACTACGAACCTAATTTCATAGACCTGTGCCTCAAGGAATAAACCTCTCAGAGGAACCAACCCCTGAATTTTTGATAAAACCAATTAGCCTCCGATAAGCCCTGTTCAAGCTCCTTTTCGGGTAGTGGAATCTTTGAGAGACACTTGTGATTTAAAGACTATACCTGGATACCTAGTGAACTTATCTTATTTAGAATGAAAACACAGCTAATTGGAAAATATACCTTTTTATTTATTTGTTCCAAGGTTCAAATTAATTATTATTGTTTTTATTTAATTTAACAGGATTTTCTTGACTAATTATTTTTTCAAAATTTCATACAACTTGCCATTTAACTAAACATTATTATTTTAAAATCTGATTCTTTTTCAAACACTTAATATTACTATTTAATGCCTTTAGGCTAGGCCTTGAACAATTAACTTCTTTAGAAATTATTCATTAGAAATTTACTTAGAAAAAGCCATATAAGATATACATCTTTATACTTAATCCATACATTTCCAAAGCGAATGGAATGGAAAGTCAATTTTGAATCTTTGTTACCTAAATTTGGGTAGCCTAAGAGAGTTGACTAATCAGTCCCTTAGGTTATTCCCCTCTTATTTAATTTTGAATTTAAGTTATTATAATTTGAAGTAAAATGTTATTAAAAAAGAATAATTAAATTGATTATATAACCTTGTACTGTAGAAATCTTTTTATCTTCATTAATGTTGTCATCTGTCGGTCCCATTACAGCTTCAAGGGTCTTGGTAGGTAGGCGTCTCTCCATAATTTCGGTTAATCTTCTTATTTTCTTTAATTTTGCATTTTGGTGGTCGAAATTTTGTTCTGGGTATATATGAGCCCTTGCTCATATATATCTTCCTTCCCCTGATCACATCGTAGCACTTTTTACTCTGTTTCTAGCACATTTTTTCTTGTCCTTTTCGCATGGTACAAAAACACGTCTGCTCGCCTTGAGAGCCTAATGCATTCTAATTCTGGATAGCGTCCCTTTTGTGAGGCCCGTCTTCTTCAAACTTCCCACGCCCTAGTATCCATTTTTCAACTTTTGCCCAATCAGAAAGCCGTTGCCATGGCAATTGACTTTGTTTGTTCGGAAATTCTGAACTAAGATTAGTTTCACTTTTTGTAAAAGGCGTTTCTGTATTCTCATGTGTCCTTTCCATTTTTACCTTTTATTTAATAACGTATTTGACTTTATTTCTTCTTATTTAATTTAATTTACTTTTTAAAATTCCTAATCCAAAGTTCGACTGTAGCGCTTTCGTTTCGTAGTGACAAGATTTATAATCAATACCCTAAGCGGTTTTTTCCGGAATCAAATATGACTGCTTCTAGTATAACCTAATTTCTAGGCTATTACATTTTAACATTTAATCTTCACTTTTACATAAATACTATTTTCCCTAGCTAGGCCTAATTTACTTTCCTCACATCTTATAAATTTACATTCTTTATTCCTGATTATATTTAATTACAATTATTTTAATAGCCGGCATCTAGGCCGAGTTTGTTATACTACACAATTACCGTCTTTTTTTTATACATAATTTAGGCTATCCACTTTGAAGTGATAATTTTTCTAATTGATTATAGTTTATGTGTTTTAAGTCTAAAGTTATTTCTAATTTTCTTCATTTTACTATTATTTACCCTAGTTTTAATATTATTATTATTATTATTATAATGCCTTAAAATTTTATACATATAAATTTAGCCAATTATTTAACCAGGTTAGGTTTGGTTCTGGTATTCTGTACAATTACCCTGATTCTTTGCATCGGACATTCTGGCCCCTGCAAAATTCCCCCCTTTTTAAAATATGAAAATTTTCGTTCTTGTCTCCCTTGAAACAGATAAACATAATTAATAACATATTTGTGAAAAGTAACATAAACACTTATACTAGTTTATATTAAAATTTTCATATTCCTTTTATTTATCTACTATTTCTATTCATCTTCATAACTTAATTAATTTTACTAAAGTTCACAATTTACTCTCCTGTCCCTTTCACTCACATATATATCATTGTCACATTAGTCACTTCACATTCTATTTACTCATTTATTACTCCTGTCCTTAGTCACATTCTTTTTTATTTAATCTTATTTCAAGTTTATATTAACTATACAATATTGTATATTGTAATCCTTATATTACACATTCATTGTCGTTTAACACAACATTTACTTTAATAAATTCAATGAATCCCGTTCATTTAACATATGGATTTTTCTTCTACTTTTAATACTGATTTTATATTATTTGTCCTATGTATTTGGATTATGTTATTGCTTTAATCTACTATTTAGATTTATTTTACATTTTAATTTTTATTACTTAACCGTTACTCACTATGTCACTGATGGATCATTTTTTATTTACCTTGCCTTATTATCCTTTATTCTTTAAATATTTTCTTATTATCCGTCCAGCTTTATCTTTCTTTTTCTTCTTTCTCCTTTTCCAATTTCTTAACTTTCCCTTATTCTCCTTAAATCTACCTTTTATTTTTCTGTTTTTGAATTGTAATGAAATGAAGGTTCTTCTCGTATTTGGATTGGTTCTCATTTTAATTGACTTTCGAACTCTTGATCTAGTAAATGGGTTTTTCTTTTTTCTTTCTTTAATTTCAATTTCTTTCCTTTGGGTTATCTCTCCAGAATCTAAAGTCTTAGTCATGGGCTTCCGAGCTACTTGTTGGTTATTCATTTTAACCTCGTTGTTCCCCCCTTTTAATTGTTTCGACGCGACGTTTATATTTTTATTTATATTTATTTTCTTATTTATTATTTTTCCACTCACATTATTTCCCCTTTTTGGCACTATTTCGGCCTTACCTTGTTTATATTTTGTTTTGCTCTTAATCTCAGCTGCAGCTCTTCTTTCCATGTCCTTTGTTTCTTTATCTCCTGTATTGACTCCCTCAGGTCTTAAATTAATTTCCTTATTTATTATATTTTCATTTTTGTTTTTTAATTTTTTGTTTTTGTTTAATTTTTCCTCTGTTTCATTTTTTATTTTTCTTTGATATTCGTTTTTTATATTTAAGATTTCCCCTTTACTTGTTTCTTGTCCATTTCCTCCTTCATTCATTCGGCAGTGCCCCTGCTTCTCGCACTGTCGCATTAACGCCTCCTTTTTGCTTTGATGCCCTATTGTTGATGCATCTTCTTTTCCCTGGGTTATCTGACATATTTTTCGAACTTCTTTATTTTCGTATATCTTTTGTATTTTATTTTTAAAATCTTTGTACACCATCTTCCCTTCTATCTCGAAGGTCACAAAGCGTCTGTCCATGTTTATCCGTGCCTTTAGGTCATACAGTGTGTTGCACCCCATAATCATCTCCGACCGAAGTTTGGAGACCACTATGAAGATGCAGTCCACTTTTATGCCTTTAATTGTTAAGGGAATTAAGCATTGCCGGGTAACCTTTATCTGTGCAGTCTTAATGGCTGTTACAACTCCCACATTGTTGATGGGTAGTTCCAGGAACTTAAGCCCATGCAACTTGAGGTTGTTGTAAGCCTTTTCTTGAATGACTGACACGTCTGCACCCGTGTCAATCTCTACCTCTATAGAGAGTTCTTCTACCTCACAGTCAATTACAGGGCATGGCTCTTTCTTCTGGTTACCTTCGCCAATCTCCTTGTCCTCTTCTAACAATTCAGCACGAATATCAAGAGATAGTCCACCAACTCTATGCTCTTGATTTTTGTGTACTTCATTGTTATTTTCCTGTTGTATTGTTTTTTTATTTTTGTTCTTTAGGTCTTCCGCCTTTCCTTTATTTAATGTTCCCTGTTTCTCCGGGTAATATTTCCTATATTTTGTTTGTTGTTGGATCTATAATGGTTTTCTCCTCTTTTCCTTCCTACCATTAGGCATCCTCTCATTTAGTTTTTTGATTGACCACTTGGCCCTGGATTTTGTGGTCTCTTTTGTTTTGTCTGCGGGCCTTCTTCCGTTTGGTTTTGTGGCCTGTACTCTGGCCTTTGTTGTTGCCACTGATTTTGCGGCCTATTTCTTGGTCCCTCTCTTTGGTAGGGCCCCTGTCTCCAGTTTCCTCTCCCTTCTACCGGGTAAGGCTCTTGCCTCCAATTTCCCTTGTATCCGGGGTTTCTCGTTTGGTGTGTCCACCCTCTCCTCTCAGGTTCCCGTTCCTCAGTGCTAGGCTGAGTCCGGTTCCTGGTAGCCTCCTGCTCCATGATCTTTCGGATGTATTTTACCGCCTCCTCTATGTCGGTAGCCGCCATCCCGGAACATCCTATATACATTCTGTTCCCATAATGCTTCATAATCTTCATAATTAACTCCGCCTGATTGTATGGCGGGGTTAGGTGTCTCGCCGTGTTCACCATTTTTAAGAAATAATTTACCATGTTGTTTGTGCCTCGATGGTATTCATATTTTCCATTTTCGATTCTTCCTCGAATTCTCTCTTGTGCATGAGATCCCCAAAAGTGGCTAAAGAATCTATCCTTAACTTCATCATAATTTTCCTCCTCCATATTCATGGCCAACCACCATTCTTGTGCTGGTCCTTTAAGATGTCTCTCCATTATTTTCCTTTTTTGTCCTTCCTCCATGTCAGGATCAATTTCGGACATCATACCTTCTAGATGTTTAATGAAATCAATAGGGTCTTCATCTTCCCTACCGTAGAATTCCTTCTTGCTTTTGTCTCCATTATCACCCATCTCAAACATCCTTGATTTAAACAAGGTAGCTATATTTATTCCTTCTCCCATATTCTTTATCTTATTCTCAACTACTTGTACCCTTCTTTCTACTTTTTTGACTTCTCCCTTAACTGTTTCTACAGTCTGTTTATTTTCACTGACTGTTACCTCTAAGTTATACATCTTTTCTATAGTCTCTTGGATTTTATTTCCCATTTCCTCATTCTTTCTTGTAATTCCTTCATTTATTTCATCTATCCTCTTATTCATGATTTCCCAAAGATTCTTATTTTCTTGTTTATTCTCCTCTCTTTCTTTCTTTCTTTCTACTTTTTCCTCCTCTCTTTCTTTCTTTCTTTCTACTTTTTCCTCCTCTCTTTCTTTCTTTCTTTGTTCCTCTATCTTTTTTACTAATTCTTCTTGTTCCTTTATTCTCCCTTGTTTCTGTTCCTCCATCATTTTTTTAAAAAACTCCATCATTTCAGATGGTTCTGTGTCTTTTCTCTGTCTTGTCGCCATCTTAAAGTCTCGTATTTAACTATCCTTTTATTCCCTTACTAACTTCTCCTACTTCTATATTTTTACTATATACTGAGTATTTAATTAAATATTCATTTATAATTGTGCTCGATGTGATCCGGTTCAGTGTTCCCTTGACCTTGTCTATCTAACGCCTATGTATTCTATTTACTTTTATTAATAACTAACATTATTTTTAATATTATGCCCTACCGACGCCTACTGAATTTTATTTTACTTAATTATTTCCTTTTAATTATTATTATTTATTCTAAGTTCTTTTTAATTTCATTTTTATTATAATTAACTCTTATTTAATTTAAAGAACTTCTTTGGTTTTCATTTTATGATTCCTATTATTATTTACAATTTTAATTGAATTCTATTTAATTAATTTTGTTTCACTAGACTCCTTAGTCGATTTAAATCTGTCTCTATTTGATGTTGACCCGATGTTACAATGTAAGCATCGAGCCTCAAATGTTGGGCGCCATACTTTTCTTACCGACTTTTTTCTCCTGCCTTACTTTGGCCCTTTCTTTTCACCAATTGCTAAGTCAGTAAGAAAGTAATGGTTTATCCATTGACTACGAACCTAATTTCATAGACCTGTGCCTCAAGGAATAAACCTCTCAGAGGAACCAACCCCTGAATTTTTGATTAAACCAATTAGCCTCCGATAAGCCCTGTTCAAGCTCCTTTTCGGGTAGTGGAATCTTTGAGAGACACTTGTGATTTAAAGACTATACCTGGATACCTAGTGAACTTATCTTATTTAGAATGAAAACACAGCTAATTGGAAAATATACCTTTTTATTTATTTGTTCCAAGGTTCAAATTAATTATTATTGTTTTTATTTAATTTGACAGGATTTTCTTTTTTTCAAAATTTCATACAACTTGCCATTTAATTAAACATTATTATCTCATTCTATGTTTTTAAATTTGTCTTATTACCATTAATTTTGTATATAATTTAAATTATCAAAGTTACCATAATTAATTTTGTATATAGTTTTGATTGTTACAGTTAAATTTAACATATTTTAAAATCTGATTCTTTTTCAAACACTTAATATTACTATTTAATGCCTTTAGGCTAGGCCTTGAACAATTAACTTCTTTAGAAATTATTCATTAGAAATTTACTTAGAAAAAGCCATATAAGATATACATCTTTATACTTAATCCATACATTCCCACAGCGATGGGAATGGAAAGTCAATTTTGAATCTTTGTTACTTAAATTTGGGTAGCCCAAGAGAGTTGACTAATCAGTCCCTTAGGTTATTCCCCTCTTATTTAATTTTGAATTTAAGTTATTATAATTTGAAGTAAAATGTTATTAAAAAAGAATAATTAAATTGATTATATAACCTTGTACTGTAGAAATCTTTTTTTCTTCATTAATGTTGTCATCTGTCGGTCCCATTACAGCTTCAAGAGTCTTGGTAGGTAGGCGTCTCTCCATAATTTCGGTTAATCTTCTTATTTTCTTTAATTTTGCATTTTGGTGGTCGAAATTTTGTTCTGGGTATATATGAGCCCTTGCTCATATATATCTTCCTTCCCCTGATCACATCGTAGCACTTTTTACTCTGTTTCTAGCACATTTTTTCTTGTCCTTTTCGCATGGTACAAAAACACGTCTGCTCGCCTTGAGAGCCTAATGCATTCTAATTCTGGATAGCGTCCCTTTTGTGAGGCCCGTCTTCTCCAATTCAAACTTCCCACGCCCTAGTATCCATTTTTCAACTTTTGCCCAATCAGAAAGCCGTTGCCATGGCAATTGACTTTGTTTGTTCGGAAATTCTGAACTAAGATTAGTTTCACTTTTTGTAAAAGGCGTTTCTGTATTCTCATGTGTCCTTTCCATTTTTACCTTTTATTTAATAACGTATTTGACTTTATTTCTTCTTATTTAATTTAATTTACTTTTTAAAATTCCTAATCCAAAGTTCGACTGTAGCGCTTTCGTTTCGTAGTGACAAGATTTATAATCAATACCCTAAGCGGATTTTTCCGGAATCAAATATGACTGCTTCTAGTATAACCTAATTTCTAGGCTATTACATTTTAACATTTAATCTTCACTTTTACATAAATACTATTTTCCCTAGCTAGGCCTAATTTACTTTCCTCACATCTTATAAATTTACATTCTTTATTCCTGATTATATTTAATTACAATTATTTTAATAGCCGGCATCTAGGCCGAGTTTGTTATACAACACAATTACCGTCTTTTTTTTATACATAATTTAGGCTATCCACTTTGAAGTGATAATTTTTCTAATTGATTATAATTTATGTGTTTTAAGTCTAAAGTTATTTCTAATTTTCTTCATTTTACTATTATTTACCCTAGTTTTAATATTATTATTATTATTATTATAATGCTTTAAAATTGTATACATATAAATTCAGCCAATTATTTAACCAGGTTAGGTTTGGTTCTGGTATTCTGTACAATTACCCTGATTCTTTGCATCGGACATTCTGGCCGCTGCAGTAGGTAATCATACCCGAAATTGGCCGGAATGAACTGAGGTAGCATCTTGGTCATTAGGACTAGGTGATAAAAAACCCAACTTGAAATCGACGATGGATAAAGTCGCTTGTTGCAACTTGGATGAAAATTTGGAAATGGTTAAAACAACTGAACGTAACTCCAAGTGTATTTAACTGGTTGAGACCAAACTTAATGTTTCTAATCACTCTTACTAATAATGAACCGTTTTAAATTCTGAGAAACCGCAAATTCATCAGAATTAACATTAGTTGAATGTTCTATGCAGCACGATTGGCAAAACAAAATATAAATCACAAAGGAAGTACAAAGGTACACTTTAGTAAAAGAATTACACACCAGCAAATTAAAACGCAAACTTATACTGGTGGCAGTACAGAAGATCAATAATTTAGAAATAGAACGATAGATGACTCTATCAAGCTGTGAGGGGGGGTTGGTTATAATGTAAAAGCATCCTTACAAAAATGATTAAATGGAAAACTATTTAAAAACCGGTCATACAAACATTGTTAAAATGGATATATGGGAAAGTTTTAATCAATAAAATTTGACACAATAAATGGTACTAAATTATATAAAATAAATAATTCTTGACTTCGCCTATATATATATATATATATATATATATATATATATATATATATATATATATATATATATATATCGCAATATGTAATCTTGTGTATTAATAAAGGAGTTCTTTATATATATATATATTATATATATATATATATATATATATATATAGTTTTTTATATATATATATATATATATATATATATATATATATATATTTTAACGAACTATAGCCTAACGAACTGATCCTAAACCTATGATTGAAAACAAGATTGTTATTACAAACTAACCTAAACCTAGGTACAAACATACTTCTATAACATAATACCTAATATGGAGCAATATAGAATTCAACTGCCCATTTCATATGACCATATAACCTTTACGTGCATCTTACTGTTTCTTATACATCATATTACAATTATTTAATTTAATGCTTACATAATAATATTGTTACAGTTGATCTAATGTCGCTGAAATACAATCTTCTAATTTATAAATCTCTTTTAATATTATTATTACATGTTACTGAAGAACAATTGTTGTAAAACTGCCTTAGCTTTAACTATCATTACGTAATAAAATTTATTTTACAAATAAATGATATTAATGAAGTGTTTGTTTTTCAGACTCTAATACTCTGTAACCAAACCTAGCCAATAGTTCAAAATTTAACTACACTTACAAAAGCAATAATTACACATTTATCTTATACTAAAATACAATTACTAAGTCCACTTGTATAAGGGTGGTTATTAACCCCTTTTGACCCAACTGTTTTCACTTTCACTTTTGTTTTGGTTTATGGCTGTCTCTTTTCAACATTTACATCTCTATGATCCCAATATGTTCACTGCCTATTATTTGTCCACATTGAAACGGGAAATGGTTTTCTTTTTCTACCTGAGCCTTTCAGTGTAATGTTTACGTTTTGGGTCTTTTACCTTTAGCCTACTTTCACTTTATTCTATCTTTATAACAAAATAACTTTCTGTTTCTGTGCTCAGTTTAAATGTTTATTACATGTTCTTTTTATACTCTATTTCTTAAATTTATATTCAATTATAACTACCATATTTTTTAAGTAATCGACAAATAAATACCCCTCTTAATTGTTGGGTTTGTATCGCAACCAATTGATAACTAGATGTACCAAATCGGAATTTAATCTGATATTTTTTATCACTTTTACGTCTCATGATGTACTTGTATATACAATCGGGAAATTCTATGTCCTTTGGTTGGAATCTGTTTACTTTCTCATAAAAAATGTTCAAATAATGCAAATTTATCCGGAGGTCTTCGCAATTTTGTAGCGGTGAACAAACGTGGTGGCACTTCAACTCTTACACCCATCCTTTTTAAGATTTCTGCAATTTCACTGCCATGTTGAATAATTTCATACTTGTGTTGAGTTTTGACAACTTCTACCAATACCGTAGTACACATTTTAATTACTGCCTGATACATAGCACCAATACTCTTTTTTGTTCCAGTCACAATTATCTTTTTCTTAGCTTCATTGATACGTGGGACTGAATATTTTGTAAATGCTTATTTTTTAATTTCTTTTAAACTATCTTCAGACTTTCCCAAAATCCCTTTATGATGATCATTTGGTATCTGATCGGTATTGTTTTCCTGAGTTTGAACGTTTTGTCTTATCTTCCCTTTAGCTTTTAGAACACTGTCCTTCATAATACTCTGACATGTTCTTACTGATTCTTTTTCTCCCAAGCCGTCATTATGATCAACCCTTTCATCCGTTGGTACATGTAAAACTTGCGTAATTTCCGAAGAGTTAACCTGCATCTTAGCACTAGCTCTGCTCCCCTGTTCCGAATCATTTGTCCCTGTAATAGGCGCTGACTCTGGTACTGGTGGTAATAATTCATCATAAACATTGCTTTCACCATCAGTGTAGTTATTGGATACTTGATACACTTCTTCTATCTCCCTCCCTTTTACTTGTTCCTTTACATTTTGATCGTTTTCATCAATTTGATCAGCAAATTTATGTATTTCTTTAATTAGGTCTTGATTATTTGTATTAATTTGATCATTTAATTTACATTTTTCGTTAGTTATGTGTGTTTTTTGATCCTGAAGTTGGCTTTTATTTCTGCATAAGCTGCATTTATTTGTGTATTTTGTTCCTTTATTTCAATTAACATTTGCATTATATTAGGTTCTGAATTTACAACTATATACTCCGTTTCTTTTTGTTGTACTGGACTTTTATTGACTTTCCCCGACTCCCGTACGTGTTCATTTTCCTTTGTTTACTCTTAATTTTTTGGCTACGCCTAAGCATATGCTAGTTATCAATTGGTTTACACTAGCACACGTTTACTAAATTAAAATTGATTAATGACACAAAATTATTATCAAATTTTATATGGACAGAATTTAACATTTATAATTTACTTATCCACTAAATAGTTTCTTATTGCTAAGCCAATCTTGTTGAATTTAACAATTTAATACAATTACTTCAAAAATCTAGAAAAAACAATTTAATTATACCAAACTAATTGAAATTTATCAAACCATAGCCATTCACGATGGGCGCCATTTTTATATATAACGAACTATAGCCATCCATGTTGGAAGCCAATTTTATATAACGAACCTTTGCAATCCACGTTGGGCGACAATTGTTATATAACGAACCTTCACCTAATGCTTCTCTATAGGATAAATTTTACTCTTGGGAAATTAAATTAATAATCCAGCTACTTGCTTTTATAGTTACAGATTTAGTTTATCCTGTGATCAATATTGCATTTACAGGTAGTTCATATTATTCTTTTACTAACTCTAAAATTTGCCGATAAGCATAAAGACTCTTATTTTACTATTGATTTTTTTAATAATTCTAAATTTACTTTCTTTAGCTATCTAAGGGCGTGTATAAGTTACTGCACTTGGTTTGATAAATTTTATATTTCAATTAACTATTCCTTTTTTTGGAATTTATAAAGTTTAAAAGATTCCTAATGTTTGTTGCTTTAAAGAGTTGGCTTTAAGTTATAATAAATGTATTGTTTATTACTTGCGTGGTTCCTTGTTTTACTTCACTTGACACAAATTCACTTAGTAATACTTTCCTATCAATTTCACTTTTCTTAATTTCTCGAAGTCCTTCTATTCCTTAACTGATTTTATTAGTCACTCCCTTATTTTAATCTCACTTGTTACCCTTTAATCTCCCTCCTTATACTTCACTTTCTATTTAATAATCTCCCTGGCTACCCTTTAATCTCCCTCTATTAATCTCCCTTACATTAATTTTCCACGTTACTTGTTTGAATTTGATATTTCTTACTAAAAACTGAACATTACATCTCCTCGAGTCCTACCACTTTACCCTTTCGAGTACGGTAAATTGACTGCCTTCTTCCTGTTTCCCTTGGTTGGTATCCGTATGGGTTTCATCCCCTCTTCCAATTTGATTGGCTCCCTTATGGCGCTGAAACTGTGGCCAGCCTATGAAATGTTGACACTTCCCTCACCTTCCCTTGGCTTCGTTGGAATTTGTTGAACTTTCCCACAGGTGCATTAGTTTTTCTGTATTCTCAGGGATTCCTAGTCATAAATCTCCCTGGTCCGTGGATGTCTAGGTAAAGCTTGTCTCCCATGACCGAGGCACGTCCTGGTTTACTTACAATGAACCCCTTTCGAATTATTTTACTTATGATTTGCAGGTGTGTGGTTTGCAGTAACTTATTTCGGCCGATAGATGTGACAATAGACTAGCGCTAGTTATGTATATTTCACAAGTTCAAATATTTCCTTAACAGTTTCCTTAACTTAATGAATTTCGTTACAATATATATATAGGCTATATATATATATATATATATATATATATATATATATATATATATATATATATATATATATATATATATAGCCTATATATATTGTAACGAAATTCATTAAGTTAAGGAAACTGTTAAGGAAATGTCCTGCTGTCAAAGAGTTATTTCATTATAATTTGTTTTTACTTTGGAAATTAAATAAGAAACCGAATTTCATTTATTTATTTATTTTAACATATAATTGTTTTACAAGTCTAAAATTAAGTACGATAAAATTTATTTGCAATAATATCTTTAAAAATATGTAAATGCTAAACAATTTTTATTATTTAAGATGACGTTGTCGCTCACATATATAAATCCGTATCTTTCCAGTAGAGCGCCAGAAAGCAAAACTGCTGTGGTCGGCTATCCTAGTGACGACGTATCACCATTACAGTCATCGTTTCTAATCTATGTCCATGTTGACGACATCCAGACCTCTAGCATTATATCCCAATGGCCTCGGTGTTGAAAACTTCTTATCACTAATGGCTATCCGTTTGCGACCCCGAACTCAATAAGTTTTCTCTATTACCCTTTCTAATTTATGTTCTCATAGACCTTCAAAAGCTGCATCGAGGTAAACAGTAGATTATTATGTAGTAATACAAACATTGTACATGTTTTATTTCAAGTTGGAATTTATTTCTAAATACTTCAAAGAGCTGTAAAACTGAAAATACGATAAACTAAAAATAGGTTGTAGTGACAGATAAATGATTCAAGGTAAATTGAGATACTACGGTTAAAATACAAATTTTTGCAAAGGTTAACACTAATATTAGTGCCACGTTGAGGTATCAGTGATTTACAAAACATTCCACTTCATCGAGTCATTTTATATGTGGATATGGCCTAGGTGTGCAATATAATGTCCTGTGTGGGGTATTGGTAATATATTAGGTTTTTTGAAAATAAATAGAATTAACACAATAATTATATTAAAAAGCGTTTCTTATATAAATCGGTGTCATTGCAAGAAAACATCGAATAATTTTATTAATACAAACAGTTTCCTCATACTAAAGAATATATAAAAATACTGTAAATAAACATAAAATTAAACTTATAAATATATTTATATAACATTCTTGGAAAAATGATTGTACATATTTTAAATAATGTGTAAAAGATTCTCTTGTTTACATTTAATTTTTGGTGTTACGACATAATTTATAATAAGAATCCACAGAATGCTATACAAAATACTTTATCATACAAAAAGTTTGTTGTATTATTATAAAAGAATATGAAATATTCGTAAAACACAATATTCCTATTTCTTATTAGTGTCTGACTCTAGTATAACATTATTTAAAAAAAATGATTTAGACCAGTAGTAAAAGCGTTTGTATACGTTCCATATAATCTCTTTGTGTTTATGAAAGTTTAAAACTTTCCAAAATTCTATTGTAATAATGGAATTTACACTAGAGTAGACGACTGATATTCAACAATTGTTTAAAAAATTGCATAGATATCACTTCTAAAAAAAATTCTTACTATAAGTTTCTAAGGTTTAATCTAATTATTAAAATAAAACCTAGGACTAGGGGGTGAACGACCGTTATATTGAAAAACTAAACAAATTTGTTATATTGAACCCTCGCCTATATAGAATACGTATGTAAGATGATGGATGCAATGTTGACTTAGTTTCCAATTTCAAAACTTTGGTATCAGATAAGGGAACAGGTGTGCGGTACTTTCCCTTCATGGCATCCATCTTGTTTCACCCTACAAGTTATCCATACATATCCTGAATTGTAATGGAACTCATTTAGTTATACTTTGAACATAACTACTAAATAAGGAGCATTGATATATATATATATATATATATATATATATATATATATATATATATATATATATATATAAAGAACTAAGTCAAACTACAAATACAAGGATTATAATTGAATTTAAAATTACAAAGCTTTTCCTTGGCTTTGCATTCCATGATGATATTGGTACTGTTAGCAAACGAAAAGCTTTGAATTGCAAATTCAATTATAATTCTTGTATTTGTATTTTGACTTAGTTCTTTATTAATGTACAAGAATGCATATTGCGATATATATATATATATATATATATATATATATATATATATAATATTATGTTTTATTACTTTACCTTTCTGATAGTTACACCTATTGTTTACTAAGTAATTAAACGAATTGAATATCACCTACATTTTATCATCTGAGCTCCAGTTATAGCTGCAATTATATTTTAATGGTTCAGTGACAAAGATTGATTACATAAAAAATATTAGAATTACAAAAAAGGTGGGCTCTAGATGCTTTAGGATTTTAATAATATAAAGTTTAACCAATACAGTGTTAGACTGTTTTTTTTTCTGTACGCTATTACGGGGTCTTTTATAAAGTAGAAAGTGATTAATAAAAAATTTGAATAAAATTTATAAAGATAATGAATTAAATTTTTTTCTAAACTTACCAAATTATAAAATATCTTGGCTGAATCCGAAACAATAAAGTTTGTACTTATTGCTTCCTCTCCTGGAATTCAATGGTTGCTGTCCTTAACTTCTTCACTTCACTTTTACACAATATTTAACTCAACATCACTATTTTCTTTTATATCTTCTTAATTCATTACTCTCCACACTCTTTTAGTTTCTATACATGCTGCGCATTTCTCTTCAGAGAATTTGAAATTTGTCAAAATATTGAATTTGCTGACACAGAGTTCGGTGCTCAGTATCAGCAAAGAGAGATTCGTGGGCCCAATTTTTTTCCAATGCAGTGAACAAAGAAGTGTAACGTCGTATTTTCAGGGAATTCGTTGAGCGACTGAGCTGCATTACTGATACTTTGCATACATCACTTGAGTCTTTATTGTTGATCCAATGTTACTTGGAAGATCTGAAAGTTTCCAGGATTTTTTGCTAGCAGGATAACTGGACATGAACATACCAGATTTCTTGCTGTGGGATTATCTAAAGAGAAGAGTCTACGCTACTCGCCCTCGGACTTTGGATGATGTCATGGGACAATTTTATACGCGAAATCAACATTATTCACAACGTAACGCTTCAGCAAATGGAACGATGTGCTCAGCTGTACATAGGGGAGGGGGTGACGAAAGACATTTCCAACGCAACCTTAAAAGACTGTACATGTAAGTCACGTAAACACGTTACTTGTATTTTTCTTCTTAAAATAAACTGGAAATTAAAATTATATAGAAATACGATTGATGCGCGAGTCAAAGGAACCTGATTTATTACGAATCTGCCAACGTTTCGACCACTAAATTGTCGTCCTCATTCAGGTATACTATTATAATAGACAGAATAAACATCTATATCATAAAAATGCAAAACAATAATAACATAAAATCGAAAACATTACACAGAGGTATTAATACTAATAAATTAAAATACCAACAAAAACAATTTATTTTCCCGTTGTACTTGTAGTCCAAATATGTAGATTATTGGTTTCGGAAATATTCGACCAATACAGCTCAAAATATGACTTATCAAATGTATGCGGTTAGCGTTTATATACATCCACAGATATTATTAAATATATATATATATATATATATATATATATATATATATATATATATATAAATTTATATATAAATATTTTTTTATTTATATATACATATATATATATATATATATATATATATATATATATATATATATATACATTATGTGTGAAATCGTTCGTTAGAAAAACTATTGAGTGAATATAATTACCCTCGATATTAGGTATAGGTTAATCTTATAATTACGGTATATTCCTAACAATACAAATCTGCCTACAAAAGTAATATTTTCCAGACGCATTGAAGATCACTGCATTTAAATATTTAGCTAAGCGCAGTGGATATAAAACAACAAATGAGGTAATCAGATTATATCATTTTATCGTTTTAAAAAAACCTATCAATTAATATGCATTTCGTTTTATCTATTACTGGGAAATGTTTGAAATGTAAACAAATATTGTATGAATTTAACATCCTTTCTAAAACAATTAAATAAATCCAAATTTAATTTTTAACTCCACTTACATTATCCGAACAATCAACAATGCCTTTTGTGTTATAATTATTAGGTATACGTTGGTATTTAAAACAAATATGATTGTTAAATCTAAATAGCCCTAAATATTTATACAGTAGTTAAGAGGAAATATATATATATATGTATATATATATATATATATATATATATATATATATATATATATATATATAATTTTGTTATATTTTGAAAATGAGTGTATCGTAATAAGGAATCTTTTATAATTTTTAAAATAATATATAAACTTCAGAATTGCATTCAAGGGAGCTATTTCTTGAGAATAAACAAACGCGTTGACGAGCAAGATTATGTTTACTTAAAACGTATGGTGTCACTAGTTAAACCCACATAGAGGCTATTGGATATATTTTAAAATATATTACACATACTGTTTATCGTTCTACTCACACTGTAGAAATTTTCGGATTACGAAACACGGTTTTGTTTGCCCTTTATCCTTATAGTTAGGCTCTATATTTGTTCTATCACGCGTTTACCTAGCCCTTTATCCACAGAACCTTGCTATGATCTGTTTCATGATAAACATTTACATCTTAGATATTTACTTAGAGTGTATAATGTGGTCGTCAAGATAGTAATATTACTAAGTTGATATTAGATGATGTAACTAATGGACATTTAGGGTTTGAGTAAATCTATGAGGCTGAAAAATATTTTAAAATAAAATCGTATTATTAAGAAGGTTTTGAACATCGTCAAGTGATCATTCATTATATGGGTTACTATACCAATGAAAACCTGAAAATATCAATATAGTGCGTCTTCCTATTCCCTATAAGCTTTAGCCTGTGTGGCTGCAATGTAGAATTCACACACTGCTTTACAGTAACCAATTTTAAAAAGTAGGTCAACTTTGCTATTATAAGAAAATAAAGTGTTTCATATAGTTTTATTAGGAATATTTTTTTATTGTAACTGTATACATACCATATTTCGTCTTGTTCGACAAACCATATTTTATTAAATTTTAAAAAGGAATATGCAATATGTACAAATTAAATTTAGTATATACTACTATTATTATCTGATATTTGAATCCAATGTATGATTAAACAAATTATTAGGCTACGGTTATACAAATGTTACTCAAGTTCGTGATCTGTAGTCCTTTCTCAGTTTCTATTTAGTTTTTTGAATTAAAGGAGTTCTTATAAAAGATTAGGATGGATTATTGAATGATGTAGACAGATTGTAGGTTAAATAGATTTTCGCTTAAATAGTAATATCCTGTAGTATTGACGGCGAGTTGTAATTATGTTTCTCTGAAAATTATTTGATTTAGACTTATACTACACTGAGTTATTCTAAATAGAATAATCTCCATTTTTCTCTACCTTTCCCTAATAGTAAAATACAATTTCAATTCCGTAATTATGCACCATATCCTCTATTTACGTAACCACTATTCTTTTTCCCTCGCGCACTCATCTACTTCTTTACATAGAAATTAAGAATAAACTATACGACCTAAAGTACTAGACACATTGGACTAATATTAACTCGATTTTACTCGTAGGACTTTCTATATAAACTTGTTATTAAAGTCTTGGTCTCTTCCCTCTTTCCTTTCCGGTTTCCAGTTTTTAATACTATTTTTCCATCCTGCTCAATTCAAGCTCTTGCTCTTTCCTTTTTTGTAGCGTATCCTGAACCTCTTGCAAGATTTTAATATTATCTTAATGTGCTCTACCACACGCTGCATCTAGCGGTATGTTTTTAAGCGGGACTTTACCCTTTATCAAGGACTGTGAATGTAGTTAAATTGGCTCTCTGTTAGTGACATGAGAATCTACCATTAACCTTGTTACAAGATAAATCTTTGCCTGCTTTACTAAGAACAAACTCATAGCTAAATATATTATTTTAATTTTAAACATGCTTATATTTATTTACATGCTTCAATAAAACCTATTTACTCATATTTAAATATATTTTGATATTATTGTCTAAAACAAATAGTTTTGTTATTTTTCAACTTCAAAAATCAATGGACATAACAATGAACAAATATATCCCTAATTAATTAATTTTGATCATATATGTATTTATATTAACTAAATACTTGGGTAAATTAGAACTACTGTAGTTTGGTTTTGTATTGAACCCTACAAAATAGTTTTCGTGATTTATGTCGAGTCGAAAATGTTTTACGTTTCGATCCAAGAAATGGAGAAGATGAATAAAATAAATAAACAATATTAAATGCAGTTATGTAATAAAATTTAACAATTTAAAGTGAAATATTACAAGATAAAACAATTACAAAAAAACCGTGCCATTGATTAAAACAATAAATTATCGAATATATATTCAAATTATATTCAAGGATAAAAATTAATATATAAAATGAGGAATCAAATATTCGAAATATAAAACTAAATTTAAATTATTGGGATATGTCAATGATCAAACCTTCTTCAAACTGTATTGCAATCGTCTTTGCAAAATGGATATTTTGTAAAGGAATTGGAAGCACCCAGTAGTCACTGATGATAATTACTTGACCATTGAATAAAAAGTCAATTAGTATTGAATTTTAATTTCAAATATTTGACAAAATAATTATAAAAAAGAAAACTAAGTATCTGCAAAAGCATTTAATAAAAACGACTGTAATAGATTGCCTGTATTTAAAACAATAATAGTATCTGAAGAATATATTGGATATCCAATTTTAACCCCGTACGACGAAGGGATTATGGGTTAAGGTAGTATATAGGGATAAGGGAAAACATAATTAAATATCTAATCCGTTTTGGTTATTACGTACTCGGATGGGAACATAGGTGTGTAGATAGGAAATGCTAATTAAAAACTCAGATTAGAGTAGTATCCTTTCTAACCATGGATTTTTCGAAAAAACTAAATCATATGTGATTTATTTCATAATTTGTCTATTAAATATTTTATTTAAAAAAAATAAACTGTTAGATGTGTTTAGCAATTGGTCATTAGGTACGAATATTTCTGAATAAATGCCAAGCAGCTTGAATATAGAGTAAAGTTTTTTCATTTAGTGGGACGTTTCAGCAACTGATTTGCTTACCTTATCAAGCTGAAAAAACAATGTTTACAATAAAACTATAGATAATCATACAAATACAATTACACTCACAACCAAAATAAAATTAAAACTTTAAAAAATGTTTAGATGTACAATAACTTTTGTATATCGTTGGAAATGTGTTGGAAAATAACTTTAGATTGTTGTATATTGCTCAGTAATCACAATTTTGAATTAATTCAATGAAATGTCTTAAGAAAAGATAAGATAGAAAGTCATATTTTACGGTATTTTGGCACTAAAAATTAAATGTTGAAAAAGTAGTCACCAGAAGCTATCCCAGGAATACACTCAACAATTTCCCAAAGTTCCATGGCGATCAGATTAGTCATAAGGCTCATACATTCATGTGTATGCACATTTAAACATTAATGTTTCATATATAAAAAATTACAATTATTATAACCATAATAACGTCGAGTGGCAACCACTACAAGTATAAAAAACATGTATTCAAAATTATGTGGATGCATAAAAAATATTTTCCTAACAATTGAAAATTTGAATAAGATATGTAAGCTTACATGACAATGTGTAAAGAGAGTGTAAATTGCACTAGAATAAATAACATCCAATCAATAACTGTTATTGTCATATCTTTCTCAATCGACTACTATAAGTTAGATCAGCTTTTACTATGTTAATAAAAAACTAATCTAAGTTTATCTAATGGTAACCCGCCGTTCATTGAATTTTAGGCGATACAAAGATCACCAGGTCAGCTAGTTATTTGAGAAAAACGTAACAAAAATAAAATTTGTCTTTGTTGACCTTAGTAGTAATTGACTTTACAAACATTTTTTTTATATTACTTGGATGTATACAAAACACAATTAGTTTCTTTTCCTATATCCATAGTAACGATTATTAGTTTTTTATTTTTAATTTAATAAATTATAATGTGATAGGTAATTAAATGATCTTTAGCAGGAACATCTTATAATCGTATATTTAAATGAGCTGAAGTACCAATTTCGTTGTTAGGTTACTCGGACTGTAGTACTCGTAGTTCAAATATAAAAGTGAAAATGAATTTGAATTTTAATTAGAGGACATGCCATCAAAAAAATAGCCCTGAGTGTTGTGAATCAATATGTATTCATTATATTAATGCGTACTTTATCTCGACCATTATTTGTATCCTTGCATGTTTAACTTCTAAAGAGGCTTGTCTCTTTTTTATGAGGTTTTTATCAAACATCGAGCTATATATTTCATTTGGCTATGATATTATCAGTACATCATGAATAGAACTAATATTCCTACCGTTTATCATATTTATAATCACGTTACATTGAAATTTACTCACAAGAATTTCAAAAACAATGGTATCGTTACAATTAATCTTTTACATATTTGGTAAGGGTTTTGGCGTGTTCATTGTATTATTTATTTTGTATTTATCATACTCGGAGTTCAATACTCGTAGCTCAATAATACTAAGTGGGAATATTAGGGTATATTGGGTTTTAAACTTTTACCTTCAACCGAAATGTGTGTTTCGTGATCTGCATAAATAATGTAAGAATGAAGATATGTTTTGCTTGTTCCCATTGTGGGAATGGTTCTACTATGTAGATGTTTGGACCGACGTAATAAATTGTTCAAACAATTCGATTAATGAATATCCTTGCGGTAAATACAGAAAGAGTTACTACCGCAATTAAATACTTCTTTACACACACACAGACACACAGACACACACACACACACACACACACACATACACACACACACACACACACACACACACACACACACATACGTACATCAAACAAACACTCTTACAAAAGCACACACAAGAAGTCATACATATAGTATAGGCTAATAAAATAATATAATGGAAAAGAGACATTGATATTCCATTTCACCCCATATATTACTGAATGGGAGGTAAGAAACGTGTATGTTACGCGTTGTTAGGTTCCTTACCGAAATTCTTTGAAACAATTGGTCATAGAAGAAACAATTGAAATATCAGACCCGAAAGTCAAAAAGATCGTGTATTAGTCTCATTTAAATCATCATTTAACAATAATAATATCAGAAATGGGCTACAAACTGGTTTCTTGGAGCAAACCAATCTCCACTAAAACAAACAATAAGGTCACAGCTCTATCCTCATTCTTCATTTTTTTCAAGAAAAACATAATCGCATTCACTGTATTTGTGTGTAATTAGTCTGGTTTGACTCAACTAACCAAGTCTTCGGAAACAAAATCGTGGTTTTGTGAAAACAAAAGACGTGTTTCACTGGAGAGAAGAATCAAGTTCCACATAGAGGGACCATGCAGATTAATTGAGAAAAATCACCAAAAATGCAGTAATAACAAGCCCAGGTAATACCAGCATTTTGAGAAATTTCTAGACATTCCTAATCTAGCCAAAGAAATAGAGAAGAAGAGACGCTCTGATAGGATAGAAGAAAATTAAGCCCCATCAAAAGTCAAAATAATTTGAAGAGGGTATGAAACCCGCACGAAAATGATCCAAAGGGAATTACGAGAGGCTTACCTAATAGTAATAATAAGCATCATGTGCCTTAAAGTTTGTAGAATTCTATCCTATGTAGAATATGTCAAGGTCATAAACATTAAGTTTATACATGTCTTCATACATCAACTACACTGAACGTGCACATGTTGAGTAGAACAATCAATTTCATAAACGATAGCCAGGAATTTTTAATAAAAAGTGTATACTCAAATGTATTCAACAATGTATGTTGCTATTTTAAAATTTGTTTCAGTAACGAATCTATTGCAACGTAAGTAGTCATTGTTAGTTTACCGTTGCTAAGTAACTAATAAATTTATTAATTGGGACTCATTTTATCATAGGATATTAAAAATGTAATGTCTACATTACCTACATAAAATTTTTATAGTACTATCATTATTTAATAATATTTTAAATAGGATATTATTAGGATTATAATATGTTAATTGGTTGGTTTAAAATTAAAAAATACATTGCCTTAAACTGGTAATTTCACATTACCTTCTTATTACTATAGGCTAAATAATGTTTAAATAGTTAGATACGTAGGTTTGAAAACCTTTTTATAAATCGACATAATGCGTTTGAATATTTATTATTTGAAGCATCGTTTTTTTTTGCCTTCTCTCGATTTTGACAGAAATAAGGTGCGCGTAGGCCTTTGATCGGGAAAGAGCAACAGATCAACTAATGTTTTACTAATCTGTGACTATTTGTTCTACCAAGATCTATATTGTAGTGGTTTCCCTATTGTGGAATATTTCCCTCATTAAATGTAGACTCCAATCTAGGACTTGTTAAGTATTAAGAGCCTCAGAAGTTTCTGTAGAATTGTATGGAAAAATAATTATTTAGTAAATTTCTTAAAATAAATTTAATTTTAAAAAACGAACGTTATATATATAAAAACAATATGAAAACATTAGTTATAAAAAGTAATATCACTAATACTGGAAATCATAAGCTAATCCTACTACAAATTTGTATTTTTTAAATTATGTAATTCTCCTAATAGGTAAATGACTAATTAGTTATCTATTTACATTTCTAAATTATGTAACAGACAATTATCTATTTATCTGTTACTTAATTATTAGAAAGAAAAACGTTTTATACTTATGATTGTTATTACAATTCGAAGTCACAATACGGAACTATAAGATGTCATGAAATTCTTAATATTTCATTTGCTAGTCTACTAATAACATTTTATTTTTGTACGTTTTCTGCTTTATTTCATTGAAATGATATATTTACCCTTTACCTTAATATGAATAGAATGTTATGGTTATTATTGTTTCTAAAAAAGTGTATTTTAATGAAAACTAACCATTCAATAAAACTGATTGAAAACATTCTGCTTAAACTATTTAAATGTTTATTTTTTGCTTTAGAATGTACTCTCAGTTACTTTCTTCGTTTGTGGCGTGAATTTCATTCTTACAATCAAGCTCCAAACCATTTTCCATCGGATAACTTTCGTTTATTCATGGTCTGATGCTCACATAAATATAAAATATCAATTTGGATCAATGTTTTCAATATGTTGCTAGTAGAATATAATACAAATCAATAAACGTAATATTTAAATTGCTCCTAGGTCTTTCTAATATATACAGTGAGTGATGCTCCTACTGTTGTTTAACCTTTGTGATTGTGTAATGATATCCCCTTACCAATAATTTATTTTTTAATTTGATAAAATTGTAACATGATAAAATTCACATTATGAGCAGTGATTTAGTTACATTTAAAAAGACGTGCAAATATAATTTACTGATTATTTCGACTATTGTCTAATAATATTTTTTTTCTTTTTAGTATTACAAAATCGAAACATTTCTCAATATATAGGAAAGTAAATGTAACAATATAGTAAGTAGAATATGATAAAATACATTTTATGGGAAAAAAGTTTCGTTTAAATACGTTTTATGCGGCAGATTTGGTACATTATATAACGATATGAGGCACTTTAAAGCATTAAATAAATGTCATAAATATATATATATATATATATATATATATATATATATATATATATATATATATTAGAGATATGTAAGAGATATGTATTTAAATACGATATGTAAACCTATATGAATTAAAGATATTTATCACTCGCTTTAGAGTTAAATTTTTATTTCAAAATTTAGTTTAGGAATTTATATTACAAAGATTGTAACTTAATCCGTAGTCTAAAACTTTAAAAACAAAGTATTTACGATCACACTCTATTTTATTCTAAAGCTTCTTAACAAGAATTTATTTGCATGTAAACCAATCTGGAAGATTGTAAATTGCTCTTATTTTGATTTAACATATAGGGTTACCCACTCGGTTTATGTAAAAAAAAAAACGGTTTTGATATATTAGGAAAATATATATATGTATTTTACAAAGGATTTAAAAGCGTAAAGATAATAAAGGATAAAGTAACACACAATAGTTTAAATATTTATTTCAATTAAAATGATGTACTAATAACATTATTGAGTTTGCTAGAGGCTTCTATAAGACGTTCTAATTACTGATTTCTGTGATCTTAGGTCGAGAAACTCAGATATATTGGCTATTTATAAATCTCTTTATATTTTTTAATTCTATTAACGTACCTAATTAAATAAATGTGTACCCTACAAATAATATATATTAATTTCCTTCCAGTGTATTTCTTTTTAAGAAAGATTGTTACTATCTTCCCTTCCAAATAATAGTCAATCTATATTGCCAATACGGAATGAATGTATTTTTAAACTATTACTAAGAATTTCCCGGTCAGTTATATTTTACTAGTTTGTTACTAACCGTTTCAGAGAGAACAAAAAGTTTTAAAATGTGTAGCCTATATTTACATTTGTTTTGCTTTCTATAATTTGTATACTCAACCAGTTTATTAAATTAAAAGAATAATAAACGGATCTGTGCTACGTCACATATCAGTGGTGAAGTGAACATCTATTTATTTTGCTACAAACTATATCTACATATTGCTAGTAAATCTCTTTATATGGGAATAAAATATTAAAACACAAACATTATTTTACGTTACACACACAGCCACAGACAAACACCCTTATATGTATATATATAAAGAACAAAAGTCAAAATACAAATACAAGAATTATATTTGAATTTACAAATAATAATAATAATAATAATAATATTAATAATAATTCTTGTATTTGTATTTTGACTTTTGTTCTTTATTAATACACAAGAAAACATATTGCGATATTTATATATATATATATATATATATATATATATATATATATATATATATATATATATACATACATATATATTTTAAGAAAAGGAGTATTACGTGTGTCTAATATTAACTTACACTATGAAATGAATATTAGACACATTTTCTTAACAAAAAGTAAAATTAGATTTTTTTTAGTGAATAATTATTTCAGACAAAGCAAGGACTTTTCTTTACAGTCAAGTCCTTATAACCTACTCTTATTTATTGAGAATCGTACTAAATAATTGTGAAAATGTTATTTGAATATGGGAATGTGATTACGCATTTACCATGTATACATTTTAAAAATATCATTATTTTTAATGGCAGTTGTAAGATAGTCTTTTAATAAAATGTAAAATGAAACTGTACTTTTAAACGATACGAGGGTCGTAATAATTCATAAATATGGTAAACCTGATATGATTTAATATATATATATATATATATATATATATATATATATATATATATATATATATATATATATATTGGTTAGAAAATTAGAAAAAATTGAATGTTTTCAGTATTGTAGATATTTTCCAATAGACATTTTGCAATATTGTATGTTTGAGTAATACGTTAGGTATTATCAAGAGGAGAGCGTTCATCATAATGTATTTTTTGTTTTACAACAGGAGAATTTTTTTCAATATGCTCTAATATAGAAATATATTTCGAATAGAGTGATACTTCTAGCGTACTTACGGCTAGTATCTTGAAATGGTTTCCTAGCTATTAGATCTAACTAATTCCTAGCTTCGTCAGCATCTTCGTACCTGGTGAATTTCGCGGTGTAGTAAGTCACTAACAATACTTCACACGGGAACACCGAAACACGTCAGGTATGAAAATGCTGTCAAAGCTAGTAATAGGTGCTAGTAGTTTAAAGTAGTAAAGCCTTATTCCTCATAACAACTATTTTAATCATAGGGTTTAATATATGGGTTTACGTTTATCAACCACTTACAAAATCCACCGTTGTTTCAGTAGATACAATCAAACATAAGCTGTTATAATACATAGTCTCCTTCAAAGATTTATAAATGTTTAAAACCTAAACTAAGAATTTTAGTTGAATAAAATCAATCTCTCAGTTCATTGCTGCATATCCTATCAATTTTCTAATAGAACATTTAGATTTCAATAAATTAGTTAAATAATATTGATATTTTGGTAAAGTAAACATGCCTTATTATATCTACAAAGTTTTGGCGATTATGATAAATATTATTTGGTTAATATTATTAAAAATAAGAAACGCATTTTCAGTAGCTTGCTACCCGGAACTTCACTTCATATTTTTATAAAGACCAATTTTTTTTATATTTCCTTAGGAACAATTAAACAATTGATTTAGTATTCGTTGAATGAATATACAACACTATTTAAATCCTTTTACCACTTATTTTAAAAAAAGATTATGTTATTGAAACTAATATGTAAAACCTTGTAATGCTTCAACAGGAAATCAGAAAGTAGGTACAAAATAGAAACTTGAGGCAGCTTCTGTGGTTTCTCAACATCCAAGAAGAATTGATATTGAGGATTAGATATCGACCACAATGGTTATCTCAACCTTATTTCGCTACTTTAGGAAATTTACAAACTGAAAGTGGTACCTGAAAACATATTACGTAATAGTAAATTACCACGAACATCATTTAGACCAGTAGTTCCCAACGTTGAGCGATCGAACAATAAATAGGTAGTGGTTGATTTGGGGGTCATGATTATTAAAAGGAAAAAAATTAATTAGAACAAGTTGCAAGTTCCGGCTTGGAATTTAGACCCATCCTTGTTTGAAGCTGTGTGTAACCTTGATAACTGTTTGCGGACGGAGTCTCTAGATTTTCCGTATGACTGTGAGCCAAAAATTATTTTCAAGTATAACGGTTACAGCCGAGCCTGGGTGAAAATAATGGAGACTTATCTAGAGCTGTGGGAAAAACTGAATCATCTCTCATCTCGTTCTCGTAAACATATTTAGTTTAAAAGGGATTTAGTACTGTTGTACAGCTCCTGACGAAATAAAAGAATAATTTGCTGAGCAATCTATCTTACATTTGCAAACTTTCAAAATTAAAAATTAAAACCGGTACACTTTGGTTTAAAATATACGACTATTATCTTAGTTATTTGTTTTGCTTTTTTATTCTTTAATACAATCATTATTTACTTCGTTTTGAATTATATTTAGGTAAAGAGTGAAAATGATAAGAGGGCGATTTGTCTAATCAACCTTCACAAAGGGGGTTATGAACCTTAAAAGTTTGGCGACCACTAATTTAAACCACTGACGCTATGGCATAACATCAAGTGCCATTGGGAGTGGTAAGACTCCGAGAAAGGGGACCAATACAATTCTGCCCCCAAATGTCAAAGTCAGTTATATAGAGTAGTTTGCCCGTTGTTTACCTCAGACAGTAACTACAAAGGACATCGAAACTTTTAAGCTCAATATTATTACTATTTAGGAGCTGTAATTAAAAAGTGTCTGACTTAATTAACACCTGTCTCTACACTGGCCAGTGAGTCGTGTTGTTGAATAGATGGCGGCTTACAGTGTACTGTCAAAATGTAACCTAAAGCCTAACACCAGTATTGGGCCTTAAATACACTCATTTTGATATTCAACAATTACTAATTATTTTAAAAATACTTATAAGTGAATACGAAATTGCTTACTTGCTGACGCGTTTCAAAACATTCGTTCCTTCTACGAAGCTAACCCTCTACTGGCGGCATCGGTTAGGTGTAAAGACTCTAACGGGAATGGATGTATGACTGTGAAATACTGTGGGTTGTTTGAGTTGTGTGTCATATATTAGAAAAAGCTGTTGGCTCTGAAGTGTGTGTGATCATTTAATACGTTTGTTTTATCTGTTGCGTAGTGTGGTGATAAAGTATTACAGGTTACACACGTTTTACACCTGTAGGGGGTTTGAAGTAGTTGCACCTACTAAGAGGGGGTTGGCGTCCTTCTCGGTACCTTTTTCTAACCTAATACTGACAATACCTACTTTAATACCACACATGCTATTAAACTTTCTATACATAAAACATTTACGATCTTTATATATGGACAAGTATATATTCTCTAAGGCCTATAGATTTAGACTAGACAGAACCGTTACGCGTAGGGAGTGCAGAAAGGGACAGAGCTTGGCAAACGTTGATCTGAATGGCTGCTGTGAGCTTGCGCTGCCGAAAACGTAAATTTAGTTGAACGTCTGCAGCCCCTGTATCCTTTGGTCAGGAAGTGTACGCGGTGCACAGTCAGCTTCACTCAGTTACGGATGTTGTGGCTATCCTGAAAACGGTCGGAGAGACTACGACCTTTACCTTGAAGGCTGTTATGAAGACAAACAGACACATTTATGCTCAATTTTGAACGGAGGATAACCGGTGGTACCAGCATTAATATAACTAGATTACCAAGAGATCTTAGTGAGGCATTATTATGGCTGATTCCAGCTATGCGTTAGGTGTTTTGGGCACCTAGTTCTAAGAAAGGGTTCAATGTGGTGTAGAAGACCGAAGTACTTCAACGGTTGGGGTGATTATATACCGGGACCTATAACCGGTCCTACCGTGAGTATGATGAAACCAATCACGGTAAAATATAGGATATCTTCTTCAAATTCAAACAAATTATAGTTCTACCCAATCAAAATGTTGATGGTAAAACCTCTGACAGATACCAAACTTTCCTGTACGAACTTTCCTGACCTGACATAATAAACCTAGTAGTTTATGCTGAAAATTTCATACAAACACAAATGCATTACGTTATTTACACCCTTACCGATTGCTTTCGCGGACAGGAGTTTGTGGTATAAGTAATTCTTTGACCGAAACTCATTAATTCACAGAATAAATCGTCTACCCGTAAACAGTCACTTGCGACCACGTTAGTCAGTTTAAAAATGATTGATAACCGATATACTTTTATCAAACAATCTAATCGGCTACTAAAGATCATATGACTTCAAGAGAAGAGTGTCCATGAATCGAAAACTTTCAATGTAAATTCTTCTGGACTATACGTTTTTTCGATCATGCTTCGCTTAAAAGGTCGAACTAGAGGGGGCGCAGCCATTCTAACCAGGTACTGAAACGATGCAGTATCTCTCAAATAATAATTTTTAATAGTGTCAATCGGAGTCTTCATGAGTGCTGGAGTGATCTGGTCAAGGCAGGAGGTGGTTACCGTACCAAAGGGGCCAAGGCGGATCAAAAACAATGTCGATCCGTGCAGATGATCCTGCAGATAGTCATAGCCAGTTGCTATGCGTAACATGGGAAACACCTTCATCAGGGGTAAAAATCTTGAAATGGAACCCTCGGTTAGTAGGAACTTCCCTTACTTCATGACAAACCTTACCCGTGATTTAGATCTTAATAGGCCAGTTCCTGTGGTAAAACTATCATGCCCAGAGACCTCCATTTATGACAAAGAACTTTAAGAAGATTTACTACGCCAGTGTAAAAGATGAGGAATATAAATTTTCTGTGCGAAAACACGGAGGATTTTTACTCTGAGTAAAAAGAGTTCTTTGGGACAGTACATTAACTGTACTGATTTTTGAGCTTCAATAATTTACTGTAGGTTCAGTGTGTGGTACTTCTATTCCGTTGTCAGTCATTGCGCTAAAGCTAAAAGATGGACGATTGGTCACAAATAGTGCTGTTATTGATAATGTACTTGAAACTTCCACATTTTCAAACTGTCATTTTACTTCAACTTATTTTAGAATAATAATTAAGGATAATATATATATATATATATATATATATATATATATATATATATATATATATATATATATATATATTGAAGGGAGAACCTATACGTTTTACTGTTCATGTTTATTTACCGTTCGAAATAAAAGTTGAATTAATGATAAGACGGTTGAATATTGAGTAAACATGTTTTTATTAATTTACTCCAACGATTCGGCTACAGATTTGTTGTCATTATCAGACTTTATGAAACTGTATGATCTGTGATGCTTCTTGTGTAGGTGAGACTAAGATGAGAATAATAGTAAGAAGGATATACAACTTTTCGTCTCATGTTTTCTTTGAATATAATGAAAGGTTTGGTTATAAATGTGATTTAAAAAGATTTATCATACAGGAAAATGATTCCAGCTGGAGGAAGAGGTCTTATTCTAAAGTGGTCCAAATTAAGTTACAGGAGAATGTTGCTAGTATTAAAAATGATGTTGATAAATTGTGTAGCTAATAAGTATTTATGTATAAATTAAAAGCATCCAAATATTTTTTATTCGGTTGTATGTTGTAATTTTTTTTTATGGTGTATGTATGTATGGTTAATGTTTTGTATTTTTATGTGTATATTGTTGTTCTTTCAGCTTTTTTAATGTTTTTAAATATATATTTAGATGAAGCTATGACTGTCCTGATGTAGGTGGATTGTTTTATTAAGTTTATGAGTAAAATTTATTTGGAATTTTTTATTTTTTTTTAATTTTTGTTGCTGAGTGTACTTGTATTATAAAGCGTATTCTAAAAATGTTTCCAGGCTCGATAAGGACAACAAATCAGTTGCCGAAAATTTGGAATAAATAAATGGAACACTTTTGTTTCGATATTCAAACATATTATCATTTATTATAGTTGAACACTTCATTCTCTATTGGTGAATTGAACTCGGCTCTGTCATCAACAGGTTATGATTACATTGTGGTAAAGTTAAATTTTGAGAAGAATAAATACGTTCGCCTTATTATAATAACTAATAAACATATAGAAATACCAGTTGTAATTAAATATCAAAGTTATAACCAAAACGAGATATTGAGAGAAGATCCTTCTCGTTGTTTACTGAAGCAGCTGGTATTTACATATACTTATATGTCAACCCAGGTGTTCATCCTAACGATTCAACTATTGCATTTACATTATTATATATGATTGTTTTATATATATATATATATATATATATATATATATATATATTTGTATTTATATTTATAAATTTTTACTCTTGGTTATACGTAACAATAGTTTTGAATTGTGTTATGATCCATTAAAATTAGTTTCCTATTTGTTAATTTATTTTTCAATCAATAATTCATCAGAATTTATTTACGTACTGTCTCTAATATGACCTTTACATAAATTACCTATTTTTATATCACCTACTATATTTTCTGAATTTTTTCATTGTCCTATTAAATATATTTATTTTATATTTCATATTTTTTAGATAGTTGTACGTTTATAATAAATAACATAGCTAAGTCAAAAGGCTTTAAATGAATATCCAAACTTTTTTTCCAACTGAACATCACAAGCATCTATAAGCCTATTAGAACTATGTTAAACTTTGTTTTTCATTGTATTTCACATGCATCAACTTGCACTTAACTAGCATAGATTCTACTATCACTCAAGTCCAAACTTTTTAACCATACAGATATACAGAGAAATCATTACTTTAAGCAAGAGAATTGTTCTACTGACATTATTGATTGCAAAAACTTCAAACAACATCTCTCTCAGATGTAGAAATAAAAGAACAGTTGTAAAACCTATTCAACTATTGATGCATACCACACTTTAATCCTTTCATTGAGCATACAATTGAAGTTTTGAACGCATTTATTTGATCTGAGCTTCAGCTCTTGGTAGCATATCAAAATGTCGCTATTTATATAACCTTTCAAATCCCAAGTACGTGCATTTATTGTCACTGTGGGTATTTCAAGCGCGTTCGATATGTAACACGGTTGTGTCGACTGAAATAAATATACCTAGAAAATCTCTTAACTAAAAACAGATTATACAAAATCTTAAAATTTCAAAAATACACTACAAAACCTCTCTAAATTAAAGAGAAAAGGTATTAATTTCGAAACTGAAAAAAAAATAGAAAATGAAAAGTAAAACCGGAAAAAATGAATCGACAATGAAGGATATTAGGAGTTAAGATTTATTTCACATTTCACCAATACCGTTTCTATCATTAGAAAAGGTAAACTGAAGAGCCTAAGACTATATTTAGAGGGTCACAAAATCGGTTCCACTTATAGGATACACGTTTTTTTAAAACAGTTTATAAAAACGAATTAGGAGACATAATTTAGACACGTATTTATCTGTATCAATGATTTCTCTACAGAAATATTATCTGATAGCTGTTATAGCTTATAGGATTCTTAGGAGAGACTGGCATCAGAGTACAAACAAGCATACACATAAAATGCTATTTAACTACCCGCAAACAACTTGCCCTGAGTAACTTTGTGAAACGATTAACGCAGGTATTATAAATATGCTATTGCCACTTGAAACCGTTACAAGTTCAAATTGAGAAAAATTTCCTTAGTTTTAAATCATTTATATACCTTTTAAAATGTTATAATGACTTAACATAAAGTATTGACATTTCTAGAAAATGTATTAAATACTCTCTTTGCTATTAAATAAAATGAGGATGAGTATTTTAAAAAACATTCTCCTAATAAAGTGTTTTCAAAAGATAATTTGGTTTTATAAACATTCTAAACATATCCTTAGATAATGTAATCACAATCAGTTGGTTAACCACACAATGTAACTTTGATAAAACCATTTATATAACTTTTAAAATGGTATAATGGCTGAACCTAAAATATTGTCGTTTCTAGAAAATCTATTAACTATCCTCTTTATTATTAAAGAAAATGAAGATGAGTATTTTATAATAGATTCACTGAGTAACGTACTTCCATTGGAAAAATGTTTATATATATATATATATATATATATATATATATATATATATATATTCTGACAGCATATTTATATAATGCAATCAAAATCAGTAGTGAACCACACAATTTAACCTCGATAAAAGTAAATCTCATAACTGTAACACCTAAACATGATAACTTAAGGCACAATTCTACTACGGTGCTCTTTGATATTTGTAAAAACCAATTTAAGATTATAATTTTGTTTATTTCCTATAACAAAATACGTTTTTTCAATGTGTGTTTTATTTTTACGAAAACAAAATCTGTCACAAATAAATTAATCGATTATTCGTGAAACAACCGATATCCATTGTTAAGTTCCAGTTTCTATTGAAAACGGTTATTCTTACCAAAATCATGTTTTATTGAAATATTTATTGAGAATGTTGTATAATCATTTGTGTCTCAAATTAACAGTTAAATAAAAAAATATAGGTGTTCTAATCTCCTAGAGCAGAATTCACCAGTATGTTCTATTTTAGAGTAAGTAATTCGTTATAAAGTACACGATTTTATTACCTAAACAGAAAATAACCATTAAAACTCATAATCAACAATATAACGTTTTTACCAAATAATAGCAATGCTAATAATGTATGCTAAATAATAGGCATATATAATACCCTTATATTAGGTAGAAACGTGATCTTTCACCGGAAAATCTGAAACACTAGGTTACAAAATTGTTCCTATATATCATGTGGTTGTGCTTTTCTACGCATACTATAAACTCTACGGACCTGTTGTCAGAGTTTTACACATATACGTAATATTTGATTCCCCATATTAAAACACCGTCATTGTTTCGGGTAATTTTACACTTCTACTAGTGATTTTTTACAAATATATCTATTATTTTAATGTTTAAACAAAATAACTATGAAACAAAACGTTATGACCCTTAATAAATGCTATACAGCAAAAATATCTTTAAAAAAATAAATAATTTTTATAATAAAAATACTTCAAGGTTTTTATTCTGAAGAGAAACAATGGAAAGTACGTAGGAGTTTAAAATGCAACAAGTACACTAAGTAATATTTTAAGACCATGATTTTCATGAATAAATTACATAAAATCAAAATGCGTCTACTAAACTGTTATTTTATAAAATTAATTAACATAATACTTGAAATTTGTAATAATTTAAATAAAGACATTTATGTACTATATAAACTATTGAAAATAGAAAAATATATATTGTCAATTATTAAATGACTAAACACAAACTATAAATGATTATTGGTAATATGTTATTAAAATTATTCAATAATAATATTATAATAAAAATGTCTATAACGTGTAAATTACTTGTCAATACATAAAGAGTTGAAAGTACATTTAATGATACTTTATGTCGCTAAAAATATTCTAATATCTTAATAGAAATAGGACGAATTCTATAAAATTAAGTTTTTCTTTGGTAATTCGAGTCACTTGCGTACTTTTTATTTTACACGCTCTGCCACAGAGACCTGAAAAACAACATGCAATGCATAGGGGGGACAGGCTCGAAGCGAGTAATGTATGAGGTGGGAGAGGCCCCCGGAGGATGATGGTTAAATCCAGAGGATATCAAGAGTTTAGTTAGTGGGTACGGCAAAGAGTTTGGAATGGACAACGCTAATCTTGTGAGAAATGGAAAAAGTACAACAAAATGCTCTATAACCTAAAGTGTCTCTTGGATAATTCCTTATCAATTTTTATAAGTGCTTAGGAACAAACTTAGACATCAAGTTGAATATTTAATTAAATATGTTTCTTCTTCTTCTCCATGGAACCAGTGACAGTCATAAACATTACAGATGCCTACTCAGATATAAATATAAAAGTTTATGCTAAAGATATTATTTATTTTTAAATAAAGTATTTCTGATAAAGTTCATTATATTAACAAATACTTATACAAGCTTTTAAATGTAAATGAATAATAATTTTATGGATGGAAATTGTACAAAAGAGGAAGAATAAACTTGGAGATTTAATCGATTTAGTATAAAGTTAAAGCTAAGGTTACTGGAAGAAAACTTTCACAAAAATGTATAGGAGGTGGTTCTTCCAATAAGTCAAGATATTTAATTCCATGCCCTTTTTTATACCAGACACTGAAAATTAGAGTAATAAAATATAACGCCAGGAATTATATAGGTAATATTGAATTACACGTAACCATCTGTTTAAAGAGGAACAAAATTGTAGAAACAAAAACCTTATTTCTGAAAGTTATATTTGTGTATTACAGTTCAATAATAATTTTATTTTTATGTGAAGTAATTGAAAATGTAATATCATTCAATTCAATATAACAAAAAAAAACAATTAATAGTAAAAGTTTATGTATACAAATTTAATAGTCTAATTAGCATCTCGCTTTATTGGTTTTAAGTGTTTTTACACTAATTTTCGACAGTAATTAACTATTAATTACTTTAAATATGTGTTATGTTTTTACGCAACAATGTAAATTAAATTGACTAATATTATACCGGAACATAATAGTGTTGTTATGCTTGCTAGAGCCAATAGAGACTAAGCCGGATAGGAAACAAGATTCAACATTTTATAATCTTGCTTTATTTTAGCTACATTATTGAATCTAAAAATATAAAAAAGTTCGATAATAAGATCATATATGAAATTATTTAAATTTTCAAATGGAGTGTTTTTCTTTTTCATTAAATAGAATTGATCATTTCAATATATTTTGGAATATTTCAATATTTTTTATACAATCTATGTTTTTGTAACCTATGTTTTATACTTGTTTGTAATAAAACGATGTGTTAATCTCTTTAGATAAAAATTATTTTGGAATCCTAAGTGCGTTATAAATATATTTCACTGTGTCTTAAACTTTATATTTCTCAAACCCTTAATTGATTCTAGGAAGGGAGCAATGCAATAAGATTAGATTTAAAAAAATATTATTATTAGATATACAATGAAAGTCAGGATATGTAGAATATATGTACGCACGTATAAACTTCCCTGCATTATGAAAAAATCATATAAAAAGTCGAAATTACTATTAATGTTTCAAATAAGGCATGGCTTTCGAGCTATTCAACATTCTTTTGCAATCTAAGAATGAATCTTATTAGGGTTGCTTTTTATTAGGGTTGAGCTAAAGAAGCTGAGTTCCATGTTTCTAGGATATTGTAGGAGTTTCCACCTGATTAATAAAGGGCATGAGTAAATCTTAGTATAGTTGAGTCTTAGATGTGTGTGCTACGTGTATTTTGATACGCTTGTATATTTAATGTTGATGCTTCTTATGGTACACATTTTCCGAATTTTAGTTTCAAATCGTTTTTCACCGTTATATATAATAATAGTATTATATTCATCCATCTCATCCTATAATTATATTACTACCATAAATATAGGTGTGGTAAGAAACTATTTGTTTACTTTTTTTTTAACCTACGACAACAAATTTAAAAAACTCCAGTTATTAGATGAAAATATTTCAAGTTGATTTCATATGTTAGGATTTCATTAATTTGCCTAAAATAATAAATTATACATTGTGTAAATATCTGTTGCCGTAAAACCAGTAGCATATTAGGATGGATCTTCTTGATAGTTTTCACTATATTACTATGAATAAAGATCAAGAGGAACAGATTGTTTACATGTAAATTTCAGTTTAGGAAAATTTATATTTGTATTAACATTTGTATACAATAACAAACTAAGAATCATGTTCTGCAAATTTAGACTGTATTTTAGGTAAAATAAGATCTATTTCAAATCATCAACATGAATTAATTAAAGAAATTAATGCTGAATGGACTATTGTGTTGAAAGTGAAAAACAATTTTGAATAATTATTGGAAACATTTGTCCTGACTTAACTTTATAAATATAAGAAGATAAACGCGATTTTCTTACAAGATTAAAAAGCGTTTAAAATATTCTTCTCCCCGTTTCTTTCACTTCATTAAAAATTAATTCTTGTTAATGAGTTTTTTCTTGTAGATAACTTCGATTTTTAAAAACGGCAATGTTTTAAAATTCAAGCAAAATAGGTTTTATCTGAATACATGCTGAACTATGTAACTTGCTGTGTATATGTGGGATTCATCGTAAACTTCATTACACAGATAAATCGTAATCCCTTTACTGCACCAAAATTCTTGCATCATCTCGCCCACGTTCATCCACTATATTTGTGACCAAGCACCTCCAGAGAATTAAAACAGTCATTTTACCTTGCCTTTACGTTACTTTTTGTTTTATTTCTTTATATTTTTTATCTAAATTCTGATTGATGGTTTCCCAGTTATGTTTATAGCTTTGAAATCTGTTAATGTATATGGTATTCAGTTTTAAAAAGCAAAGTAGTTGTAAAACTAACTAGATAGTATTTTAAATTTCATTATTTATAATAGATTGTGGTCAACCAAACGTAATATATTGTTTATGCTATAAGTAAGGTGAATAGGTTTAATTGCATTTAATTGCAGGTTATCATATCACCTATAATAGTTTTTGTGTTTCAGAGAAAAGAAAGCATTGCTGCATGTTCACAGGTTAGTATTTCTAAACTATATGTAATTCCTCCTTTAAACCTATATATAGTGCTGCGATTGTGATATTATTGTAGTAAGGGATAAACATATGTTTCACAACATTGGTGACTCCTAACTTGAGTTTTTTGAGAATACTGTTACAAATGATTAGGGTTTATTTATTGCCCCTACGATCAACGTTCGATACTCAAAAATATTAGTTTTTTTAATCACAATATTTGATTTTTCGTTTATATTATATAAGAAGTTTTCGAGTGAAACTTTTACCATATTCATTGAAGTTTTCAAATACTAAGTTTTTAAAATAGCTTTTTGTGATAACAGTTATTTGTATCTGTGTTTTCTACAATTTGTTATCGTAGAGGAGAGGGTGCAATTGTGGAAACATGAGGGTAATGTGGAAACATCAAGAATTTTGACTGCTAAGTGCTTCACTCTATTGGCAAAGGTCATAAACTGTCCATCTAGGTACTATTCCTGACGGTAAAGCACTAGGAGTCAGTTGCTTATTGAGTTTAATGTCAGTGCGTCAATTCGTCTTCTGTGCTTTTTCAGAAGTTTTAAGAGGTAAGATTTAGATGTAATTTAGTCCAACTTGTCATAGAGAAAGCGTAAAGAGTATTAGATTATTTGGGTAGGGCATTTATAGAGAAGATATTGTTGTTTTTCAAAGAATCAAAAGATCACATGTTGTTGACTTGTTTAATGACATTCAATATGGCTGATGTGTGGGTAACTTGGAAACATGTGAATGAGGGTAATGTGGAAACGTTTCCATATTACCCTCATCAAGTGCATTGTTTTCAAAGTGCATTGATTCTGTTTCAGATGCCACGGAAACACATCGGGCCGAAGCGACAGGCTCTTCTGAAGAGGTGGGATGCTGAAAATATGATTAAAGCCATAACAGCTTTCAAAGAAAATAAGATGGGATTGAGAAGATGTGTAAAACAGTTTAAAGGGCCGCAGACGACACTTCAACGGTTTGTTAACAGCAGTTTATCCCCTGAAGAGTGTGTTAGTTTAAAAGTAGGCCGAAAACCTGTCCTACCTGCTGATAGTGAACAGGAGTTAGTGGAATTTTTGGTAAATATGGATAACCGCTTTTATGGTCTTACAAGATTTGACGTAAAGAAAATAGCTTATCAACTAGCTCAAAAAAATAAAATCAAGCATCCTTTTAGCTGGAATGCTGCTGGTAGGACTTGGTTTAACCTTTTTATCAGACGACATAAAGACAAAATTACAATCCACAAGCCTATAGGAACCTCATTTTCTCGTGCAAATGGTTTCAGTAAGGAAGCTATAGACAAGTTCTTTGCTTGAAGCTGAGTACGAAAAACAGAATTTTACAGCTGATCGTGTTTATAACGTGGACGAGACTGGGTTCACTGTAGTCCAGAGTAAGATACCTCATGTGGTAGGACTTAAAGGTTAAAGACAAGTGGGGGCAATGACATCAGCTGAGCGAGGATCCCTGGTAACCGTAATATGCTGCATGAGTGCCGGTGGAAACTTCGTTCCACCAATGATGATATTCCCTAGGAAGAATTGGACAGACACACTCATGAAAGGGGTGCCACCTGGGACTGTTGGAAAATGTCATCCTTCTGGGTGGATTCAAACAGAGATATTTACTGAATGGTTTGAACACTTCCTCTCCAAGACACACCCCACTGCAGAATCACCTGTTTTGCTGATCTTAGACGGGCACAATAGCCACGCCAGAAATCTTGATGTCATCGAATGCGCAAGGATGACTCATGTTACAATAGTGAGCATCCCACCTCAAACCTCGCACAAGACTCAACCACGTGATAAGACATTCATGGGCAGCCTCAAAACGTACTACAGCGAGTAAGTCCGCCAATGGCTGCGGCATAGCAACCGACCCTTAGGACCATATGACATAGCCGAATTGTTCGGGAAGGCTTACTTACAATGCCAGACGGCCTCCATTGCTTCCAAGGGCTTCTCAGAGACTGGAATATTTTCGTGCAACCGCACTGTTTTTAGTGATGTTGATTTCCTCCCCTCAGCAGCTGTAGTTAGAGAAGAGCTAGACGTAAATGTAGCTTTGCCTAATCCAGCCTTGCCTAATACCTCTACAAAAGGTGTCGCTAGGCAGGGTACCTCTTTAGTAGTCTGCAGCTTGCCAAGCACTCCTTCAAAGGATCGTGCCATTCCTAGTACCTCTTCAAATGTTTATGTGTCGCCACAAGACATAATGGCAGTACCCCCTCCGAAGAAGAAGACATCCAATAGAGGTCGTAAGCCACGTTCAAGCGCTGTTTTAACATCTTCTCCATACAAAACTCACCTTGTAGAGTCCTTATCTAAGAGCAAAACTAAACAGAAACCGTTTGACTTGGGAAAGAAAACAAGAAAAAGGCCAAAGCTCCTGGTCTTGTAAAAAAATGCAAAAAGCGCTTGCAGATGGAAGAGGTATCGGATGCTGAAGAGACCACAGGATCTATATCTGCAGGAGAGTCAAATCTGGAACTTCCAATTGGTCAAGAAAAACCCGCAGAAGAGGACGCCCTATGTATATTTTGTGAGAATCCATTTTCGAAAGATGTGGGGGTGAACTATGGATTCAATGTCAGATATGTGATGAATGGAGCCACTCAGAGTGTGCTGGTGCAGAAACTGAAATCTATATTTGCGATTTTTGCAAGTAGAAAGTTTATTTATCTCTATTGTGGTGATGTTGCAGGGTACAGAGCAACATTTTTAATCTATTAAAGACATTTTCTTTTTTCAGTTTCTTTTACTTCGCTATCTTGATTAGTTGTGTACCTTTCTGACTAATTAAACAATATTGTTGTACTTCATTTATTTGAAAAATAATTCTTCCCATTAATAATGACATACTGTAAAAAGAATAAAATACTTTGATGTCAATATTCCATCCCCTTTTTGGGTTTAAACATAGATTTACTGTATTTAAATGGTGTTTCCACTTTACCCACACGTTTTTCAACAACTTAAAATTGTAGTAAGTTTGCTACAAATTTTTTTTCTTTTGAAATACTTAGTTTTCACACTTAAATTATGTGGTTCCTGGTTTCCAACATGCTAAAGTATTTTTAGGCAATTTCTTGAGTTTAAAGAACAAGTTACAGATTTTTTACAGATTAAAATAAAACAAGGTTTCCACATTTGCGCCCTCTCCTCTACTCAACTACACTTGGAGTTTTAGGATGACTTATGATAGTTTCCACAAATACTAATACTTCTTATATTTAGATTTGACCCTAAATAAGAAAAAGAAATTTTGGTTACACGTGTTGACGCCAAATTTAATCTAATTCAATGAACATTGTTAATATCGTGTTTTTGTTGAATATCAGCATTTAACAAGCATCTGCAAAATGCACTACATGATTCATCACTTACTTATTAAATACGTTTTTATTATTTACAAAAAGAGTAAACTTCACTCAGTGGACGTGAGTAAATCCATTATTATATCTGACAAACTTGCTTCTTGAGTCATTCTCCTGCGGGTAATTGACCTAAATTATTGTTTGCGACTCGTGACAAAATATAAGATTGACATGGACGGAAATAGGTTACAACTTGAACATGTATCAATGTAATATGATATCCGCATAGTATGACACAACATAAATATTTATAATATTTTAAAACGTTTATAATATATATTTTTGTAACAAATATCTTTTATTATTTTATTTTATTTAGTTTTAAACATAGGCATTACCATAAAATTCAAAGTGATTGAATAAAATATATTAACTTATATAATTTAATTTTAAAAATAACTTTGTTTTTTATTTCGATGGGGTGATTGTGATTCGTCCCTCCAATATTGAGAATTTTGCATTATCAAATATCATTATTAAAAATCTTACCGTAAAAGATAAATGCCATTGCAAAAACTTTATTTTACTTTTTCGTTGCCAAGTTATTATCGACTATAAAACATAAGTCAGAATCGATATAAAAAAAATATATATCGATATCTTGAAAAGACTTCGTGTTTTAAACACTTTATTCATGTAAAATGTATTACACATTACATTCGTATAGATTTGTTGTATTTTATATTTACTAATACCGAGAGAGCGTCTTATCATTATTTGTAAAACGTTTTTTGTTAAACATTTATTTATTATAAAAACCAACTTTTGTAACAAGGCGGGTCTGCAGGGTTTGGCAACATGAGGTCCGCGGGCCACAACTTCAGAAATATTTTTGCGGACCGCAACAAACATCTACACATAATTTTAAAATTATACATAAAAAAATAATTGAGTAGAGCTCAATATTATTTTATGTATTATTTCTCATGAACGTTTCTTCTGTTTGTTTATTTAACTTTATATTGAACTAAAACTTGTGTCAGCAAAATTGTGTATGATTTACAGAAGATTCTTTGTACACCCTACTTTTCGTTAAGACAGTGACTATTGAATGGCGACTGTCGCAGAAACGACCTTGACGTAAGTATCACGATACATTGAATAAGACGGTAGGTCTAAAGCGCATGCCATCTAGAGCTCGTGACGTCATGGGCAGCAAGGCGCAAGACAAATTGTTGTTTCAGCTTACACTATTGTGTGATCACACGCTAAATTAATTATCCCTTTTAAAATTTTGTTGTTTCTAAACGGATTTTTTTAAAATTTAATAATAGTAACTCGTTCAATAACCTGTTATCATGTGGTTAATTTAAAATGATTTTGGAAAAAATTAAGGATCGTCTAAATAAGCATCAAAATCATAGGCAACTAAAACTTACCACTCAAGTATTAAACAATATAGGATTTTGGATTTACCCCTGACTAAGTGGCCCCCAACTCTAAAATGAATCATGTGTGACCCTTCAATCTTCAAAGGTTGCCGACCCCAGGTCTAGTATATCAGAAACTTTAGAGGTGGTTAGGTTTTTCAAACACGACCGTATACACTTGTGCTTGTAGCTAGTTTTGATCTTTATAATGTATAATTATAATCTTTTCATTTAGGGACATAATAATTCCTAATTGTGATAAAATAGATGAAGGTTTTTTTTATAAAATGTTTTTCCTGGTTTAATGATTGGACATTCCTGAACGAATATTGATGGAAGATACGTTGAGTGATGTAAATTTGTCATTTCAATAAGATTAGGCATACTGAAAATGTTATGAAAATTCTGGCATTTGCAAATCCTGGCGGCAGATGTTCCCAATAAATCAGCCGTCTTTTCACTCTCCCACTCTCAGGAGGTAAGGCATTTTTAAATAATTTATATTACTAACAATAAAATCTCTTTGCGCGCATACCGAGGATATAAACAAATCTTACAGCAATATCTGATTTCTTACAGTGAAGTCTATATTAGGAAAATTGTAAACATTTATAGACTAATGAGTATTTAGAAATTAAGGAAATAAGTATTGAAATTAATGTGTTCAGTTGAACATTTCCAGGTGTTAAGGTTTACTTTAAAATAAATATTAGTTTAGTACTGAAACGTTCCTAGTTTCGAATAGAGTTTACGTAAACCAATCACAAACAAAAAACCAATGATTATTGTTTCCAGTTTTGAATAGATAACAGACTAAGTAAAACACATCGAGTGTTCCATTCCCTTTTAAATGCAATTAGTTCTTAATTTGTACTGGTTTGAAAATTACATTTTTGTTTGTGTTCATTATGGAATGGAAAGCTATTTTGTGAAGTTTGTAAATCTTCAGAAATTACACCCCCCTACCCGAAAATAAAGGTTCTATTTTAGTTTTTCCCTTAACTATGGAACTGATTATTTCTACCGAATTTACATTAGGCGGCAAAATTATTGTTGTCAATAGTGACAATTGGTTAGGTTTACCTTTCGTAAATTAGTCACCTAATTAACTTCGGGATTTTGATTATTGATTGAGGTTTTTGATTATTCCCGTTATTGATTAATGGATGAAATACCAAATATTCTCATAAGAAATTAGGTACGCGTGTTAAATATTCTATTTTTAAATATTTTCGGTTTAACTACATGAAGTAATTGTATTTACGATCCTTGAATTACCTTTTCTACGTTTTTAATTTATGCTGTCAAAATATTATATATATATATATATATATATATATATATAAATATATATATGTATATATATATGTTTTTTATTTTTATTTTTGATGGTAACTTGGATATATGATAATAAGTAGCATACAACTATTACGAGCAGTTACATGTTTCATAATAAATCATGGATAATAATAATAATACAAATTACTATACAATTACTTAAGACTGGTGATTCTAACATTGGGTAAGACAGTAATCCACGTACTTGTAAGGATTTAGCTAATACGGCCAAAATGTTTACGAATACTGTGAAAAGGTATTCCATTGTCTACAGAAATTCCAAAATCGCTTTTAAGTCATTGTATTTTTTTTTAAACACAGATTTCTAAATTAACTACTATATTGACAATGATCAACAATTTTCTTTATCAGTATTTTTTATAAACGCGATACATTTAGATGATTTCAGTCATGTGTTTTTGTTACAATATTGGCCAATAATTAAAATTCCCCTAGTTTGGTTGTGTTTAAGGATTCTAACACAAAAATAACTCTCACATAAAATAGTAATTACTTTTTAGTTTGAACTATTAATTTCTCTACTCCACAATCAAAAGATGTAATGTCTATTACAGAATCAAAAATAAAAAAAAACTATTTCGTATTTATTTGTTATTCTTTCTTTGTAAATAAATATATTTTACAATGAAAAGTTTTTTCAAACAGACATATAACGGATTTAATGACGAAATATATTTTGGACTCTAAAATGAGACAACACAATAGTGTTATGTCCTAATGTTTGCTAATAATACAACCAATCTAGTATTCTGTAAGGGTGTTAATATTCAGTGGCTTATTTAAAAATTTTTACTTTAAACTGTTACTAAATAAAACAAATTTAATCCCGAAGTACAATTAATATATTTAATTTGCATGTTTCTTGAATCACATCTGATATCTACTAGTTTCATTTTTATACTCTCGTTTTGATTACTGGGTATTTATTTATCCATTATAGTCTCATATTTCCCTGAAATAAGAGTTTCCCTTGCAGACTTTAGGATGATATGCTCCTCTTATACTAAGAGTATATGCTCCTCTTTTAGCAAAATAAATTTTTATCCTAAAACTATTTTCATAGCTCATTACGTTTTTCCTAATATTATTAAATATTTGGTAAATGAGGTTATACATAACGTTTGTTTGATGTTTACATTTGTTATCTGAAATACAGTTACATTTCACTTTCCTAACGAAATATTTCGTTTAGAAATGAGCGTTAGTGGAACATATTTGAAGATGTATTTCTGTTAATGCTTAGAAACTGCGTCATCTGCATAACATTGACTATTGAAGTTGCTCGTTTCTAATTTTGTGCACTCTTTAGCCACTGTTTCCTTTCTTAGCATGTTGTCTTTCAATAAAAGCAGAATCTTCCTATGAGATTTACTGTATGAGATTCCCATTTTTATTCTTCGTATAGTAGAAGATAAATTGTTTCCCATTGCGAAGATTCTTAAAAAATAGTTTTTCGTTTATAGTTTAATAAAAACGTTATCATTATTTTTTTATGATTTAAAAAATCATTGTATATTCTTCAATTTTTAAAACTTTTCTTGAATCCATAAACTTTAAATCACTGAATTTTCATATTTATTTGCATTTAATACGGCTTATTACCTGAAATGCAATACCCCTATTGTTGATCGACGCGTGGTCTTCCTGATTTTAATCAGTTTGTTTAGATGTTTTCCATTCAAGAGTAAATATACTGTTTATATCAGAGTTTTACCGTTTAACTCGTTGCATGTATTTTTTTCGACAACCATTTGTTATTACAATAGCGTTAGTTCAATATATTTTAGGAAACTTGTGTGTATATAATTTACTAAATAATGTAGTCTAATAATAATAAATTACAAACAAGTTTAAAGTAATTAAAAATAAACATTTGCACAATTGTACTCAAACATTTTATGATATATGTGTGAAAATAAATAAATACATAATTTGAAACTTCGAGATAAAATATGTGGCCGTATTCTATAATTAGATTCTAAATAAATGCATCAGATAAAGTATACACCCTTGTATTTTTATAAGAATTATATTAAAATTACGGTTTGGCTTCATACATTAAAAAAAAATCGGTGATATCTTTTTAAATTTCTTATCTTTTTATATACTAGACCCACTATGTTACGAACATTAGGACGTATAATAAACGAATGTTTTTTAAAATATTTTTTTACAGGTAACGATTAGGAGCTACCTCTTAATTAGTATATATAAAATGCAGAATATGCAAAAAATGTAAAGTGTAATACAGCATACGTAAATATTGTTATAAACGTACAAAGAGTTTTCTAGATATAATAATTTTATATGAAACTCCAAATTTAGTTGGTAAAAAATAAAATGTATAGAACACTGATACGCATAACTGTTATCACAAATATTTAATTTAATAAATTAGAATTTGAAAACTTGAATACTTTATGTTCAACATTCCACTTCAATACTTCCTATATATTATAAAAGAAAAATATATTTTATAATTTTAAGAATGACTAATATTTTTTGAATTTCGAATGTTGAACTTAGGGACAATATTTAAAACATTTTCCTTTTAACAGTAATCACTAAAACCTTAAGAGTCGCCTAGATTATGCAAAATATTTTATTCCCATCTTACAATAGTTTCACAATCGCAGCACTTTATAGGTTTAAAGGAGGACATATACTTTAGAAATACTAACCTGTGTACATGCAGCCATGTTTTCCATTCTCTTAAACACCAACAATGTTGTAGTTGATATGATAAACTGCCTTTAAATATAACAAAACCATCTCTCCTTACTTGCAGAATACGTGATTTAATTAGTTTGGCTGATCACAATCTAATATAAACATTGGAGTTTAAAATAATATCCAGTTGATCTTGCAACTTCGTTTCGATTTAAAATTGGACTCCTTTTTAGGAGATAAAAAACATACATTGTTAGAACTTTTTACCTCGGGTAAGTTTTTATCTTTATTAAAAAATGTGATTTAATTGCTTAGTTACCAACATATTTAATTACTTACCATGGGGTCTAGTTCTCCGTTACAGCACAGGCATAATAATGTCTCTCTGTAAACGGTCTTCTTATCTTGAAAGGTAGAATTAGGTTACTTGTGAAATAAGAATTTGAAGTTTTCAAAATACAAAGTTATACAATTTATTAATCAATGACAAATTACAAAAGAACAAATGACACCAATGTGTCAAGTAATTAACTTTTAATTACTGCTAAGTATTCCATACATTTTAATTACTTACTAACCTTCAAAATTTATATATATCGAGAAGGTAGTAACTTAAGTTTTCCAACTAATTTTAGAAGTGGATATTCAAAGGACAATTTCTACCGCTCATGTGTTAATCTTTTATCATTTAAAATTCAAGTTAGATAACATTAAAACACATTTTCTTTATTATTATCTAAAACGTACCTGGTTGTGCACATTACTTATAAAACACTATAAAACATATCAATAATTATTTCACATGGCTTTTGTATACTTAACACTTAACACATCGCTCTTATAAATCAGCGCTCTTAAACAAAAATGATATAAACGTTTACTTATTTGAAACACATAAATAATCGCTTCTGACTTCTTCTTTAGTTGCGTTAACAAAATTTGGTACCGACCTTGACATCTTAAATTTTGAATACTGGAAGCTTACAAATTTCCAAGTTATGTCCGAAAACGCCATTATGTCCGTCTCGTTCAAAGACTTTTGGAGAAGTGGGGTCGTTGCAAGGACGCGCTAACTGAAATTTTCAAACAAACTCCCACCTTTATTTATATGTATGATTATTCTGATTGGTTCACAAGTATCACCTCATGTTTACGTCATATGGCTTGATGTGCTTATTACCCTAAGTTACTAACTCGTACGATATGTTTCTATTTCGCTCGCTATAAGCGCTCATCCTCTACGCTAGCTTCACAATGTGCACCAAGAAAAAAAAATTTCTTTTATATTGGGACGATATAATTAATAAATAAAAATTAAATATATAAATGAATTTATATGTAACACCTTATTTTTAAGATTGTTACAACATAATATTATATTTTGAACATCATATACAGTCATAGAATACTAAGCAATAAACATAAATTACAAAACAACATTTTTGTATTTAGATAATAAAATTTAAAAAAATAATCGAAACAATTAACTTAAACCAAGATAAAGTTACTGTTATAATTATATCGAGCTGCCCGCAAATATATTGGACAAACGTGATCAAGGTGATGCAACACATTTGATGCAGTAAGTGTGATTACAATTTTACCTCGAGATATTTGGTTTTATTAAATAATATAATGTCTGTTTTGTTTTTGTAGTTTGTAATACATGATTTTAAGAAATATGAGGACTTATGTACTGTTTAATAGATTATATTGAAAATCTATATTTAGATCAGTTTGACCTAAAGGAAAAATTATTAAAAACTATATATGGGTTTCCAAATTATTGTAGTATATTTTTGTTATTAATGAGAAAAACTAATTAAGTTACACGTTTAATTATAGGTATTTTTTTTAATATTTACCACCAATAAGCAATAAATGTTTAATTTTCAAGAACGCCTCATAAATTGATAAAAACCAATTCTATACATTTTAATGATAACATCTATTTTATACCGAATTCCACAAACAAACAACAAGGTATATAGCTCAGCAAGTATTGAAATAAATCTCATTTTTTTTTTTTTTTTTTTTTTTTTTTATTATTATTAAAACTGGTCATTTCTGACCAACCATTAATTTACATTTGATAATTAGATTTTAGCTTTTATTACAGAGAATCCATTGATTTCTATTGTATCTTGTTAGATGTTGGAAGCCAACCGGCGTGAGGAAGAGTATTGTTGTCACTCTTGTCGTTCAACGAGTTCAAATGGTTTTGTCCTTTTGAGTCGTCTTGTCAGGTGGTTGTTGTCGAGAAGTCTCAGTGCCTCAGGATTTTCATGTTTAGTGAGCCGATTTACGTGTTTGATGGCGTTCTGTTTTATGACTTCCTCGACCATGGGTACACCAAGATCGCAATGCAAGTCACTGTTACGCACATACCAAGGAGCGTTGGCGATGTTTCTTAGTACTTTGTTCTGGAAGCGTTGTATCCCTTGTATGTGACATTTGCTGGCACAGCCCCAAAGCTGTATACCATACGTCCAAACCGGTTTGAGGATTTGGTTATATACCAATAGCTTGTTGTATATTGATACCCGTGAATTTCGACCGAGTAGCCAATACATTTGCCTGTAGCGAGTCTGGAGTTCTGTGAGTTTTATTTTGACATGCTCGACCCATTTGGCTTTTGCATCAAGATTCATGCCGAGATATTTAGCTGAATCATGATATGGGATAACACTTCCATTCATTTCGAGCCTCTGAGGGGTATTGTGGATATATCACTAACATTTATAATACAGAATTATATAGTATTCAAAAGTGTTTTGTATACCCTGGCTTGAGGGGTCACAGGTGCGGAACCTGTCTTCTGTTCTTAAAGCAACCTCAAAAGGCTATGAATAATAATCTGAATACCTTTAACATATTAGTAAGGCAAATCAAACTTTAAGTACAGTCATTGAGTATCACGCCTCAACAGTATAATGTACTATTCGATTTTTATTCACTGTATAATTACGTTTTAGTAAAATATCTGAAATATTTGTTTACCAATGATTTGTAGTTTACTCTTTTTATATTTCCAATTCCTCCCGTAAGATTAGTGAGTTGTAATGAGTTTCTAAAGTAAATTGAAACAGCTGGCTACTCGGTATTTCACTTAAATTCCCATTCAATTTAAAAACCCAGTTTTATTAGATTTCTAAAATATTCTATTTTTAAAGGTCAGAGCAAGTTAGACTTCTCTCTTTTAAGTCTACAGTAGTTTACCCCCGTTAGTAACCCTTGTAAGTATAGATTACTAGTGCAATAATAGCATTACGTTAGGTTAGCATGTAGTTATTTAGATCTCTCATTCTATATTTATAATGCTGTTTATTGTACTTAAAACAGCAATCTACACTAAATAGGTTATAATTTAATTTTTAGTGTAAAATGACTAACTAATTTCATTACAAAAGACTTTTTAATTTATTGTAATTAAATATCTAACAGTATGTGATATTTCTTCAATTAATGCAGTAAACGTTTCTTAAGGATGTGTACATTTTATAATTTATATTTTTAAATACACGTTACAAATAAATACTAGTTTGTGGGCAGTATTATTTACAGGATATAAAATTCTTGTCCACAAGTTACACTCTTTCCAGCTAAATGTGAAAATATGATAACGTAATTATAAATAACAGTTGCAACAGTGCATGGGCAACGTGCAGTAGCAAGGCTAAGTAACTGGGGCAGTAATGTAACGTGTAGTGGCAGACGTTACTTAATTAACAGAATGTACAAACGTCAGATTTGTAGATCTCAATTAACGTACTTGACAAGTTGTTTATTCGATTTAAAATCAAGTTAAATAGCATATTGAAGTATCATATTTCTACTATATCTATAATATCAATGAAACTAAAAACGTTCCTCCATTCAAAATCATGAATATTTGAAGAATTTAACGTAACGTTATCATTTTTCTTAAAATAATAGTTGTATTTTATAAACCAATTATGAAATAATAAAGTGTATATTATTTTTTTAAAAATTTATATGTGACCAATTTATATGATCGAAAATATTACACGAATTATTATAAATAGTTTGAAACTGCAAACATATATTTTAATTAATTTTAATATATATATATATATATATATATATATATATATATATATATATATATATATATATATATATTCTGAAACTAGCTGTAAATTTCTAATAGTTACAATTCGTACGAGTGGAATGTAATGTCATCTATTGACATACTTTAAAATACTGTGTGTTTAATGGATTCCAGTTGTAATACCTGCGTATTGATGGTGAAACTATTGTTAAAACAGTAGAAAATACGTCTAAAGGAAAACTCATGGATATCACAAGAATGGATTTCATGAATAGTTTTGAATTCCACTTTGATTTAATGTAGCGATGATATGTTTTGGAAATTAGTTTTTTTTAAACACTACATCACAATAATAAATAATACTTTCTACACATGTAAACATAACTACTTCTGTAATTAAATAAATATTCCTACTAAAGTTAAATGAAAACAGCCCTAAATTTTTGCTTTTATAAAGTGTATATAAACTCATACATGTATTTTTTATTTGCAAAGAAAACCTTATTAATAAAGTAAACAATATTAAATTAAAATTTAGTTACCTTTTGATAATCATTTGTCGTTTTATATTCGTTCCTCTTGTTAGGAGGATTCATTGGTTCAGGGCGTTAATGTTTTGTAATAGAATCTGAATTCTATCTATTTTTAAGCAATATGATACTTGGTAATAATGGGTGTGTAATAAACTACTTATTCAATATGTTTAAAATATCTCAAAGATATTTTATCAAACATTTTGGATTTTAAATAAACAAAGTTAAATATTGTAAACATATTTTTTGGGGTGTTTCTTTAATAAGGTCTTTGCTATGGCTCACAACCGAAACTCATAGTTGAGATTTTATTTTGTATTTAAACCAAATTGTAACATCGTGAATGACTTACTAAGCACTCCTAAGAGTTAATATCTTCTGGCATATACTAATCATTGTTAAAAGAATATTTGTTGTTTGTGAGAAATTTATAGAAGACTAATAAATCAAATTTTGTTCACTTCATAAACTTCTATGTCGATTAGTTCTTTATAAATAGGAGAATAACAGAAACCGTAATAATATTAAACTTCAAGTCATCATCCACTAATAAGCCGCTTGTTTTCATTACCTGTACTTTAAAAAAAATGTATTTCTAAGGCATTTCATCTATCATTAGTCTAATTCAGCCAAACGGAAACAATAGAGGGGGTTATGAAGAATTAACTTATGGTTTACTTGTCTTCTTAGAGGGGGCCAGAGATCTACTTGTCTTATTTAAAAACCTTGTACCCTGACTGTGTTAAGCAGTATCTAATAAAGTTATGCACAGCTGTTTGTCTATGAAATTAATGTTAAAATATTTATTATTTTTCTACTAGTAGGCCTACTTTATATCTTATAGGCTAGTAAATTTCAGTTAGTTGATGTAGTTTTATAATATTCTGTTTAGAACAAAATTCTACAAATTAAAAGTTATTAAATATTCACCAGATGAATTGTTTTATAGTAAAATAGAAGATTTTAAAATAAACAAAAGTAAGGATTTTTTAAATTGTTCTGGAAATAAAGACATGTAAAAAACAGAAAAAGTTCTGCGAAAATTACCAACACGATAAAATAAGTAACGTATCGTCTTGATGTTTAATTGATAAGAGTATTCCCAAGCCTCTCTATTCTCAACCCACTAGACGCATTAAACGTTCTTAAACATGATCAACTGTCTCGACTTAAAAAGTTCTTCTTCATTAAAGTTACTTAAAACAAGCAAAATTCCGGCAAAATCGACCACAAATTACCAAATATTTACATCTCTTTTATATATTGTTTTAGATATTGTACTAAGAAAAAAATTAATTTCATATTAAGCAGAACAGATTTGTTTTCAACAAATGTTATATTCTCTTTTAAATCTTTGGGCACTGCTTGGTTGATATTTTGTACTTCTTTGCATAATTTTGTCTAGTTTCTTAAATGAAGTTGAAATATGCATATTGAAGCAATCAAGGAACAATGATTTAAACTCTTTTCTCATGTATTTCCCACTACTCACCATAATTGTATAGCTGTGCGACAATATCGACTCATGGTATAATTAATTCCTTATTACTTATCAATCCCGTTACTGTAACCGGAAGTCGGTTATTCTTCTTTGCCACTTTCCTATTCAAATACAACCTTTCTTTATATTCTTAAGTAGTATTTTATACAACTTATGAACCTCATTTTATTGTTCAATCGCAAACTATCTAACTCGTTTTAAATACAATTTTGGTACAGACTATTACTTTTGTAAGCAAAAACCTGAGATTCTATAAGTAGTTCCCTCATATTTTGTTACATAATCTCTAGACATGTTCTGATAATAGGTAATTCGATATTTTGCTACCAATAAAACATAGTTAAAGGTTAGCTACTGGCGAACTATGCTTAAATCCGTATAGCATGATATGAGGGTAATATCCAAGAGATCAATGAGTTGTTGATGAGAAAGTAACATATTTTTCATAAAAGTGTGTTTTTTAAATTGTCATTGGGTAATTATGGTATATTGTAATTTGTTAAGTATAAAATAGAAATACCCGAACAATAAACTGAATCAAAATCCTATATTAATATTAACTTTCAACATTTATTTCCAAATTGATTACAAATATATGAAAATTTTATTAAAATGTCCTCTTATAAATGCCACTGTATAATATATATATATATATATATATATATATATATATATATATATATATATATATATATATATATATATATGATGATGATGAATAAAGTTATTTTCTGGAGTATTATCTGAATTCTAGCGAAACGTCAGAACTGCGATTTTATGCACTGCAGATTTAACGGATGTAGTCCAGATAATAACTTTTCACAATATTTTCCCATCCGTGAAGGAATACTTATTCAGATTGGTAGTGTTTCCATCAACAAGCTTCACTGACCGGCTCTACTCGCAGTCTACTACAACCTCCGGTCAGTGATGCCTTGATGATGGAGATAAGATACTACCAAACATTGAAAGTTTACTCGCATAAATACGCATAAAGTAAGATTCTTGTTTAAGTACACAGAGTGAAAGTGATATATATATATATATATATTTATATTTATAATACATACAACATATTAATGTATAAGCTACAGAAGATATATTTGTAATGTATCTTTTAACTTAAATCCCTTATAATGTAAAATATATGAGTCACTTATCTGTCAGTATATTCCGTTACAATATTTACAGTAATGATATACACGATAGGAAATAATGAAAATGTAAATTTTGTTGAATATGATTTTCGCCAAATACTAGGAAAAAGTAATAATAAATATGTACACTAATTTTCGTAGTAATCAACAAGATAATGTTTTACTTACCATTCCTAATCTAATACTAAGTTACCTAAGATTAAACAAAACAGCTGCTGTCAGTGGTTATTCAATATCCCTCAATTTATTATAACATAGGCTATTTGTTTAATAATAGCATAGCCAACTATCTGTATGAATACGATTTTTAAATAATTCTAACCCAGCATTAACCAATCGCCCTATATTCTCATTCCTTTATGTATATATGACGAAAAAACAATTACAAATGTTACGTAATATAAATAGTTTTACGACTGTTCAATGAAACTAAAAAACAAGTTATATTCTAAAACACATTTCTATACAACTACTCTTTGAGTTTAGCTTATAACGTTATGTTAAAATAAATAAAACTGACAAAAAACTCACAAATTAATCATTTATTTACTCATACGCGTTTCAATGACAAAGTCATCATCAAGTGAGTGTTACTAATATAAACACTAACTTACAACTGCTGTAAGTTTGAGTTTGATTTAGCAACACTCACTGATAACGATGATGATTTTGTTATTGAAAAGCGTATGAGTTAATAAATGATAATTTGTGAGATTTTGTATGTTTTTATTTGTTTTAAATATTTTTTACTGTTAAATTTTATTTCTTCCATAGTTAAATTGTTTTTAGTCTGGATTATGTATATTCTCTAATTTTGCCTAAAGCACTTAACCTAATATTTTTTAGTACTAGATATATTCTACTTAAACTCCTCGTGTACCTGTTTTAAGTAGTTTATGTTATAGAAATTGTATATGTTCAATTAATTTTAAATAAAGGCAACAGTTTTGATGCAAGCACGAATTTAAACCTTAATAGATAATTAGTGTACATATTTGTAAACATATTGATAATGTTAGCTAGGCGTATGTTTGAACTGTGCAAAATAATTTATTTTTCATAAATATAGTTATATTTTATTACAATAGTGTATTTTTAGTTTTATGTGTATCTACGTTTGTGTAAAATTGTATCGAGTGCTAGTAAGGCTAAAATAAAATAGGCCTATAGTAGTTTTGTATTGTTGTAAAATAATAAACACAACATTCCGTAGAATGCGCTACTGTCTCATTCAGTCCCGCATCAAGAATCCAACGTATGGCTGCATTTAATACAACTCCTCCGACACGTGATCCAGAGCTCACATTAGTTTAGTGCTCTGACGTCATCCACCGCAGTGCTTAATGCTGATGAACCACATAGACCACGTGATAACGTGCGTAGAAAGCACCATTACACTAATCTACACAGGTGTCGTATTACTTTAGTAAAGGAAGAGCAATCTTATTTGCAAAAACATTATCACTATTAAGCACATTTAAGCAATAACAAACCGTGTAAATATTTAGAACACAAAGATAACTAATTTTTTCGCCGTTTGGATAATGTTTATTAATAATGACGGTTAAAAATTATGAGAATATTTATTTGTATATATAGACGTCCAAAAACATGATTTCTTAGTTTTATAAATAATAGTGGGTCAGGTATTCCCAGAGAGATGTAAAATTTTGTCAAGATCATGTTGTATTATCAGTAAGTAATTGCCTTAAATTTACATAAACGAGTCAAAAAATAATAAAACTTATCATCCTTACAGAAAACTGCTACGACAAATCTATCGCTAATTCTCGACAATAATCAGACAATGGATTATTATTATGTGATTATCATTTATGTTTGTAATAAAATAAAACCTCTATCAGCAATCATAAACTTGACATTGCTCATTGAACTAAACTTCTATAATGGTCAACTGGTCTAATATGTTAATCAAGGAACTGGTTTATTAACTATCTATTAATAGAATGATTACATGTCATTTGCAGAGTACATAAAGAATCTAAATTACAAATAACGTTTCATGATACAATATCTCAAGTGAATGTTTAGGCGCAAGAACGGATTTATTACTGAGCCTCCGTAAAGAGATTAAATCTTTTACGGATTTTGTCGTCGCTTTATCATTCCTAATTGCTGTTTTAGACGATTAATAGCCATAGCTAGTGTCTTGTAAAACATTTTAATTGCGATATGTTCTAATGGTTTTAATGTAGGCTGTAGATCCCTGGCTGATTTATTACCAATTCTGTTTGTAATTATTCTACGTTTTTCACTATAACTATCAAGCAGATTTTTTTAAATATTAGGTAGGTATTCTTTTTTATAAAATTATTTGAAATATTTCTGATATTTATAACTATATAGACAGCGTTTTAAATTACAAAAATTACACACACACACACACACACACATACACACTGCAACGCAACCCCCTTTTTTCACGTTATGAGCTTGTTTCTACTCGAGCGTTCTTTAATTTGCCTTGTGTTCCCCCGTCGTTACCGCGCCTAATCACAAACCAAGGTGATTCCTACCTTAGGGTTTGTATGCCCCCCACCCCCCAAATGGTTACCAATATTTTGTTGGGCCTTATAATAATCATAATTGTCAGTAAAGTAGTCAGCTGGAAAGAAACATATTAGGATGAACACACAAAAATTCCAAATACTCTTACCATGTTCGAAGATCTGCAGACACAGCAAGGGGACGTGCAAAATATACTTACTTCCTTACTTCAGCCAACGCCCATCCTTGGCCTCTCAGCCATACGAAGCTTTGCCTCACAGTATAATGTAGCGAGTCCTTCCCTGGACTCGTCGTGAAAGATATCCTTCTGGCCGTCAAAGGTGTTAAGATGCTCTGCCGTCCATTTGTTGTCGGAGCAGAGTGGGCAGATTGGTGTGTCTATCACTTTCATGCGATGCAGGTGACTCTGCAGGTAGCCATGTCCAGTGGTCATCCTAAACAAAGCCACTGCTACGCTTTTAGGAAGATCCAGTGGTATGCTTGATTGGATGATCTTTTGCCATTGCTTTCCTGTAGCACCCTGTTATACTCCGTCAGACACTGCGGTATGAGAGGGGGAGGATCGGCTGCGCCATGGATCTGCCATGCTTGGCCAAACTATCTGCTTTTTCGTTTCCTCTGATGTCACAGTGCCCCGGCACTCATTGTACTGCGATCTGTATTGTTTTTTGTAACAGTCGAAGTGTTTTCTGGCAGTTGTTTATTTCATTCCCTACTTGTGGCTTTGGGGAGGCAATCGCCGATGGCGTTCACTTCTCCTTCGAAGTTGGTTCCGTTTTTTCCCACTGCTATTGATTTTTGCCAAATTGAGGAGAAATATCCGGCTCCGCATGCATCATGCATTGCCTATCCATCTGTGTACACACGCAACCATTCGTCGGCCGGATACCTCTCGCTGATCATAGCTTCTGTTTGAGCTTTGAGTTCGCAGATAAGGATGTCGGCTTTTCTCAGGATTACACTAGGTATTGATGTGCACGGTGGTACTTTGGTCCTTTCTTTAAAAAAATTGTTTTTTTGAAAGGTTGTCGCTCTGATTCTTCCAATCCATGTTTTCATCTTATTTCTGCGGCTTTTGCCACTGGTGTGACTTGAGGTTTAAGCCTTTTGTTTGCGCATTTGTTTTTCTTCCAGAAGTCATCGTCGGTTCTTAAGGCCCTTTCGAAGAATTTGATAGTAGCTTTGTCTCTGAGAGCGTTAAGGGGCTCAATATCTGTTTGACTTTCTAACGCTGTAATTGGGGTAGACTTCGCAGCACCACATATCAGTCTCAATGCATTGTTTAGGACAGTATTCAGGTCTTTCTTTGCATTATCAGAAGCCGTGTTGTAAGCTTCTGAGCCATATTCAAGGATTGGGCGGATGTAAGACTTGTATGTAGTAAGCAGAACGTCCTGAGTAGCACCCCACTTCGTTCCACTCAGTCTCTTCACCATATTCAGCCTATATGCAACTTTTGTTGCAGCACCTTTTATATGTCCCGACCACTGGAGTTTGCTGTCCAGAGCGATACCCAAGTACCTGGTTGCTCAAGTACCTTGCTATTGGCAGGTCAGTAGTCCCTATTACTACGTGTGGATCGTAAGTTTTAGTTGATAGCGTGAACAACTGTGCCGTGGTCTTGTTTCGTTAATAATCATATCGTTTTCGGAGCACCATCTTTTGACTCCACCTAATGTCTCGTTTATTTTGGTTTCCAAGGAGTTAATGTTGCTGCTGGTCGCCCATATTATCACATCATCTGCGTAACAGAGTACTTCAACTCTCATGTTATTTACGTTAATGTGCAGATTAAATCATTCATGTAAAGGTTGAAAATTGTACAACTGCTGACCGCTCCCTGCGGGAGTCTCCTTCTCTGTTGACGGAACTGAGAACTTCTGTTTCGAATAGAGGACCTTTATAATTCGTTGGCTCAAAAATTGATTTATCCAGTTCAACATGTTTCCTGCCACTCCGTAGTTGGCACTTTTGTTATAGAGGAGTTTTCTGCTAACTGTGTCGTAAGCTCCCCGAAAGTCAATAAAACACACAAGGGTGGACATTTTTCGGTGAAAGCCGTCCTTCACGCACTGGGAGAGCTTATTAACTTGGTCAGTAGTGGATTTGTTTTTTTCTAAAACCAGCCTTTTCTTCTCGAATTATACTAGTTCTCTCTATATTGGCTTCCTGCCTGTGGTTGACCATCCTTTCCATAACGTTTCAGGTAACAGAATTAGGACTGATCGGTCTATAACTGCTTAATTTCTCGGGATCCTTTCCCTTCTTAAACACGGGTTCCACGGTGCAAAATATGATTATGTTTAAGTTACCTTTTTAAAAGCTCCTGTGTTTTTTAAACATGATCTGCCTGTAGACCACTTCTCTGGACTTTAATATAAAAACAACAAATAATTTTCTGACTAGGTCAATACTTTTAATTAAATTTGCCCTGAGGAGAGAACTCTTATGGATAAACATTAGACTCTGAATTTTATATGATTTATTATTTACTGAGATTTAATTAATTTTATTGTTTGATTTAATTATGATTATTTATTAGTTGGAAAAACTAGAAGTTTTATTTGATGTTCAACACAGGATAAATTGAAATACCAAAAGTTTTTATAATACATTTAATTAATGTTTCAAACTAAAAAATTAATTTATCATCAACTTAAATACAACATAATCTTTTGTTACTATTACTTTATCTTTCTTACATATATTCACATATAATTTCTTAAACTTTTCTTATACTTGACATATTTATTTACTAAATTTTATATTGAAATTAAACAATTATATTTACTTCTTTAAACAAAAAATTAAACTCTCCTAGTCTAACATAATAAAAATTGTCATCCCTAAATTTTAAAAGTGAATTGGTAAATTACAATTTTTATATCAATAGTTTTACAAATTGTATAGTTCTATAAATTTTGCCTTTCTAAAAAATTACTGAATTATGGCTGAAACCACTTTGTGAATTTAAATTTAAAATTTTTCATTGTGCTTTTCATGTCCAAGCCAGTGTATAGCACTTAACATATTTATTGAGCAATAGACATGTATGAATCTGTCCCTCATTGCTACACTGACATGTTCATTTCATCTTATTCCTTAAGCATTTTTAACATACAAAATAGTTTTATTTTATTTACAACTTTTTTTAAAATGCTAATTAGAGTGAAGTCATTGTTTAACTATATTTAATTGAAATTTTTTTATTTATTAATTTTACCTGACTATATTTGATGTTATATTTATTTAATAGAGAAAATGACTTGCAAAGAGTTTTACTGTCCAATCCTAGGTTCCTTTTGTCTTGAATCCGGTTCCCTGGGCACTGGAAGAAACCATCCCTGGTAAGTCGGTGTAAGTCCTTCTCCATTCTCCGCTGATCTTCACGACCCGGCTGAGTCTGATCCTCTTTCGTGGATCGAATTAGACGGTAGAAACGTGGTTGTACGGATCAATCTGGCTCTTGGAGTTGTTCTAGGCGCGTCCCGGCATTACGACCGACGGGACCTCGTATTAAAAAATGTTTACAGACTTCCTTACAAGTTCTTTTGCTCCTGTTTTTATTGCGGCAATCTAACCTCACCCCTCCCGTTCTTAGCTCGTCGCAATCTCCGTGCATGTTTCTTGTGCTGGCGGGTTAGACAAAGTATTTGATTAAACCTGCAATATTTTGTTATCGGTTTTGGAACACTAAAAAATGGCTATTTTTTTTAAAATTGCTCCAACGTTTTTGTAATTTAAGTATTTTAGATTTGGTTTTCACTATTGTTAATTTTTCATTTTTCTGGTTATTTTGAAATGTCAGTGACAGTTGTAGGTGGCTTAGTTCTCAAGTTAGCATTTTTCTGCTGTTTTCGGTTATTATAACTTTTCACTGCACTCCCGTTTATCAAATTTAGTTATTTATTACAATTTCATTTTATTTTAATTTTTTGATTGCTTTAATAATTATTATACAAGAATGTACTAGCTACTTCGGCCTTTAACAATGTTTAATGAAAACAAAATTTAATACGTATTACTTAATTTTTTATTTTGTTATTCAAAATTTGGAAATTATCAATTTCTTAAATTGAGTGGTCATTTTTACCGTTTCAACACACACACACACACACATATATATATATATATATATATATATATATATATATATATATATATATATATATACCTACATGTATAGTATATACTGTTCATGTAAGCTTAATGTATGTTATATTTCTATGGATGTTATCAAATATTTACCTTTTAAAATATTATTAACGAGGTATAATTAGTTATTGGCGTCTTTTAATTGCTTCAATGTATCTATTGTTTAGATTTAACCCTAGAGGACTCGCGCGGGGTAATTATTCTCCCAGTGAGTTTACAACAAAGATTATAAAACAGTTGCAAATCCTGAAATGCTTCCTCCCCCTACATACCTTCTAATGGACTCGCCCTGTATCTATTTCTGCTTATACATCGCATAGTTTGACAGTTTTTGCTTACCTATAACGGTTTGAAGTTATTGGTGCCACAGCTTGGAAAGTATTTACCCCGCGCGAGTCCTCACGTTACATTACTGTTTTCTATATGTGAAGTTTGTTTCTATTTGTATTTTTCGAGGTTTTTAAAAGTGAAGTTTATTTTAAATTGTATTTTGTAAGATTTTTATAACGTAAATTAGTTTTCATAGTTTTTTGCAATATTTTTAGGAGTGGATTTTATTTTGATGTGTATTTTGTTAGGATTTTATAACTGAAGTTAGTTTTATTTTATAGACCTAATAATCCATTTGAAATTATTTACGTTCATATTTTGTCATGGCGATAAGAGACGACACAAATTTTATAAATCGCTGGTTACAAGAGACGGAAGATGAAGTATATGGAAGATCTTCAAGTGATGAAAGTGATCATGTTGAGGAAAGTGTGCATTATTCCGAGAGTGAACAAAGTGCTTGCAGTGATGTTGATCAGGCTAGTATTGTTTATAAAAATGTTGACCTAGATTTGGATTTCGGAATTGAATATCCAAGTAACTCTGGTAATGTAAATGACGTGAATGATAGTTTAGAGGAAAATTACGCTAAAAGATGTCGCTTAGAGCTGAACTTGGATGAGTACACCTCTGACGAAGATGATTTACCTTATCGTGAACGCGTTACTTGTTACTATGGCAAATCCAAAATTGACAAAAAAGGTAGAGTGATTGAGCCACCGATAAAATGGTATCGCAAACCGCCCCCGCAAAATGTAAGAACACCTTCGCGTAACATTATAATTCATTTGCCAGGGGTAAAGGGAGAAGCAAAACATTCAAATACACCCCTGAAAGCATGGAATCAGTTATTTGACAATGACTTGATTCATTACATAGTGTCTTGCACAAATAAATACATAAACACAAAAAAGGCTAATTTTGGAAGGGAGAGAGATGCAAACGAAACTTCTTTTGAAGAAATTAGAGCTTTGATTGGGGTTTTGTTATTTGTGGAGCAATGAAGTCTTCACACAAAAATTCTAAAGATATATGGACAACAGACGGGACGGGTTTGGATATAGCAATGTGTACAATGTCAAGACATAGATTCCATTTTTTGTTGCAAGTATTACGTTTTGATGATATTTCTACCAGAAAAAAAGTGTTTGCTAAAACCTTTATATATTGTGTTTGTATACTATTCTTCCGTATGAAATATTTAGTTTTTATGATTATTGAAACAAAAAACGTTTATTTACAGTGTATAGCTTTATATTTTGGAGTATTACAAAAAACTATTTTATTGCAGGTGTGGTTTTTGCCCGAGGAATTTAGACAAGAAAACAACTAAATGCTGTGCTAATTGTGGCAAAAGTGTATGTAAAGACCATTTAGTTGAAGTATGTGAAGAGTGTTTTGACGTATAAAAAAGGAAATCATATTGTATGAGTTTGTTAATTTCTTTTATAATATAACAAAATATATTTGAATAATTTTTTATCTATAACACAAATTATTTTACTTATATTGACCTGAAAACTAGTTGGGGTAAATAATTACCCCGCGCGAGCTCTGGTGTAATGGGTATTAGCGCGAGTCCTCTAGGGTTAAAATAATTATTATTGAACCAAACAATCAAGTGTTTGTTTAGACTAATCCTTGCTCCTAATTATTCTTCTCTCATACTTTACACTGAAGCTAGTATCCGGGACTATGTCTCAAAGCTACTATACTTACCACTTGTAAATTTACCTTTTTTTGTCGTAGGAAGACTATTACCTTTATCGGTCGAAGAATTACTGTTTAGGCTTACCTTACGCTTAGGTCTCTCTTGAAGGGCGTCCTTCAACTTCCCGCTAAGTTTGTAGTCAATGGAGAACTGAGGATTTGGCTTCTACCAATTACAATTGAAATGTATGCATTAGACCACATTTCCACGTGTTAATTTGTGTAAGTTTGAAGTAAACTGTATTAAAAACAATTTATTATTTTTATAACGGGAAAGTGACACATCCACCGATGTCTTCTTCAACTTTTAAATTTCTCATTCATAATTATGAACTATACTTTAGTCCCAAATGTGGTATTAACAATATTTCTTATTTTCCGTTATTAGTTACAGATTTCAACTTAAATTACTATATATTTTATTTTACTAAATTCATAAAATTGATTGAATTTGTAACATCACTAGTGAAAATTTAGGGAGGTCATTTATATAGCTATCTAAACGGATAATTTCCAATTCACTCTGTAAATTCTCTTACGATAAAGATTTCCCTGCTTCTACTAAAGTAACAGAAACTTTTCTATATACAGTGTAAACCCTTAAATCAAAACTAAATGGGGCTATAGCCAGTTCGGATTTGAGAAACTCGGATTTGCCGAAAACATTAATTTTCGGATTTGCTTTTTATTTTGCACTTGACAGAAGTGCGTCTTTTTATTAACGAACAATATTATAGCATTCATTACATATTTTTGTATCAATACTGTACTGTAGACCTTTCTTAAAGATTTTGATTTTCATATTTGAAGTGTTAATGAGACTAGACAAAGAGGAAAGTTTATCAAAGTTCGCTCCTGAATATGTTGTTGGTAAAGCTACAATAAGTCACTGAAAAAAAAATCTTGCAGATATTGAACAGTTTTTTAGTGCAACAAGTGAAAAGTCTTTGGAACAACGTCATCACGCGAAAGTTTTTGTGAATGAAAATATTGACGAAGCCTAATATTTTGTTTACACAAGTGAGGTAGAAAGGGGTTCCTATTAGTGGCCCATTAATACAAGAAAAGGCTAGACAATTTACAAATTATTGAAGGGTGGTTGGGAATTTACTGCTAGCAATGGATGGTTTGATAGATGGGAGAAAAGAAATTTGATTAGTGAACTAACGGTATGCTGGGACAAGTTATTAGCTGATAACCTAGCTGCAAAAGAATGTTTTGACGAATTCCCAGATTTGATTTCGTATGAAAATTACTCACCCCAGCAAGTGTATAATGGAGACAAGACTCGATTTAATTTTATAGTCCTTCCCACTAAAAGTCTTTCTTCTGAACAGGCATCTTCTATGCCAGGCTTTAAAACGAACGACAGCCTTTCACAGATTTAGCCTGAAGTAGCTCAGGAACAAATACGCTACCATTAATGATGGTACTTGGAAAATCCGCAAGTAACAAGACCATAAAAATTGATTGCTCTCCCTATATTATTATTTCAAGATAATATTTTCAAGATGTGGTTCATAAATAAGTTTGTTCCTTCAGTAACAAAATTTAATAAAACTGTTAAATCAGAGACTGCCATCGGAGATGGACTGCCACCAAAAGCTCTTTTTTTGATAGACAATGCTCTTTCACTTCCCTGAGACATGCAGTTGGTAAATAAAGACATTAAAATCAATTTTTCTTCCACCTAACGGTACATCGTTGCTTCAGCCTGTGGATCAGGGTATGCTGCAGAACATAAAACTGAGATATATACAGAGAAATAGCTTCTGCAAACATTAATTGAAAAAAATTGTTGTCTTTCTATTCCAGAAAAACTTAAGACGATTACATTAAAGGATGGTAGCTTAATCCTGGAGTGATATCAGTAACACTTTACTGCAGAAATGCAGTTCTGGTCTAGCCTCGAATTTGTTGAAACATCTTTGTTGAACAGGAGATGATGAAACTGAGCTCCTCCAAATCATTCAAAGAGTACCAGGATGTGATGATACAGATGAAAGTTGCCTGGAAAAGTGGACAACATTAGATAACAAAGAAGAATAAACTGAGAATGACATGGTGTCTATGGTCCAGGATAAACATTATGATAGTATAGCAGATAGCTATAGCGAGGAAATAGATGCTCTATGAATGATGCTACTCCTGCCGATGCACCCGCCGCTCTCAACATTGCTTTGAATTACGGAGAAAAACATGTAGCTGCAACATCCAATAATGTTATGCCATTACACTATGGTGCAATACCGCACCTTCGGCAAGGTTTACCTCTTTGCCAGATGTAGATTACTGATTTTAAGTGAAAAATATTGTTAAGTGTTTTTGTCTTTTCTTTTAAGGGTTCTTTTTATAGTAATAACGCAACATTTGTCTAATACCACTTATTATTAACGAAGAATTTGTTATATATTGAATAATCCAACCTTTAAATTCCCAACCTTTAAATAATAATGTACAATTTGACAAATGTTATTTAATAATAACGAATGATTTGTTATATGTTAAATAACAATAACCAACAATCAGACAAAGGTTTAAAATCTTTTTTGCTCACGTTGAATAATATCAATATACAATTTGGCGATTGTTCAATACTTATAGTAAGGGATTGCAAGATGTTTAATAATGCCAACGTACAATTTGGCATAGTTTCATAATAACAACGTGCGATTTCGTACATAATAAATTGAAATAACCAAAATTAGTTTGGTAGTAATAACTTACAATTTGGCATATGCTGAATAATAAAAACATACAATTTAGCATAATTTTGATAACAATAACGAACAATTTGGCCTATTTTTATTAATAACAATGTGCTACCTGGAAATATTTAATAATAATAACATACAATTTGGCACATATTAAATGGTAATAACATACAATTAACAATAGGAGTATTATTAACAACGTACAATTGCCATATGTTAAACCAGTGTTTCCCAACAGGTGGTCCGCGGACCAAAGGTGGTCCGTGAGAGCCTCGAGGGTGTTCTGCGGGAGAGTCCGGTGACTACTTATAAAAAAGTAATGTTACCCATGATTAAATCAAAATTACGATTATCGTTGAACAAGATTAAATAAATCCATTCGTTCTGATTAATATCAGATATTAATTGAATTATAATTCAAATTATGTTAAAGATATTTACCATAATAATTTTTGTATCATGTAGAAAACGTCTTTTTAACATTATAACAGGGGAACAGCTACATCTGCCGGCGTCGGAGCAGAAGTCAGTGATCACATGACTGTGCTGTGTACAGACACGTGATCTGTTCTAGCGCTTCGCCTACTTAGTTGCTCCCCACTCAGTTTTAGCAAAGTGCAGAGTAGTGTGATCCTGTTTTGTAGTTGTGCTTTGTTTAGTCTAGATCACGTTCAGGCCTAGCAACATTAGTGAATAAGAAGAACCCTGATACAGTTACGATGCACTGTTTAATTCACCGTCAAGCATTAGCATTGAAAACCATGCCGGAAGACTTATTGAATGCCATGAAATTGGTCATAAAGATGGTGAACTTTGTTAAAGGTACTGTATTTTCAAAAAGTTATGTGCAGAATTAGATTCCGAGCACGAGACACTACTTTATCATACTGATGTGCGTTGGCTGCCAAAAGGCAATATGTTGGCACGCATATAAGAGTTGAGAGAGGAGTTAAAAGTATTTTTTATTGAGACTAAAATGCAACATTTCTTGGAACAATTGAGTGAACCAAGCTTAGAGATGCATCTCGCATATCTAGTGGATGTTTTTGGTCACTTGAACCATTTAAACATTCAACTTCAAGGATCTGGAAACGGAAATTTAGAAGGTGTCAGTAATATATTTGTTTTCGAGGAGAAACCTCGCGCGTTTTTTTGTAAGATTGATCTCTGGATAGGCAAAGTTGAACAAAAAAACTTTCAATCGTTCCCTACTTTAAAAGCTCTTGCTGACAACGAGGATTATGCTGCTGTTACAGACCAGGTGCAGCATAACATACTCAGCCACTTAGGCAACCTCTAAACTGAATTTGTTCGTTATTTCCTACAATATGGAAGGTGTGAGACACAATCTTTGAAAAAGCTTATTAGAAATCCTTTCAATGTGAAGCCTACAGATCTTCCTGACAATATTCAAGAGGAAACTATAGAACTTCAAAACGACAGGAGCCTCAAGGACTCGTTTGAATCTGGCGTAAAGCTAGAAGAGTTGTGGTGTAAGAAAGCCCTGGCCTTCCCCAAGATTCGACAAATAGCTTTGCGGTTTCTCATGATGTTTTCAACCACTTTTTTGTGTGAGCAGGGGTTCTCTACATTATTGTTAATTAAAAACAAACAACGAGATCGGCTAAGTGCAAGCAGTGATTTGAGAGTAGCTCTTAGCAAGAACCTAAGTCCTAGGATTCCTCAGCTTGTCAAAAAAAATCATGCATAAAAGTCACATTGAAAATATGAGGTAAATTTAATGAGGAGTTATTTTCGACTAAGTAAATTTTGAATTATTTAAATCATTAAAAGACAATTTACAATTAAAATTGTTTTTTACTTTTTGTTACATACAATAATATTTAATGAACAGCTAGTTTTTTAGTCTCAAATTTTTTATTTTAGAAACGTTTCGACTATATTTTAGTCATTTTCTCTTTGAGAAGGCCATGCTTCTCAAAGAAATCACAAATGATTTTTATGTCGTCTTTTTCTTTCGATGTGGTTTCCATCTTCAGATTACTAAAAAAATAGGCGAAACGTTTTTAAAATAAAACATTTGCGACTAAAAAACTGGCTGTTCATTACGATATTCCATTAGTCTGCAACTACACTAAATCATTAAAAAATATGGAGCCGATGACATAAAATGTAACCTTCTGAAAATTGCTATTTATATGTTTGTATTACTGTTAATTATAATAATTTCATAATAAATAATAATTGTTTCTTATTGAAAAATTGTTGTATTTAATCACCTTTGAATTTAATTTCAACTCATAAGATGTATGCAATAATGTAATGGGTCCGTGAGGGGGGAGTGGTCCGTGGTAATTCACTTTCAGGCTGAGTGGTCCGTGGACATCTACGGGTTGGGAACCACTGAGTTAAACAAAAGGTATAGTTTAGCACATTTTCAATAGCAACAACGTACAATTCGAAATATGTTAAATAATAATAACGTTCATGTAAAACATACTAAATAATAATAATCCAAAATTAGATATATGGTTTTTATATAATAAAAACTATTGTTATTTTTACGTATCAATAAATAAAATCTTTCCATATGTAGTATCAGCAATACAGAAAAACTGTAAAATTCCATAGCAACGCATCCATTTTGTTCTTTTCTCCAATTTAAAGTCTGTTATGTATAGCTCTCTCCTAGCTAAGATTGGTTAGTTTTCCTCGAGAGATCCGACACGGGTAGGCGCGGTGACTTCAATTGTAACCTTTTAGGGCTGACTCGGCGTCCTTCACTTAAACGCTGAATATTTACGCTACATTATGTGTTATGGTCCCCCATATAAAATCTTTTCTTTTCTACTAACTTCAGAGTCTGATTAGTTTCTGACCTTTCATTGCCCTACTACAGCAAACTTAGCTAGCGCCCCGCCATCCGGTTTAAAGTGGCAGTCCCCCAAATACACATTATTTTTGTTCAAGAAACCAAATATTCATTGAGTAATTGTTACTCAGTATTATTCAAGAAGCAAATAAACAAAATATTTGTTTATTTTAAATTTACTGTAATTCCTTATTTATTTGATCTGTTTCCTTCAATAATCTTTATATAATGAAGTTAATAAATACTTTTTATTAGGTATCTTGTGGAAAATATTTTTATTATAGTATATCTAAATATTCCTTTAGTCATATAAAACATGGTAAAGAATTTTGTGAGCATACTATATCTGTACAGCTGTTTTTACCCTGCAGCTTTATAATCGCAAATTACATTCTATTTTATTTTAAAATTATATTCTATATTTCTATATCCTCTTTATGTTCTTTAGAGATAAATATGTTTATAATATCTTTTAAACTAACTACTAGAATAAAAACAATTCGTTTATTGAACCTTAACTATTGTACACGAATTCAAATGTAAATAAAGCGCTAAATAACTATTTAATAATTCTAAATATGAACACATACAATCTCATTAGAATTGATTGCAATAATTATATTTTTACAAATATTCTATAATATTTTTACAATAATTAAATTTTTTTTTTTCAAATTACATATCTATGGATAATAAATATCATTACAAGTTAATTACATTTCTTGTATAAATATACGAATATAATATAAACTTGAACGTGATAAATAACACTTTGATGAACCTTAAAGTGACACAGTTTACCCCTAAGGTTTACTATAAATCTACTTCTATATGTTCGGCAAGTAGTATTTATAAAGTTTAATAGTGATAACCTCGCAATGGCCAAGGGTAACTAAAATAACCAGTTTAAAATCTACACGACTATACCTATTGCACCATATCAGTATGACAGTACCAATGTCTCTTAGTTATATCCCTGTATCTTTGTTTATAACCCACCTTGCTTAAGATATCTTGTGCTTTACAAACATCCTTAAGAAGCAAGCAATATTATCATGTAGCTATGCATCCCACCCTCGTATAATGCTTATATTGTGTTTAGGTACAGAACATACCTGAAAATTAGAATAAACTCTTTCGTCTCAAGTTCATAGGATAAAAGCATTGCTATAGAAAATATTACAAAATATCTTAGCTTTATAAATTTTATAATTTCATACCTTGCTTGAGTATGTTTTAATAGTTTTGTGTAAAACCCTATTTTTAATTAAGTAATTGATTTGTCACATCTCTAATAAAAAGTTGAAAAAATATTTCATTTGGTTATTCTACTAATATTATACTGAAAAGAAATTCAATCACAACGGAAATCTGATAGAAATATAGGTAATATAGTACATAAATTTTGTAGAATCTTTTTACAATATATTTATCCTTATCTGATTAGGAAATTGTAGATTTAATGTTTATAAAAAGATTTTCAGTGTATGATATAACCACCCTAGAATGTATATAAAAGCTTTAAATACTAATTGGCTATTTAATATTTCTTTTAATGGAACTTTGTATTTTAAATTCAATTACAAAGAATTCAATAAATTCAATTTCTCAAATAATCAAATTCCATTATAAATAAAAGTGGATCTGAATAGTCCATTGAGAAATGTAAGGGTGCTATCTATTAAAAAGAAATAAAAACAACGCTCTACTCATTTCATTGACAATGTATAGAAACATATCTTCCATTGTTTCAAACCAAAAAAATGTGAAATATTCTGAATCAATTAATCTGTGTTTTAAAAATGAATTTATTATGGGTACCTATTATTTGTTTATCTTATAATATTAACAGTGGCATAGTTAAAACTGCATAAACATTTGTTTATTAGTATATGGGTTTAAATCTTTAAATTTTGGTAGTCTGACTAATAATCACCTAATCAAGATTATTCCTCTAGATATTTTTTTTATCTCTTATGCTAATATATTTTTTTGTCATCAACACTTAAATTCTAAAAAGACCATAAGATACATCTAATTTGATCATTCCAGTGATCGGCCATAGGATACATTTCGAAAACAAAAAAAGGAAATGGTTTTAACCTATCCATTAAAAATCGAAACCTACTCACTTGTTTTGGATCTAGTGGTTCAATCATACCGCTTGGGTTGTAATTGATTGGGAAACAACATTCTCTCCGTTTGAATGTTATTTTTTTAAAAAAAATTGACTAATATATTCAAATGTAGTCATAATTATTTTCAAGTTGCAACTTGTTTTGAATTAATTTCATTTATAGGTACTGATTACATTTACCAGCGAATAAAATATGTATCTAAATATAACTTTCAAAACTGTGTTGGATATTCAATAAAACTATGTGATTGTAGGTTGTGTTGGTCTTAGACCAGTTATTCATCACGAGGATATTTTGTTCTTGGCGAAAAACCAACCGTGGTAATTATTGCCAATCAAAATCTAACACAAAACGAGATATTTTAAATAAAAGAAAATAAAATTAATTTAAATGAAACAAAATTTACAAAACAAAAAAACCGTATCAAAGAAACAATAAATAAAAACAATTATGTAACCATAAATATATAATTTAAAAAAGCAACAATAGTTACAAAAGAAATAATCAATCTATAACAATAAAAATATAATTAACAAAATAACAATACGAACAATATAACAGTAAATAAATAAAAACAATTTTAAAAACAAAACAATACTCAACAATTTAACAATAAATAAATCCTAATAACAGAATAACGAGAACATAAAATATTAAAAATTTAAATAATTCTAACATATACGCAGATAATAATTAAAAGAAATATAAGTACAACTATAAAAGCATATATATTTTTAATATTGAATTTTAATAAATATGTTCAAGAGGTGTAAGAAAGCCATCACTCAGTCAATGGCCGAGGAATCGCCCCTACCACCTTCAAAATCCCTTTTTAATTAGAAAAGGAACGAATATTAGTTACACAAACATAATCAACAAGAATTTGTTTTATAATGAAGACATCACCACACTACTGACATATTGGTGGATCTTCACGACGCATCAAATATCCATGAGTTGCAAAAGCGTAGCCAACGGGAAGGCGTGTAACCACCTCGTCCTCCCTACGTTTTGAACGAATTGAAGACCTACATGCACGGACTGTATCTTTAATTTCCCTCAGCTTATTCTGAATCACGGTTAGCCATTCGTCATTCCAAGCAACGATCAATACATTTTTTTCAAAACACAAAGATAGTGGGAAGATCGAGATTGAATGACGATTAACGCTTTGAAAATGGCAAATAGTTCTGCCGTGGAAACACTGCAAGCCGAGGGCAAGCCGAACGTGTAACTATATCCCGAAGCATAAAATGCACACCCAACGCCATTGTCCAGTTTAAATCCATCAGTGAAAATAATTTCACTGTGATGATGAGATTATAATTAGATAGGAATTCCTGGTGTTAGTCCACATCAGAAGTATCGTGTTTTATATAACTGGTCAATGAGAAATAGAAGTGCGGTGTTTTTATTACCATGGAGGTAGATAGCACATTGATCATTTAAACATTGTAGGAAGTTGAAACCCAAGGTTATCAAATAATCGTACCGTTTGTATGCCGAATAGAGCGGTCGAGCGTTGACGTGCGTCGTAATCTTCATTTTGCATGTTTTTAAAGAATTTTTTGAATGCCGTTGATTTGGTTTGCTACGAAGACCAGAAATTTAAGATATTTGTAGCATCTGACGTCGTCTCGAAAGGGCAGGTTCCCAGCCTCGACAAGAAGACTAGGGATTGGGCTAGTTCTAAAAGCTTTAGTAGCAAGTCTATGTGAGTGATGGACAGCAACGAGAGTTTTCGGAACTCTAAGTCGTGCGGAGGAATAGACTTGACAGCCATAATATATGAGCGATCTAACGACGGCGTGAGAAAAATCGAAGCTAAGGACTCTTAACATATCCAATTTCTTGCTGGATCTCACATTCAAATTACGAACATGTGGGATCCATGAGAGTCTTTTATCAAATAAAAGACCCAAAAATCGAACACTATCCGTGGTTTGAAGCTGAATGTCATCAAGATAATGGATCGGCTCTGGTGTTGCCTACGACGACTAAGTGCTACACATTGTGTCTTCGAATTAGAGTATTTGAAACCTGTAGTTTTTGACAATTCTTTTAATCTGTATATTGCTACCTCTAAAGATCTTTCCGCTGTTGCTATACTACGAGCAGGGCCATGAATACAAAACTCATCCACAAAAAGGAAACAGTGTACTGGGGATCGTATATTACTGATGATACTATTTATTGCAGCGGCAAATAGCGTGACGCTCGGCACACTGACCTGCGGTACTAAATTCTCCTGTTTATAACTGTTTGAATATGTGCCTCCAAGACGAATGCGGAAAGATCTCTTTTGAAAGAAAGTTAGCAATTAATGCTAGGATATTCGATTGTATACCATATGATTTCAGAGTGTTCAGAATTCCTCTTTTCCATGCTGTATCATATGCCTTCTCAAGGTCAAATAAAACAGAAACTAGTATTTGACGCAAGAGAAAGTCATCTTGAATAGCAGATTTTAACAAAACTAATTGGTCTACGTATGTTTTCCTTGCCTGAAACCACACAGTTCGTTGCTAAGAAGTTCGTTGGTATCGGACAAGACGGCGGTTGAACATCTTCTCTAGTAGTTTGTACAAGACGTTCGTTACTATATATGCCTGTAACTAATGAAATTGGTTTTGCCTTTACCTGGTTTTAAATGAGTAATTACTGCCGCTTCTAACCATGCATCGGGGAAAAACTGCTCCTCGAATAGCCGATTGTATATTCGAAGGAGGTCAAGTTTCACCGGTGATGGTGGTTGGTTCAGCATGGAGTATACAATGGAATCAGAACCAGTTGCAGAATCCCTCGTTGAGGCGAAAGCTGACTCCAATTGCCCTTAGGAGGAAGGTGTGTTCAAAGGAGAGTCCAGAGACGACCCATTAGTAAACGGTATTGTTTCTTCCTTCAGTTTATGTCTCTGGAATACTATTATATAGGCCGTAGTAGCAGAATAATTAGAACATTATTTTGCCAGTACATTAACAATATTATTACCGTCTGTGGTCGATCTTCCATTTGGTTGATTCAGCGCAATGGCTGGCAACGGAATGGAAGTACCACAAATTAATCTTAGTTTCCTCCATACTGTGGAGGATGGAGTTGTTCGTCTAATTGTGCTAATGTACTGTGCCCAAGAGTATATCCTACATAGCCTAAAAATCATCCGTGCTTTCGCACGGAGTATTTTATAACCCTGAAGGTTGCACTTGTTGGGTTATGCTTAAATCTCCTTAGAGCTCTTCGCCGTAAACGTAGGATTTATGTGCATTCGTCGTTCCACCACGCAAAGAGGTGACGGCGTGCATGAACAGATGATTTAGGAATTGTCTTTTCAGCGGCTATAAAAATGGTCTTAATGAAATTTTCAACAATTGATTCAATGGATGTCAGGTAATCTGCGTCAAGTGAAACAAAATATTTCGAAAAGGCGTCCCAGAGAAGTCACATTAATTGATCCTGATGGGAACATAGGCGCTGCTATACATTTGGTCAATCACTGACCATCTGCATCTAGTAGCCGAAATGGAGCTGCAGATCGATAAGTCAACCGCTGCCGATCCACCAGCAGATGCTGCTAAATGAGTTGCAGATCCGTCATTCAGCAGACATAGGTCCGGTTCCGTTCTTACACTCTCTACAAGAAACTCGGTCAGTTAGCATTTCTATCTTTTTCGCCAGGTCGGCATAGTTTGAACAGTTCGATGTCGTAGCGCTCACATTAGCGACCCAGGTCTTACCATCAACCTTTGGTTGGGCGAAAGTCATATGATCGCGCCACGTGGTCACCGCTACAGTTGGCGCACTTTGAGGAATTTACGCACTCCTTTTCATCATGACCTTCCTTGCCACATTTACCGCATACACTTAGCTTCAAACAGGCAGAGCTGATATGCCCGAAACGGCGACACTTGAAGCAGCTCCTAGGGTTAGCCACATATGGTCATACGGAGAGCCGTTGGTAACCCGCTTATATATATATATATATATATATATATATATATATATATATATATATATATATATATATATATAATACGTTTTCTTGTTTAATAATTTAAAACAACACAGGTTATTCAAATACAAGAATATTTATTATTTTAAATAATAAATATTCTTGTATTTGAATAACCTGTGTTGTTTTAATATATATGTATATATATTCGAGTAACGCTGGTTTGTAAGTATGAAGGAGGCTGTTGCAACTTTCGCCCATGTGTCTGTCTTCATAATAGACACTGCATCTATTAATGACTGAGAAGACAGTCCTAATTTTATTTCGTCGACAGTGACGTTCATTAGACCTATGCAGGTGATGACCCCCTTTAAAAAGTTTAAGGATCTATGGGGGGCGTCAGATAACAAGACCTGATCGAAAAAAGAGGATATTTTTGAAAGAGATCTAGTTTGTTTCTCATTGCAGGTTGCCACCAGCAGTGTCCCATTTCGTATTTTCTTGATAGAGGCAGCAGGACCTACAGCACAGGCAGTTATCTCCTTATCAATAAAGAAAAGAGAAACTTGACAGATCTTTCCCCTCCAAAGCACTAGAAAATAATAAATATTTTGGTGATGACAATGTCTGTGACGTCACCACTATCAACGTTTTACTCGAATCAATAATTTTAGGATCGTCAGGAAAATCCTGCCGTGTCCTCTTTAAACTAGTAATAATTGACGGGGATTTTAAATCCATAAATATTTTTAATCCAGCCATCGTGCCAAGCGTTACGAGCGATACTATTAGAAACGGGTACACATAACGTATATTTCAAACCCTCAGAACTCTGAGGCTTATAGCTTTTCTCCTTAGCTCGACTAGACGGGCATCCATACATATAAATATATATATATATATATATATATATATATATATATATATATATATATATATATATATTAAAATGGAAAACAGAACAAATCAAAATATATGGTTGATATGGGATTTTGAATAGGAACGTGATTTAAATAGAAACAATTTTGTACTTATTATAGATTATATGTCAGTGTTTATATTTAATGAAAGTTATATGTCATAGTACAGGAATAATGCCGAAATAAGTTATTTAGATTAGTGTTTTATTTTTGTCTTATAATAGTTGGAAGGAAAGTCATTTACTATAATTTATAATTTTATTTCAATTCGCCCTACTTATATACCAAAGATTAATTGGTGACCCATTTTTATTTTAAAGTATAATATACTTATTCCCTCGTAATAAATGTGCAGCTTAGTAATTTCTGGCCTACTTTTTTACGAGGTATACATAATTAATTATTTCATTAAGCTTGGCATCAATGAAGATAACTCATCAGAATATTAATAAAAGGGAGGCAAGAAGCCCAAAGAGGAAAGCAATGTTAATTCGCTAATGGTGAACCGTGTCGCGCATAACTTATATCTAATGACTTGCAGACTATACATGAACATAACCTTACAGTGGATAGACGTGCGCTAAATATTTATTCACAATAAATGAAAAATGCATAGATGCATAACATAAGTATACATGTATATATATACACATATTAATAAATACATACCCATAAATCGTTACAACAGGTAACCTTTCTGGTTATTCAGTCAGATGTAAAAATCGATGAGAATCTGAGAACGTCCTTCATTTATGTCGCGGTAAAAGCTGGATCTAGCCTTGGATTTAAACTCTTTATTCCACAGCCTCCCAGGGACAATCTAAAAACTGTGTTAAGAGATGCCTCGATGTGTTCTCATGGAATTTATAGGATCCTCGAGTGGGCTGCATATTTTTGTGTTGACGAAAAATAACAATGTATTTAAAGTGTGTTCCTTTACCTATAAGGTCCTTTGTTTGTACTAATCTTGAACGGAAATTGGCACACCACTATGTGATGCCATTTTTCCTTAGTCTAGAAATTCATCGATGATAAATTTCTCTTTGCAATATTTAAATCTCTTTAATGGTTAAAATTGCATTTATTGTTTTGTGATTTTCAGTTCTTTCTCCTTAAAAAGAAATGTCGTTCGATTTTTTACGACTTTGAGTTGTCTGTTTTGTTATGCCATTTCACCTTAAAGATTAAACACATTTATTTCAATCTTTAACAATAATAATTAATTTAGTTGACATTATCTTACATTAATCACGGACATTTTTATATTTTACTTATTATTTTTTTTAGATATTTTTGTACTTACTGTTTATAATAATATAATATTGTTTATCTACACTTTTTTCTAGTATTATTCATTAACATAACCTATATATTTCTTCCTCTTCAAATTGGTTATATATTTGTCACATTTATTTGATTATTTTCTAATTATTATATTGAAAATATGTGTGTCTTAGGATACTAGCATTGACTTGTAGGCTTGAAGAGCTTAGTTTACACCTGTAAATTCTAATTTAATTTTGCTTGTTAGTCCAGACTCAAAGCTATTTGGAAGCCACTGCTAAAATCAAATATTGCTTTTAAACTTATTTGGGCCTAATTTGTTACAAACCATTACTAGCATCTTAAAAGTTGAAATACTTACTCTTTCAGATTTTAGTTTTAACCTGGAGTTAAAAACCTCATTTAAACGCAAGTATTACAATGTGCAATATTGAATAAAAGTTCCATTTTGATAAAAAACGGAATCATAATTAAGGTATTAATGCCAGTTCAGAGGCTGAATAAAATTGAAACTCTCTAGTTCAAAACGTCTGTCATAGGAGTTCTGACGAATAAAGAAATAACGTGTTGTATGATATTCAATTATACCTCCCAAATATATTTACCTTTTTGGAGCAGTATCAGATTTTGACCACTATAAATTGCAATAAAAAAAGTTTTTTAAATAACAAGTAAGAACTCTGTCTTTTAAGACGAGGTTAAATTAATGAACTGACCTATAAAAACCGATATATGTGTCCAAAATACAATATTCATTATATTTAAATGAATGCCATGCTGCCCCTTTTTTTGTGTAAAGTAGATTGTATTTCACTTAATAATATTTACATACGTCTCATCTCAGAGAATAAAAATGTCATTATGTCTTTGTGAATTTAAATGTTCGTTATTAGTAAAACTTTCAAATTCATACACGCGAGTAAAGATTTTACAAAAAAGGTAAAAAAATTGACAATAGATTACCCAGTAAATAGTTTGAAGTCTTAGTATTGCATCTACTCAGACGTTTTAAAACATTAAAAATCATCAAACTAATATCGTCTTTACTTCGACAGAGTTTGTACGCTGCTCATTAATCAGGGCCCTAATAGTCCCGTCTTTTTTGTTATAGTTTAAATCTTTCCAAGATTAGTGGTGTTCTTACATCATATTTTTTTCTGACTTTAACAAGGTAATAAATTTTAGTCTAATCTGTTTTCCCTTATTAATGGCAACAAGAATAGATGTACTCTAATGCATACTTGGTACTTGGTAAGTTACATCAACTTGACAATAAAGAATTTAAAATATAAACACAAATAACGTCTATATATACAACATTTATTCATATGTAAATTGTGTATATATGTGGCCATTTTAAATATCAGCCATTATATTGTATTGTTTATTTATAATGCGTTTATTATATTTCCGTGCTATCAAACAATTCGTCAGTTTTAAAAGTAGTTAAATTACCCAAAATATAGTTCTAATAAAACAATTTTCAATTAAGCTAAAGGATATATATATATATATATATATATTTCTAAAATTTTTAAACGTTAAAAAAATACTGAATTATTATTGAGATACTTTCTTTAAAACAGTCTTAAATATACTACATTCATTACCCAAAACATCTTTAACTCAAGCAGTTTTATCTTTAATGACAAATGCTTTACGTTTACTGACTCAGTAAATAAACCGAGAAGCTAATTAATATGGAATATAGCAGGACGACGATAAATAATTCTAATACGAAATGAAAAAAATAACGTTATTTAATTTCTTTTATAAAAAAAAAATCATTGAGGTGTATTATATTACATATAAAATTACAAAAGAAATAAAATAAATCAAATGTAATAAAGACAATTGTGTTTTTGAATTGCATGCATTTGTATGTTTGTAATAGAGGGTGTCTGTTTTTTGCGTAATATGTTATACACCTGGTTTGTATCTGTTTCTATGGTATATGTATTTCATCATGTTAGTTCGTCTTTTTTGTTTAAAGGTATGTTCATTAGTATGTATATCTTGGAGTGGAACCAGCTTGTTAGTGCTATATGGGGTAGCTGATGTATTTAGTATAACTCTTTCTGTGGTTGGGGAGGGGGGCGCTTTGTATATTTTAAAACTGTACTTAATTTTTTGTTTTGTAAATGTTGTAGCTAGAAAGTCGAATGGCTTATGTTGTCCGTTTCAAGTCTGAGGTTTATATTTTTGTATATTTTGTTTATGTGGCTTTCTCTTTTGTCCAAGAAATCAGTAATTGCCAATGACAATTGTAATTCCTTTTTAAATCAATAGTATTGTCAGTGACTAATTTGTTTATTTTATAAACGTCTTTTATTATAACAAAACTAATATTTCATTTATATAAATTCAATTTGGAACGTATCTGTCCAATATTAAAAGTAAAAATAAATTGAGAATAAAAGATATTGCCCACGCAATGTTAAATTATTCAATAAAATCAATTTGATATAATAATTTGTATCATATTAGAGTAGGCTATTGAAAATGTATATCCATCACTTCAGGTATTGAAAAAATCAGAAAACCAAATAAAATGGTGTTTGGGAGGACGACGACCTTTATTTTTTATTATGAAATTCTGATGATTTATCATCTGTCTCTATTTCTGCTTCTAAGCTCCATTAAATCACACTGTTACAGAAATAATCATATTTAATTGGCTATAGATCATTTTGTGGAACATGAAGAGATGTAGGTCCATAGGCAAATTAGGTTTTCGTTTAAAATTAGAGTTTGAGTAAGTAACAAATTAATGATAAAACCAAATTAAAGTAGATTACAAGAATTTACAAAAGCTTGAGATTTTAATGAAGTATTGTTGATGAACTGATAGGATTTGTTCGATTAAATAGTGTAGTTTATGAATTTTGAGAAATAGTATTTCTTGCCAATACAATAAAATACGAGAATGCTGATGAGGGATATCTGTGTTCTGTTTATGTAGTTTCGAACATATTGGTGTATCAAGCATCATGCCTTGGTTGATACCGTAATATTAAGGCCGCATGTAGATATAACATCAGGCAAGGAAACGTCTTTGGGTTAAGGAAGCCGAAAGAGAAGCTATTTTTAGTTTTAAGTAACTGTGTAACTTATATATTACGTTCCAACATTGTCTTACATTATAATCGCCTAGGAACTAAAACTCCTCTAGCACGAATAATAATATTGCGTCCATAAATTCAAAGTCGAGCCACTTAAAATACTTGGTCTTAAATAGCTTCTGCTGTTTTTGACTAGTATTTATATAGCTTCTAAACTGATGCTTGTCATTATGTTATTACAATTTTTTTTATAATAACATTCTGTGAAATTTTTTAAAAGTTAATATCAATAACTACGTCATAACTCATCTTTAAGGCTAAAATCTGTTGATCAGAGACACACTATAGTTTCAAAAAGGTTTTTGCATTAAATTCCAGTGAAATAAAATAACCTCTCGTGAAGCTCATGTCAGGTAAAATTATAGTTAAAATCACGTCTTAAACATGTACAAATCCGATAATTCGGCGCTTCAAATTTTTCGAGTTGATGGTATACGTACTAAACGTGTTTGTTAACCCTAAATAAACTAAAGTAATACTCGTCATGAATACTCTTTTGAAGTAATAATGCAGTGACTAAATGAGTATCTGATACAAAATATTATATAATAAGTGTTATTTCTAATTATGATCCGCATCACAATTATCTATGGTTAGACCATAGATTACACCTTTGGGCAATTATCTATGGGAGTATACAACCCCTTAATATCTAATATCTTCGTTCTAATGGTCCTAATATATAGTAATATAAAACTCAAGCCAACCAATTGGGTTGGATATAGTATTCTATAACCAATGAAGCTACCCTGTTGGCACTTTTAAGAATTATTTTAGAATGTACTATACTTCTGAAGCTGAAAGTATTTGCTAATGCCAATATGTTTGGGTAAGTTCCTTTTATACCATACCGTTCTTAACATAACGTACTCAACTGTTGTCTTACGATTGACTGCTTATTTTGTATTTCATAAGACCCCTTTTTGTGATCACAATTTAAAAGTGAACCATTATATCTATTTAGTACGTTACTTAACCAGGTATCCCGATCATTTGTGAAATGAAAACAATTACTTTTCTTTAGAGGATTATAAATATAAGTATATATATATATTGGCTATAAAATATGAAGATCCATATAAATATTGTAAAATATTTTTTAATCATGTGTCTGTACTGTTCCAACAAGGTAATAACTTTAATAATATAAGAAAAGCTCATATAAAACGATTAAAATTGAAGCAGGGGCATTCTAAAAGGGGTAAACTATTTATTAGACGAATAAAAGAGTATTAAAAATTAATGTTGGAAGAAATTCAAGCTATTGTTTAATTTTTAAAAGGGGAATTGATTAATAAAGAAAATGGGAGGTGCCTTGATATGCAATTTTACAAAATCATGACGACACATTTACATAATTGCGTGTCGAAAGGGCCCAATGACATGCAATTACACTACCACACGAGATAGACGACAAAAATCTCGAAATACATAATACTACACGAAGAGACTAAAACACTTGACCAAACAATTGTATATTAATCTACAGTCCTAGTTTCTGTTTAGTTTCATTTCTTATTTTATAAATGCAAGAGTTTAGTCGAAATTTAAAATCGAATTGTTATAGTAATGTTTGAAAGGAAATTTAAGAATAAGGAATTAAATAAAGTGCCTTTTGAATCAACAACTAACTGTATAGTTTTTAAATCAAAGTATGGGATTTGATTTAAGAATAATGTATTTGGATTCAAAATATGAGTTTTGAAATCCAGGGTTTTTGTATAAAATGTACGAGTATTGTAGAAATAACGGACAGACGTTATAAAGCAATGGTGCAGTCTTAGTTTATAATTGAGAGAGAAATTCTGAGAAAATACGTAGCGTCGTTTCAATGTGGTAATTTGTGGCTTACAGGGCAGTTTTGCAGTAAGCAGTTTTGCAGATCCCAGTCAGTGGACTGTAATAAATGCAGCTAGATAAAAGGTTAGGTTTGTTGACACAAAAAGAGACAATTTTGAAAAAAAATTAATTGATAAGTAATTTGAAGGATTTTTTAATAATGAAATAATTTGATTGAAAATTAATAAGGAATTGAAAGAGTACAGAATTTAAAAATTGAAAAGATATAAATTTGCATTCTTAAAGCTTATGAAACAAAATGTTTACAAGAAGTCAGATTTTAATAAAAGAAATTAAAGTGTGTAATACTTTTAAAAGTTTTCAAATGTGAAATGTGTAGAATGTCTTTACAATAGAACGCTGTCAAACCGGTAGATTGGTAAAAGAGCCTATGTGGGAGAAAGCGGATACGCTTCCGTTGTAGTACATTGTATAGCAAGGGGGAATGACAAGCATTCCATAGTGGAGACAGTGAGTAAACAAAAACATCCGTTGCTGAAGATTGTTTATACTTTTACTATAGTAAGTATAAAATTTTGTTCAATTGAAAAAGGGGACTGCACACACACTACACACACACTCACGTATAAAATGTTAAAGTAGAAATAAGATGTAAATTCGAATACAATTTTTTGTCAGGTCGACAAGAGAAAATGTAACACTTTTAAAAATAAGGTGTTACATATAAATTAATTTATATTTGATTTTTATTTAATAATTATATCGTCCCAATATGAAAGAAAATTTTTGTTTTCTTGGTGCACATTGTGAAGCTAGCATAGATAGTAGCGCCCCTAGCGGGTAAAAATGTAAAATATCGTACGAGTTAATAACTTAGGGTAATTAACTGACACCACCCCATGTGACGTAAGCATGTTCTGATATCGCCTGATCCAATGCACCAATCAAAAAGTTTGAAATAATAACCAAGGGTGGGAAATTCCGTCGGCATGCCCTTGCAGAAACCCCACTTCTCAAAAAGTCTCCGAACGAGACGGACGTGATGGCATTTTCGGACGTAACCTAGAAATTTATAAACTTCCAGTATTCAAAATTTAAGATGTCAAGGCCGGTACCAAATTCTATAAACGCAACAAAAGAAGAAGTCAGAAGCGATTATTTATGTATTTCAAACGAGTAAAAGTTTATATCATTTTTGTTTAAGGACACATGATTTGCAAGAGCGATGTGTTAAGTGTACAAAATCGATGTGCAATAATTAATGATGTGTTTAAAGTGTTTTCCAAGTAATGAGCACAACCAGGTACGTTTTAGATAATAACAAAGAAAATGCATTTTAATGTTAACTAAGTTGAAGAATTTTAATTGATAAACGGTTAACACATGAACGGTAGAAATTGTCCTTTGAATATTCATTTCTAAAAATTTAATTGAAAAACGTAAGTTACTATCTTCTCGATAAATATAATTTTAAAGGTTAATAAGTAATTAAAATGTATGGAATAATTAGCAGTAATTAAAAGATAATTACTCGAAACATTGCTGCCTTTTTTTTCTACTATAATTTGTCACTGATTAATAAAATATATGACTTTGTATCATCTGGCAGAAACTTGTTTTCATCGGAATTATCAAAAACGTTTCTAACGAAATTTCCAAAAGGCCGTATTTCTTGAAATTACTATTTTACGACACTACCCAGTATTTTAAGAAATCTTTCCTCTTCAAATGGAACAAGAGTAAAATGTGATACTAAATAGACATACAACTCTAAATTAATATCAAAAAGAGTAATTATTTAACTCCAAAAAGTGATTTCGTAATGCAGCGCACGAGGAACTTGGCATGAGTAACTTACACGAAAGGTCGCTTGCAGACGACACCCCCGCAATCTGACCGCGAATGGCAAAGAATAAATTCGCAGAATAACGCTATGAGGAAAACATTACCAAAAGTAGTTTGTGCCGTTTCCTAGAATGCAGGTTGTGAAGTAACGAGCTGAAATTTAACTTCTGACAGATAAAAAGACTTTTTCGTAACAAAAAAGTTTAGTCTCCCTTCAAGAAAGGATTGTAGCTTGGCTAATCATGGCACTGGTTAATAATGATAACACATTTGTATATGTACATATTAAAAGTGTTATCCTTGGTTTGGTGTTTTTCTTTAATTTAGAGTTAGAATATTCAAAATAAATATAATGAGAGTCTTCTCTTTCCAAAAACCACAATGTCACAGAATTTGTAATCTTGATTTCTGCTTAAGAAGCTAACCCTTCTTGTCTCTGCTTTTACTAAGTGTCATACATTTGTCATTTAGTCGCCTGTCAAGAAAGAGTTCTAGTCTTCACTAATCATGGCATTGTGAATAACGGCAACACTATTATGTATATTCTGTTAATAATAGAAAGAAGAAATTGGCAACTGCTTTAAAATATTCGCAATGGGTATCTTATTTGCATTTAAACAGTCAGACAAGGGATAAACCGATAGAAGGGATATCAGCAGAGGAGAAGTGTAACCATAATACAAATTACCGATTTTCATACGAAGTAGAAGCAATTATTTATTGATTGTAGTAATATGCGATCACTTCACATTAAAATTGTAGTTTAATTAACATTACAGTTTAATTTATATACTTTTAACCTTCTAATTTACAGTAGAGCTAGAACTGTTGAATTAGAATGAAATGTAATAAAGAAAAGGATGTGAAATATTTAAATTATAATTTTTTAATCCTAATTTTCAAAAAAATATCAAATAAAATATTTACAAAAACGTGTTAACGTCAAATGATGTTTTTTTCCAATAGTCATAAAGACAGTAACCAAATGTCAGATATATAAAAAGTTATGACACAATCACATTGAAAGGATATCTGCCTCTGCTTCAAACTATGCTTAACATTTAATGTACATGAAGAGCATGAAGAGCATAAAACATCCTAATTTCAAACTTCCACTGTCAAAAACGATAAGGTGTTATTAATTAGCTATTAAAAACGTTGCCCCGTAACCATTCATTAAATCTGGATGAAATTTAAAATTGTGTGTGTTAAAATATTTCTCTCAATTCGGTTCAATATATTTAGGTTAAATGTTTTGAATTATAAACGTTTCATAAATCTTAACTTCACCAGTTCTAACTTCTTTGAACATAAAATAAATGCAGACTTAAATTTCAATATTATTTTTATATTTTTGTTCCTAAACCTACCTTCAGTAAGTCATTCTTATAAGAGATTCAGTATAAACAGCTAATATAACTCTATATGGCATGTTCACATACATTGCAGACTGAAACAGGGAAAAAAATCACTTTTATGGCCACAGTAACATCGCTCTGTTAAGTGTGGGACCATGAAACAGATTATTGTAATAAGACTATACACGTAGTGGGATTTTGAATGATATTTAAAAACAGTGGAACAGAAAGTATTGGTTTTAAACTCTACAAATTGAAATAAACCAAAATAATTGTATTTAATAATTGTTTTAACCCTACAGAATATCTGATAATATATTTCTGAATATTCCATAACATTGAGAAATTGTATTGTATCTTTGTAGGTAGCACATTAAAGCGGAATCAGAAAGTAGTGATTAGTGTACACGAAGTAACGAGATTGCCATAAGCCAAACGAAATAAGCCATAAAATTTGTTTCATAGCTCTAACCCTCACATTTTGAGATCAATGTAAATTCAAATATATGTTTTTATAACTAAACATAAAATATCTATCGAGAATACTTTATATCCTTTATTTTAATTTTTATTTCTACTTTTAACTCTAGCTCACAATTAATTATAAACATTTTATTATCATATTCAATTAATTATGTAATCATAGTAGCTATTATAGAAAGTAGTATTTCTAATTTAAGAGTCAGATAAAAATGACATAAGAAACGCCTGTAAAATTAAAATGTAAAATAATATTCGTATGGCCAATAGACTAATAATGACCTAATGTTAAAAATAATTTTGAGTTAGTTAAAGGTCTTTGTAACAAATATTGTTATTATTTAAAAGCTAATAAGGGTAATACAATTGTAGTTTTAGATATGAACGATTATGTCAATATAGTAACTATATTGTTAGAAGAAGGCCATTATCAGAAAATCGTTAGAAACCCACTAAACAAGTTTATTCAAGTTACAAATAATACTATTAAGAATTGTAGTTTAGTCATTCCAAGAAAGTTATGTATAAATTTCAAATTTCTAATCCTCTTATACCAAGGTTATATTGCCTTCCAAAAATCCACAAGGAAGGGAAAGCAATGAGACCTATAGTTTCTGGCATTGATTCCCCAACTTACCTTTTATCAAAATGGTTAGCCTATAAACTTACTTCTTTAAAAGAAAAACGTGGTTATTTTCCTATTAAAAACAACATAGAATTTGTCAACTAAGTTAAGAATATAAAAGTTGGTAGTACTGAGATTATGGTATCTTTTGATGTAAGTCCGTTGTTTCCTAGCATTCCTGTTAAAGAAACTATATTGTTTGTTGAAGATTTTTTAAAAGAAAACAACATCAAACCTAATAAAATAAACGAACTTGTCAAATTAACTGAAATATGTATGTACCAAAGTTTCTTTCAATTTAATAATGAATTTTATACACAATGTGATGGAACTGCTATGGGTAACAGCTGGTCTCCTTTCATTTCTGAGCTTTTTATGAGCAGATTTGAAGAAAACTTAAAGAATAGTATTACTTATTTTCCTATAATTTGGTTAAGATTTGTTGACGATGTTTTTGCGATCTTTGATAGCAGTAAATGTAATGTTGATGTTTTTGTAAACCAACTTAATAACATACATAGTTCCATTAAGTTTACCTATAAATTGGAAACTAATAACCGTTTACCATTTTTAGATATTCTGTGTATTAAAAATCATGAAAAATTTGAATTTGATATTTACAGGAAACCTACTAACAATAACAGATATATTTTAAATAGTTCCAACCATTGATATACACATAAAATAGCAGCATTTAACAGTTTGGTTACCAGAGCGATCAATGCACCACTTAGTCCTAGACTATTTTATAAGGCAATTAATTATATCAAAGGAGTGGCTAGATATAACGATTTTGATACCAAAAGTATGGATAATATTGTTAGAAAACAAAGATTAAAATATGTTTTGAACACAACTACCACTCTTCAAAAAGAAGTTAAAAAATGTAATTTTATTAGTTTACCTTTCGATAATATTTTAACAAAACCGTTAGACTCTATTTTTAAAAAAGTAAATATTAAGACTCAAATATATTAAACTAAAAATAAACTCAAGCATTTATTATGTAACCAGAAAGATAAAATTCCTATGATGGAAAAATCAGGTATTTATAAGATAATTTGTAGTACTTGTAACGAGATGTATATAGGTCAAACAAAAAGAAAAATTGTAACTAGATATAAAGAACATCTTGCGCATATTAAATATGATAGACCTGAATAATCAAGTGCAGCAGAACATGTCCTTAGTAATCAGCATGATTTAGATAAAAATGTTATTTTAGCTAAATGTATAAACACAAACAGTTATTTAATAGTTATGAAAGTGTTTTTATAGTCAAATCAAATTGTAAATTAATGAATGCAGATAAAGTACCTATTCCTAACTCACCATTATATACTTTACTTAAATAGCTTTCTTCATATACGATGTGTTACTTTAATTACTTTTAGTAATTATTTATTTTAGTAACTATTTATTGTTATTGATGTAGTTTTTATTACATATGTATTATTATAATGTACTTTTTGACTTAACCTATTTGGTTCCTGATGACCGATCGTTATTTGTCGGTCGAGGGTGGAGAGGGGGGCGGAGCTTACCTCACGCTTATATATAGCGATCGCAGAGAACGATTTGGGATCCTTCTGACAATTGGCGACACCCTGGCTAATCGCCTCCCCCCAGCCAAGATGTCAACGAGAACCAACTGGAGACGCTACAATGAGTGCCTTCTACGAATATCTCCGGACGATGGCAACCCGATGGAAAACTGCGGGGATGTCGATTGTGAGGCCAACAGAATACAGGCAGCTCTCTTACATGCAGCCAAGATCAGCTCCCACACCAATGTACGCGGTAGTGCAAAGACTGAGCTTCCATCCCATATTCAAGTAGAGCTGGCGAAGAAACGCCGACTGCGCCGTACATGGTACTTCACCCGCGCGCCCTCAGTTAAGAAGGAACTAAATGCCCAGATTCAACTAGTCAAGATCTTACTAGAATCACACGCAGAGGAGGAATGGTTCAAATTCCTCTCCTCCCTAAACACAGAGAATGGTTCTCTGTGGAAATTAATTCGCCAGCTCTTAGCTACAAAATCGCCACGCAAACCACTCCTTGGTCAGCAGGGTCTGGCTTACTCCCCAGAGGATAAGGCCGAAACGTTCGCTGATTCCTTAGAAGACCATTTCACACCAAATGCACACATCTACGACACCGAACATGTTGAACATGAACGGGACTACCTCGAAATTTATCTAAACGGTCCACTCGGCAGACCACCAGACCTGATCACCAGTGATCAGGTGGCGCAAACCATATCAAACTTCAACCCCCGCAGAGCCCCTGGATTTGATGGTATATCCAACCACGCACTCAAAAGATAGTTCCTCACCCCATGCTGATGTCTATCACCAATCTCTTCAACGGAATCATAAGAACACGCCACTACCCTACTTCATGGAAGGGAGCAAAAGTAGTCCTGTTCCTTAAACAAAGCAAAAGTGCTCTTCTTCCCCAAAACTAGGCCTATATCACTCCTACCCAACCTCTCAAAGGTCTTTGAGAGGCTACTCAACGTTAGGCTGCTACAATACATAGGCCCTACTATACTCAGTGAATAATACGGCTTCCGCAGTGGCTATGCAATTAACCAACGTGGTTAACCCCCTTGCAGATGTATTCAACACCAAAAGTCACAACATCGCTGTATTCCTGGATATCAGCAAAGCGCATGACAGGGTATAGCACGAGGGCCTCCTGTACAAACTGGCTAACAGTCCAGTACCTCCATGCTATGTACACCTCATTCATTCGTACCTCGACAACAGGCGGTTCCAGGCGTCCGTTAAAGGTATTCTGTCCACGCGACGTCCGATTGAGGCTGGAGTGCCTCAAGGCTCAGTTCTGGAGCCGTTATTTTATCTTGTATACACTAATGACGTCCCTCTATACCCATCTGTCCGACTGCGACTCATTTCCGACGACTCCATGTTTCAGTATCGCACTCTTAATATTAATTTTGGAGTTCGATACATGCAGAGAAAATTAGACCTTCTGCTACCGTAGTTTCGGAATTGGAAAATCGCAGTCAACACGGACAAAACTGAAGCCGTTTGTTTCAGTAACAAACGTGCTTGTCCTGTCGCAACACTCTTTCTCAACAACAGTCCCATAGCATGGAAAACCACAGTACAGTATCTAGGGGTGACGCTTGACCGTGCCATCGGAAAGGTTATTGGCGCCCGTCAAATGCTTTTCCCTGTCATCCACGGAGCTGAGAAACCTATCCCAATGTCCGTCAGGCTTACGGTGTACAAAATGTACATCAGACCCATCATCACTTACGCAGCCCCCGCTTCGTACTCCCTTCTGAGCGATGCATCAAAGAGGAAGCTGCACTCTTTCAAAACGTTACGCACAGAGTAATCACTAACTCCCCGTGGTGTGTAAAAAACACAGTAATAGCCTCGGGACTTAACGTCCCATCCCTAGATGATTTCATCATTCAACTAACTACGTCACTCAGAGATCGAGCAGAACGCTCCTCCTATCCGTATCTGTCGGCAATAGTCACAGATCCGGCATCGTTTCCTGTGCATCGCAGGAATCGACCCCTGTGCTTCGCCTACGAGCCCTCATGAAGGTCGAAAATCTAAAATTCACACCTCACAAAAATCCAAGCCAAAACAAATAAGTCCAATCAACAGCAAAGCACATCACACAACGCTCAAATCACCAAACAACCACGTACAAAATTTACATGTAAATGACCTCACGGATGCCTATAAAGCAATTAGCCAAACCAAAATTTAGAAAAACTACCATAAAGTCAATATAACACATAACATTAACCAAACTGCTGTAAATGAGTTTTTCAGAAACGGCATATCATAACAGTTCAACAAGACAGCTCCGCCAAGCAACCCCAGGGGGGTTGGGGTGGTATCATTCTAGTTTGTAACTTCTTGTGTGCTAGATTGTAATTTGTAATAAGACCCTCTGATGATGATGACATGGCCATCGAAATGTATATAAGGGTTTAATCTTAAGTAACTTGTTTTATTTGTTATTTTTGTTTATTTTTGTGGTATTGGAGTTCTTTCCAATATTTTTATTGTAATATATTGTGCCACTGTGCTCTTGTTATTGTTTATAAATAAATATGGTGTGTGTTTTCCTGTAATATAATGAATAAACTAAAATATTTGAAAAAGAATAATATATATATGTATATATATATATATATATATATATATATATATATATATATAAACTATTCTTGTTTTTGAAATATTTTAAATGTGTATATTCTGGTTCAGTAATGAACAGGAATGGATTGTCAACCTCTTTTGCTGACTTCCACGAATAATTTATATATGATATCTGTTACAATTTGTCGAAAGCATATTATTAGCAAAAGCTTTTTTTATTAAGATATGATTAGAATAAATATTAGAAAGCTATTATTTTGGGCACTCTAATGCTTGCAAACAAATTAAAATTGTGTACAAAGTTGTCATAAACATGTGTGACGTTTATTGAATCAGTGAATCCTGCAGATATTTGTGTAAATACAAAAAATCAAGCTTTTTTAAATTTTTGAGCCAGTTTTAACCAAGGAAACAATTTCTCATGTGACACAAGCATTTTACGTCGCCCTGCAATAGAGTGGGTATTGCCACGCAATAAATAGAGAATTAGAATGCTTTAATAATTGTTATAATAACCCTGGCTTAGTTAAGTCCCGCAGGCCATTTCATCAATTAGAACGTGTCCTAAATGAATAGCGTCATTATAGAACTTTGTTATTAACCTAATAAAGAAACAAGGCTTAAGGATTCCTTACAATTTGTACTGTAATAAACAAAGCATTAAGTTTATGGAAAAATGCTTTTTATAAATCTCCATGTTCCAATAATAGAGGAGTATTATTCTGGTTTCTAAACGGAAATTAAAACTATAACTTTGATAAAAACCAGTTTTCCCTCTGGTAAAATGGCGCAGGGTAAAATATCATAGTTCATAATAGTCATTAAAATTTAATCCACATTGCTTATACTATATCTACATTTAATCAATATTACGTTCACAACAAAGTATTTTGCGATAAAAAAATTAGTTTTCCAGTTTTTAAATTTTCCGTTTCCAAGAGTACATCTATGATTTTACAGCATTGTCAACATTTAAATATATTATTGGATCTATTTCACTATAAAAAATATCTCTACTTGACAACGCCAAATTAATATTAGTGCTTGCTAACTATTTCCCCTTAAAGAAAGTATGAAGGATATTTTAATTTAACACTTCAAATATCAAGTTAAAGCATTCAGAAAATTCAAATACTTCTAGCAAAATGTCGACGAATGGTTCATTATTCCGAGCATTATAATTTACAATAGTTTTAGGGAATAAATACCCACCACAATTTTGATTTGTTGGGTTTTGTAGACTATTAATAATTTTTTTTTCACTATCATACATAAATAAAAAAAAAACATTGTTTATCTAATTAGCATGTTGTATAAGATTATTTTGTATCTATTCAAATTATGAGTTTTTTGTAATTTATTGGTTCATATATATATATATGAAATGAAAACATTTCATATTAGGCTTCAGTTTGAAATTAAAATAGATAACAATATGTTATATATTTCGCTAAAATCCAAAACCTAATGAACAGCACGCACTAAGGTTACCAACAAGTTTTAAAACAAACTTGAATGAGTTATAGTGGAATAATTAACTGGCGTAAAACTGGTGTCAGTTAAAGTTAACTTGAAATTCACGTCCTAAAAGCAAGTACAACGCCTATGAATATATCTTTCAGGTGATTATATATAATTAATGCCCTCTTTGGCACGAAGTAAACAAGAGTTATATTTGTCCTGGAATATTATTAGAGTGAGCAAATAGTTACCAAATGCTGCACATATATTTTACATTGAATGATATGTTTTTTTCATTTTGGTCCGTACTCTCAATTTGTTATGAAGCTTTGTATAAGGGGTGTATACATAAGGCCTAAATAAGAAGGGGGCTATATAGGTCCCTATTGTCTTACTTTCTCATATTAAAACCTAACCAAAGAGTAATGCATAAGTAAATAATTTATATTGCAGTAAATTTGTTTCCTTTCCTAAGATTAAAATATTTTTCGTTCTTGCCACGTTTCGGAATAAATGCGTTCTCAAAACTGATGTACTACATAAGTTTTGAGAATGGAGATACTCCGAAACACGTCATCAAAGAAAATATTTAAATTTAAGTAAAGGCACACAAATGTACTCAAATGTATAAAAATAATAATGACTTGAAGATGAGTATTTTAAAAATAATAATCATTTATAAAATTTGTTTAGCAAATATGATTATTTTTAATATTTTTGTTGTTCTGATGATAATATAATTGATTATCTTTTCCTGCCTTGTTACAATAGTATAAAACACTCTTCTTCTAAACATATATATATATATATATATATATATATATATATATATATATATATATATATAGATAGATAGATATATTTAACAAGGTGATATGTTTTCTTGTAATATAGCTAATATATAAAAATTTAAAAAAAACATTAAAAAACAAATAAACAAGAATAGTTTATTTACGTATGTTATTATTTTTAGCTTTCCGCCGATAAAACAGTAACAGCATAGCTAATATTCTAGTATTTTTGTTTTTATTTTTTTTCATTTAATAAATCTATGTATATATATATATATAATTGTTAATTTGTAAACAATTATTCCACCACTTTATAAATTTAGTGCATCGGAAAAATAATGGACAATGTGAAATATATATATATACATATATTTATTTATACATATATATATATATATATATATATATATATATATATATGTGTGTATATATACATACATACATACAAACACACACACACACGTTGTAACGGTCTGACATACCGTGACAAATATGAAATAAATAATTTCCTGTTTTTAAGTAATAAAGTTGATTTTTAAATTAATCAAGTTTAGAGTTATAAAAATAATAAAGAGTGAAGAATAAAATAAAATCATATATAGAATAGTTGAGCTAAATGAAGAAGTACTAGAAAATAAATTTGTAATAACTAGCTAAATTTGACCTTCGGGAGTGAGGCGAAAATTTTCTAAGTGCTTAAAAAAGCTATCCTAAGAACCAAACCACGTAGAACTTTCATCGACATTTTAGAAGAACCAGAATTAGCCAGAATAAATATTGGTGAAAGCAAAATTTGAAAAACTTAAAAAACAAAAAAGTTACAGCAGGTTTAATCAAATAGACATTTTTCAGTGTTCCAAAAATGATAATCAAACTCTGCAAGCTAAAACAAATTCGTTGCCCGACTTGCCTGTACAAGGAATAAATCGAAAGATAGCAAGTATTGCAGGCGGGGTGAGGTAGGTTAAATTCACCGCTATATATACTAGGTCTCGAGGACCTTAGAGACAGTCTGAAATAAATTTTTAATACGAGGTGCCGCGGAACGCTATGCTGGACCGCGGATAGGACCGTCATCAGGCCAGATGGACCAAACCTCAATGCTTCCGACGTCTAGGACTACCAAGGGATGAAGGCTCCAGACTCATCCTCCAGGACGCGGGAATGGAGAAAAACTACCACCGACGAACCAGGAATGACGACTTCTGATGTCCAAGGACCAGGTAATCCAGACGAGGGACTCTAGGACCGGCAGGAACATCTTTGGCAAGTCATTTTCTCTATTCGATAGCAATTACGTCAAATTTAGTCAGTAATTTTATTAAATTCAAACAAATATTCAAGCTTAAACAATTACTTCACTCTATATAAAAGTTAAATAAATTTTTTGCATAATAAGATTAATTTGGTGATCAGAATATTTCAAATGATAAATATTAAACTTACAAAGGGTTTTTGGCTATGAGCCATTTATTTTCAAGGAAATAAGAATTTTTAGAATATTATAAATTTAAAAATTAAGTGTCATAATTATGAAGTTACCAATTTAATATAGAAGATACATTTTTATTATGTCTAATTTCAGAAATAATGGTATGTTTAGGTAAATGTAATTGATATATATGGAAATTATAAGATTTTAAAATATGGAAAACAACAAGTTATTTAGTGAATTATTTTATCAATATAATTGTGTTTTATTTGAAAGGATAAATTTTCTTTTTTATTTAAATAAATAAAATTAAATATGTTATAAAAATTAACAGTATTTGCATTTCATCCTGTGTCGAATAATCAATAAAAACGGTTTAGCTTTTCCCTACTAATATGAAAATGATTATTAAATCAGTAAACAAGTTTAATTAAATATCATTAAATGCTAATAGTTAAAACCTAATGTTTTTAAAGAGTTTCTCTCAAATAACTTCATTCAGCTAGCCTAAAGATTAGTTGGTTTTTTGTATAAAAGTCCAGAGATTTATCTACTGGCAGATTGTGTTTAAAAGGACACAGGAGCCTTTTAAAATAGGTAATTTAAACACGATAATATTTTGCACGTTCCCTTGCTGTCTCTGCAGATCATCTTCAGGTGGTAAGACTCTGTGAATATTTTGTGTATTATTTTAAATGTGTTTCTTTCCAGCTGACTATTGAAATAACATGTGTGACTATATCTAGACCATACATAATTGATAAACCAATTTTCAGGAGTTTATACTTATTTTAGTACTCACTAAACTCCCTTTGGGGAATACTTAATAGTAGTCAGCGGGAATAGGCTTGTTTTGGGTCTGGCCCTATGAGCGAGAAATATACACTTAACTCAGGATTTTAGCACGGTTTAACAAGCGGGGTGATTGGCAGATGTTTGGTTTGTTTATAAATAAGGTTTTTAAACAACAAAATTTTGGTATTCTGCAAGAAAGGGATATCAATAAATCAAAGTAGGGAGGGACGTTGCAGAATTGGCGCCCGAACAGGGTCTTTGAACAGGTTCCCTATATCAAGATTAAATAGTTAAATTATAGAGATAAATCGAGATTGTTTAAATAAGTGAAGTCAGAATGTTTTAAATAATGCAATTACATTTTTAAATAATAATATAAATTGAAGGAATCCAAGAGCGTACAAATAAAAATAGAATATATAAACAACTGCAATTGAATAAATATTTAGACGGAAGAGCGGGTAAGGAGCCATCTGGCCTAAAGGAAATCAAATAGAAAGGAATAAGTGGATAAATAAATAATTGAATAATAAATAAATATTAAATCAAAATGTCTAGATCCGAGATGGATAAATTGATTGCCTTTTTCAAGGCAAAAGAAGAAAAAGATAAAGAAGAGCGAGAGAAAGAAAAGGCGGAAGAGAAACGATTGAGAGAGGAAGAGAGACCAATAAGAGAGGGAAAGAGAAGGCGGAAGCAAAACAAAGAGAGAAGGAGAGAGAAGACAAAGAAACACGATTGAGAGAGGAAAAGAGACAACTGAGAGAGAAAGAAAAAGCTGAAGAGAAAATGGAAAGAAGACAGTTATGGGAGGCTTTCCAGTTAAAATTGGATGACTACCAAAAAGAAACTGAGACTAAGACAAGTAACATATACGAAAAGTTAAACGAACATGAGACGGGAATAGAAAGACTAAGAACTAAAACGGAAACTAAAACGACTAAATTAAATGAAAAAGTACAGAATATCCAAGAAGAGATTAAAACAATGAAACAACAAGTTGCAAAAGTAAAGCAAACAGCTGGAGCAGGAATAGTAACACAAGTTTGCTTACCAAGGCTAATAGACAGGAACGGGGAGGCGACGTACCGTAGAATTTAGTTCTGGGGGAATGACAAAGAAGACCCAATGACATTCCTAGGGGAAATAGTAGACCTATTTACCGAGATAGACAATACTATGGACGAGACTGCCTAATTAAGGATTGTAGAGCGATATTTGAAAAGGGGAGCGGATGCATGGTGGAAAGCCATCAAGAACAACACAGAAACGTATTCTGAATTCAAGCATGAATTCACGGAGCATTTCTGGAGTTATCGCCAGCAGGATAGGATACGCAGACAAATCAATCAAGGGCGCTACCATAATAATGGACCATACTCTATGGCAGAGTATTTTATTATGATGGTAAACAGGGCGAAAAACTTAGACCCGATAATCCCAAAGAACCATCTGATTTTCATGCTAATGATACATTTTGGGAGTAACGTTCAGCTAGCTAGTGTGGGGAACCCCACAAGTAACATCAAACAAGCAAAAGTTTTCCTACAACAGCTAGACAGCGTTACTGACAATGGAAATGGTAATGGGAACGGTCAACGAAGTCAACAGAGGCAGGTTGCTCCAAACCAACAACCTAACCTTAACCCAAGGTCCCATGGTGATACCACAAAATACCAAAACACCAAGTATCCTAAAAACCCTCATCCTAAATCGCCTATCCCCGTACCAAGCGACCAGAAGCCAAAAACTGAATAGGAGGATCTCTGGCAACAATCAGGGAGATACGTAACCAGGTTAGAGATCCGAGGCAATGAAATTTCAAAAATAATTCAGAGCGAGAGACCAAAGGAAAAGCCGGTTTGCCATCATAATGAGATAGGCCTGGGCGGTTTTTCCATGTCTATTCGGGACGATTTGTTAGAGGAAGGAAATGACTCGGTTATAAAACTGGAGAATGTAGACCAGTGTCCAGTGATAGAGTGCGAAATCAAAGACCATAAGTTAATTGTACAAGTCGATACAGGTGCCCAAATGTCTGTAATTAAAACAGAAAAATACATAGCTCTAAAACAGAATGGGAATCTATTCTATGAGCTACCTATAGCTAATGTAGGGATAGTCACAGCATTAGGGGCAACCTGTAAACGAGTCAAATTGTAAACGATGCTACCTATAACATTAAACGGACACACAAAGGAATTTCTTTTCTTGATAGTGGACAATCTACAGGTTGACCTTATCTTGGGAGCAAATACTTTGTGTGGGTTAAAAGCCCGAATAAACATGGAGAGGTCATTTATGACATATGACATTGATGGATATCTGCTGTACCAGGAGTTTCTAGAATCAACTAATAACAAAGACATTTTAAGACAAGAGATAGGATGCAATAAGGTTAGTAAAGTAGTAAACAAAAATATTAACAAAAATTTATTATGTTCCGACGATACAAGCGGGGAACAGAAAGTAAATATAATAAAATCGCCTAGTATAGGCGGACCAATTAACGACGGCAAATTAACACCTGAAGATCCGACATTGGAGAGTCTGATAGTGGATAGCGAGCAGAGAGGGCTATTCATGTGCAAGGGTCAGGAAGATGGGTCCTTGTGCGAGTTAGGTGGTGACGAAATAGAAGATAAACAAACTGTAAACAAAAATAGAACTCAAAATTTAATATGTTCAAACTATTCAAGCGGGAAACAAACCATAAAATTCAAACAATTGTCAACGACGAAAGTGACAAACGAGATTAACAAAAAATTAGATAACACATTAAGCGAAAATTCATGGGAAATAGAATTATTAAATTGTGAAAGAACGGAATCAAGTAAGGTAACGGGATTAGATAATGCAAAAAATGGGTTAACCAAACCTGCAACAAACAAATTAAATAATGACGAGGGAGGATTCGACGAATTAAGTAAAAATGGCTACAAGCCGAAACAGTTAAAATTCCAACAAGTTCGGGAAAGACCTAATTGTCGGGAGACTAATCAGTTAGACAAAACAGGAATTCCGAAGCATTTTAATACTGATCAATATTGTTTAAAAACAAAGTCCAAATTGTTCGCTAAAAATAAATTTAAAGGTAAATCTCAGAAGTATCAAAATTACCAAAATAAACCAAGTAACAATAAATTAAAAACAAAAATAAAATACAGAGATTATGCACAATGGCGTAACGCGAAGCGTACAAATGAAAACCGGAACGCATAACAAATATTTTAAACTGAATACGGTTAAGTTGAAAATGCAGATAATAACTGTATATTAAATAAACAAGAAATGTCCAGGTTACAAGACAAAATGTCGAAGTACTATTTTTTTGTTCTTATATCTTATACGTAGGCCTTTAAGTGTATTATATTATAAGATTTATATCACAAGTGTCAAACATAGAATATTAAATAATAACTACTTATTTTATAGGATGAAAGTGTTTTAAGCTAAACGATTTAGTTAATAACTTGCATAAGTATTGTTTTATTGTAAGTCTCTTCATTGAATATTTGGAGTAATAAATAATTTTATAACAGAATTTAATAAACTTGATATTATATTTTTTCATATCGGCTGTATTTTTTTTTAATTGAGTTGCATTCAATGTCGTTTATGATAGATCATTATTTAATTTAGTTAAAAGATATAATCTGCTATGGTTATTTATATTAGAGTAAAAAACCAGTTGTATTTTTTATCAAGGATCAAGCTAGGTTGCAGTATTGAACTAAATTTTGATATAGAATTGTTTCCATTAAATATAGATATTCTGTGGATTTTTAAAATAAAAATACGACAGTTCTCTATGCTGAGAAATAAAAAATGTTTTACAAAATATTTTTCTAGAAAAAAAATCACATAAACTCATCGAAATAAAAAATAAAATAAAATATAAAGTGTAATAAAGTAACAAAAATGTATATCTTTATTTATATAAATATATAAAAAATGTGTTCCCCAAAATACAGAATAATTGTTTTACAAGTAATAAAATTAAACAATATATAAACAATAATACATAGTAATTTTGAAGCTGTTTTAGAAACTATACACCAATAAAAATATATAATTAAACTACACACACGTCAAAGTCGTTGCCGTTATTAGGAATTTTTTACATAATACACCATCAAGGAGAATAACATCATATCATACAGAGAACACAACCTAGTTTAAAACATATCTCTTTAGACTTACATTATTCTATTAGTTTATGTAATGCTCAAATGTATGTAGTGATGTTTCAAGAGATTATTCAAGTGAATATCAAGAGTCTTATTAGGGTCATATCCCCTTATTTTCTTTAATTTATTTGTTTCTTATGCCAAACAAACGTTGTTTCGTACGATGATCGAACGCGTTCAAGTGATTGTCCCCAATAAGTTTGTGAGGCACTATTCATGATATTATGTTTAATAGGCTAATCAAAATTATGCATACCTTCATTTAATCGAGGCCTCTAGATACAAATGGGTAAGATTTTATTTATCTTGAAATTTTGTAAAATTATAGGTTGTACCTATCGTGTTTACAAAATTGTTTAAATTTCTTAAGAGTTTTATGAAATAAAACCAGAAAAATATATCCTCTAAAATATAAAATACTTTTGATTATGATTAGTAATGTGAAGATAAATACCATTATTCCGAAAACAAAATCAAAGATAAATATTTGTTAATAATTATGGAGTTCATTCCAGCCAATTAAAATTTATTCCATTAAACAAAGTTTATTTCTTAGGTAATTACCACTATTTTAGATTAACAGCTATTTATTTTATAAATAAATACTGAATGTATGAAGCGAAACTGGACCTAGAGTATATTAGAACAATTTTTTCTTTCAGACATATGCCATACTTTACATACAGTTCATACATTTCATTGCTCCCAAAAGAATGTTGAGAATAAAGAACAGACGCTAGCAGGAAACGTTATTAAATTACAAACTGGAGGCCATCTTGTTGGACAACATGACAGTTTTGGACATATCATTTGTATTGTTAAATTTATTTAGCTCAAGACACGACCTGAATAATATAACGGTAAATCTTTCGCCTTTTCATTTGTTCCTGAACGATAAAAAAAATCCATTGCCGTTTTAAACTAAATAGAAGAAATATTAATTCACACACTTTTAATTAGAAAGTAACATTTTAAAAAACACACATTATTTATTAAAAGGGCCAAACACAGTTTTGATTAGGTCTACTATCTTCGTGATTGTCTCTTTACTATCAACTTGCTCTGTCACTGTCGGCCACTAAAGCTTTTACTCTCTTGACTACATTCAAGACCCAGATTCTTCACGATTGGGAAAACAATATATATATATATATATATATATATATATATATATATATATATATATGTATACAGCATTTATGTATATTTATATATACTACAAATGTTTCCAGGCCTTTCTTCAAGAAAGGTTTCCTGTTCTAACCACTAAAACGCTAAAGGGCTGGAAAACTCGGCATGTCGTGTGCCTTATGTAGAGGGTGAGGCCTTTTGCATTACAATATTGTGTTTAGATGTTTACTTTGTCTTTCATTTCAATATAAACCACGACATTTCCTCTCTAAAATCGAAATGCAATTCTTGAAGACAGAGTGTAAAACATAAATTTGTGACAGTCAATTCTACATTATCAAATCAATAGCAAGATAAAGTAGCAGAAGGATACATATATATATATATATATATATATATATATATATATATATATATATATACATGATAAATTTTGATCAAAGTGTTTAAACTTGTATAACCAATAGACAAGTTTATTCTATTTGGCTGATTAAAATAACGCAATTTTTTAACCTTCATAAGAATCATGTTTTTATTTTATTTTATAACATATGGCCTGCTGTATATTAAAACATATGACCTGCTAGATCAATATTACACCTCGATTATTATGCATCAACACGTCGTAGGACGTGAGTTTAATAAAACTCTACATCAACTGACATTAGCTTTATTAAAGTTAATTATTCCACATGAATTATTCGAAGTTTGTTGCAAATGTTTGCTGCGCCCTTTGGTAAGCCTGTGAGTAATTATTATACATTGTATTTGATATTTTGAATATCTTACTTCATAAATACTGTGTTTAAAGAACAAATAAATAATCACAATAAAATAGCAAAAAACATACTATTTCTTTTGTCGATTGCACGTGCAAAGGAGAATTGATGAAAAATTAACATTCCCGTCACGACATTCCAAAACCACGATTTTCTATGCAGAGAACGGTACTCGGATTGTAGTACGGATTGAAGTACATATATTATAGAGTTTCATAGAATGAGACAGTAAATGTTTAATCGTGCTTGCACGTGCAAGCACGCACGCACACACACAAACATACAAACACACACACTGAAACGGTCTGAATTAACGTTTCAATTAGGAAATTAATAATTTCTTATTTTTTAAATAAAAATTTTAATATTTAAATAATAAGGTTTTATTTATGGTATAATAAACATAGTAAAGAGTCAAGAAGTCAGTAAAATTTTGAATAAGTATTATTATGGCAAAATAAAAATTATAATAGCATGAAACTGTAATAACTAACTAAATTTGACAAATGAGAGTGAAGTGAAAAAATTTCTAAGTGCCGAAAAATGCTAACTTGAGAACTAGGCCACGTAGAACTATCATCGATATTTTGAAATGACCAGAAAAATCCATAATAAACAGTAGTGAAAACAGAAATTAAAACTCTCAAATAACAAAAACGTTATAGCCATTTAAAATAATAGACATTTAAAATAATTAGAACAGTGTTCTAAAACAGATAACAAAATTATGGAGGTTAAAACTAATACGTTGTCCAATCCGTCCGTACAAGAAACAAGCACGGAGATAGCGACGAGCTGAGAGGGGAGGGGAAGGGTGACACAGCCGCAATAAATACAGGGACTTAAGGACCTGAAAGGCAGTCTGTAAAAATTTTTTAATACGAGGTGCTAACGGCCAGATGGGACAAAACCACCACGTTTCCGCCGTCTACCTCCATCCATGGACGAGGGCTTCAGACTCAGCCTCCGGGATTTGAAAATGGAGAAAGACTTCCATCGACTGACCAGGGATGGCAACTTCCGATGTCCAAGGACCAGGGAATCCAGACGAGAGGACTCCAGGACCGGCAGGTAAATCCTTGTCAAGTCTTTTCTCTATTAAATACGAATTAACGTCAAATTTAGTCAGTTAAATTTATTAAATTCAAATTACCAATTAAACTTAAACAATGACTTCATTATATGTTGAATAATTAAATAAATGTTATAAGCCAATCATTTTCAAGAAGACCAGATTTATTGAATCATATAAATTTTAAATTATTTATAATAAAATTTGAATTTACCAATTCAATCTTGAAATAAGAAGATAAAGTATTTATTATGTTAAATTTGGAAATATATATTTTTTTTAAATATGTAAATATACTTAATGAATTGTATATGATATGTAGGTTTTAAATATGTGAAAATTAATTAACTTTCAATTAATAATTTGTGCAGATAACGAGAGATCTAAATATGTTTTATTTGAAAAGCAAATTAGTTTAGTATAAATGCAGTAATTAAATGCATTATAAAAACTTACAGTATTTGAATCTATCCTGTGTTGAACAACCAATAAAACCTTTTAGTTTTTTCCAACTGATAATTAATGATTATAAAATCAAAGTACAGTTTGATTTAAATTTCATTAATTAATAAATGTATAAAATTCAGAACCTTATGCTTTCCTGAGAACAATTTTAGTGAGCTATTCTAAAATTTAGTTGTTTTTTTGGCAGTCTACTGGCATATCATGTTTAAAGAACATAGGAGCCTTTTAAAATAGGTATCTTGAACATGATCATATTTTGCACGTCCCCTTGCTGTGCCTGCAGATCTCATGAAGTGGTAAGATTTTTTGAAAATTTTGTGCGCATATAAATGTTGTTTCTTTCCAGCTGACTATTTTATTGACATATGTGACTAAATACAGACCTAACAAACCTGCCAACCAACTAAGGGGAGGTCATACAATAGTTGAGGTAGATGTCAGCGGGAATAGACATGCATTTTAATGCGGTAAATTACGCGGGAACACAAGACCAAATTTAGGGATCTTTACACGGTACGCCAAACGGTGTGAGCAGCAGATAAATAAATATATAATAAATATATTATTCTGCAAAGGATGAGGGACGTTGCAACACAGACACATATGCTAATGAAGTAGAAGATTGCCACCACAATACCGTGGTAGAAACATATTGATTCTTTAAAATAAATAATTAGATGAACAAATCTTTTAAAAAAATTCTTTGTAAGCTTCATTGTAAGCTTCCTTGAAGTTTACAGAAGGCCTTTTCTTTGTAGCTTCTTTGTAGCTTTGACACTTCCTTAATTTAATTTAAAAGAATAAACTAAAAACTAAAATAACGACATAAAACACTCTCGTTTGATAGATCATGTTTAGGTATAAAAACTATTGTTGGCATTTACAATAATGCCAAGATGTGACTGATATAGTTATAAACATATTCGGCATATCTTCGGCAATATTATTACTTCGTGTATACTATTTTTTGAAGAAAATCACTATGATTTATTTCAATTTGTAAAGTTGAAACTATTTCTTCCTGTTCTGCTGTTTTTAAATTTTAATAAAAATTAAAACCACGAGAAACGTTCTATTGCAACAATCTGTTTCATTGCTCCACAACTAAAAAATCAATTTTTTTGTGACTATAAAGCGATTTGTTTTCCTTCATTCAGTCTGAAATGAATGGTAACACGTCCTATAGAATTATAGTTGGTATGTTTAAAAAGGAAAATTATAATAATAAAACTAATATTCAACTCTACATACATTTTGTATTAAAAGAAGATAGAATTGGTCAAGTTTTAACTTATGAAACGTTAAAATTTGAAACATTTAACTTAAATATGTTAATCCGAATTTAGGTAAATATTTTAACACATACACTTTTTAAATCCTTCTACATTTAAATAGTGGTTACGGGACCATTTTTTATTAGCTAATTTATATCACCCTAATACAAACAGTTTTCTATTTGCATTATGGTGTCACCTCTCCTCTTATGATATCCTTTCTATCTGTTTGTCCCCTGTCTGCCTGTTTAGATTGAAACAAGCTACCTTTGTGAATATGTTAAAGCAGTGCCCAATTTCTTTAAATTTCTTGTATCAGATTATACAATAGAGTGTTGCCTTTAATCACAAGTGTCATGATTAGCCGAACCTAGAACATTTTCTTGAAGGGCGACTAAATGCTAATTGCACGACACTTAGTAAGAGTAGAGACAAGAAGGGCTAGCATCCCACAGATTCGATGGGTCGAGCAACACAGAAAGTACTAGACGAGCTATTGCTAGTTACAGCTAATTACACATAAGCAGAAATAATGATTACCAGGCGTGACACAAATTCTTTAACATTGTGGTTTTGGAAAGAGAAAACTTTTATTATAATTAATTTGAATGTTCTAACGCTAATTTAAAAACAAAACAAGAAAAACTCTTCTTTTATTAACATATGTAAAAGTGTTATCACCAGTGCTATGATTAGCAAAGCTACAACCCATTCCCGAAGGGCGACTAAACGACGAATTCATAAATACTTAGTAAGAACAGAGACAAGAAGGCCTAGCTTGCCACAGACTCGATCGGTCAAGCTACACAGGAGGTATAGACAAGCTACTGCTAGTTACAACTAAGCGACATTGAACGTGGGCAGAAGTAGGGTAAAAAGTAGGAATAGTGTTCTGCGGGGAAACGTGTGTCTTACCCCGTGAATCAAAGGGTGAATAAAAGAGTAAGAGTTACTACCGTAAAAAGTTCTGGTAATCAAAATTATTAGTTTCTCTGTTATTGATTCAACCTGTTATACTGTAACCTGAAGCTAGAGGATCGAAAGAAAGCCGAGAGTATCATCAGCGAGTACCATATCAGCGAATGTCGGAGTAAATGGTATAATAAGAAATTATTGTTATACGACATTCACTTCACTGAAAACAAAGTGTTGAACCGAATAATATTGTGGAATGCGTTGGGGAGATAAAAGATTTCGGGACAAAAAACAAGAGTTAATAAAACTTTTTAAAAAATTGTACTATCGAGAAAAAGACAAATATTAGGTGAGAAATGGTAATCGATACGGCTGAAATTTAAACTTTAAACATATTAGAAAGCCATATTAAAATGATTTCAAACTTACAGGTAAATAAAACAACGATTATGAATTTGAACAGGACAGTAAAGTTTTTCCATCAACCGCTCTAGTGCCCCCTAGCTGATCCCAGCAGTTTGGACCGGAGACTTAAGCAGACTTAAAACCGTGGCCAGACCTTCTATAACCCGGCGTTAGAAGGTAATGATCATGTATACAAGTTCAAAATATGCCTCCAAGCCCAAGTAATAGGCCACGCCCATCTACAGGACTAAACCATGCACTGCGGTGACCATTGACTAAGCAGGGCTAGTCTGGCCGGTATCTAAGTCTACAAGTCTCGTACTAAGGAAGGAAAGTCCGTAGTCGGTCTAATCACAGCTAGCCACAATCACTTTATAACTCTTTTACGCTTTGTAGGTAGGTAAATATACATACTTACCATTCTGAGAAGCAACTTTCAATGAATTCAGTGTCAAACGGTATTAATCTAAATTTGTTGTTTGCTTAGCAACACTTTAACAATTAGTTTAGTATTGTTGCATGAGTGTAAACTATTTTTAATATAGAAAATAATAAATAATATCATAATTCTAAATAAGTAGGGCTTCGTAGCAGCAATTGATGCTTCCTATTTATTACAATAAAATGAAATTAAATACTCACTGTTAAATCATTTTTTACAGTTTAAGTGTTTTACATTTATTGTGACTTAGATAACAATACACTTGAGGCGAGGGTTACAGTGGTATTTCTTGGTAAACGATTTTTATGTAAATAATTTCCTCACTGTTTATTTTCCCTTGAGTACTTCGGTTTTCTATTTGAATCTTGCTGTCTCGAAGCGCTATTGCTCTACTAAATATTACATATAAATGTCCGTGACTGAAATCTGAGTTTTCTAAATAAATGAAAATGTTTTCAAAGGTTTACCATTAGGCTTTTATGATTGTCTTTTTAAAGTTTGGCCTAATTACAATTTGAGTTCTAACGAATGGAATATGGATATTTTTATATGTTGTTATTAGGTTCATTCTTGAAATAAATACTGCTTGGCCTTTGTTTTTGCCAGTAATTATTTCCAACAGTCGAATAATGTTTCCTAAATAGCTTACACAATATGATTACTGAATTTATAAGTCCAGAAGACAAATTCATACATCTAATTTACACAAGGTAGGCGTATACCTGAAACCTTGACTTTCGAATTTCGTGAAATATTGAATTTAAGTCAACAATATTCTGAATCACGTTATTTTCATTATTTATAGAGCGTCTAAAATTATTTATATGTTCATCAGTCCTCCTCCTACGTTTTCAATGATCCTCAACTTTTCCAAAACACTCGTATACGAACTCGTGGTATTCCTGCATTACGACTTATTTCGACATTTTGCCTTTAAGTGAACACTAAATGCAACAAACATAAACTATAAATTACGCAATGCTGTAGTAAATTGTTCCTAACCATTATTTCTACTGCACACCATTCCCAAATAGTTTTACACAAACTCGTCGCCTTCCTCTACTAGATACATTTCAACATTTCAATTAAACACAACAATCAGAATAACATTTAAAAAAAAAACATTAGATAACTCGTCATCTGGTAATTTCAGCTGGTTTAATCCCTATCAGGTATAGTTATTAATCATCATCCGGCATGTAGGGCTTACTTATTAATTAACTCTCTGTAGTGATAATTCCAATAGAAAACATTGAATCTATTAGGCCCCGGTAGTTTTTGACGTTCCAGATAGTTATTCCACCGTATTTTGCCTCTGGCTTTTAAATGAATCTAAATAACCTATCTTATCTTGTCCCTTGTTTCATATAATAGATATTTCATGGGGACAGATTCGCTGCTGAAATTAAATAAATAGAACTATAACTGATAGTAGGAGCTTTATACTGTCCTAAAGACAATCAAAAACATCTGAATATAAGAGAATCGTCCAAACAGCTGGAGAAGATTCGACTGGGAGCAAAACTGTCATCAACTAAAGGTATGATGCTAAAACTAGCAATTGAAGAATTGATTTTTGTTTGTCATTATGGAGGAAAACGCATATACCAGCCAAACGATACGCTAAGATAGCGGATCGTTTGAATATCTACATATAAAAGAGATATCAGCAGATTCCACTGATATTGAAAGGAATTGGTATTTGAAATCGTATCCCCTAGCAGTGATATTAACGTTGAGTAAAAAAAGTCATCACGAAAGTGGTTTGTCCATATTTGTGAGCAAAAACACAGAAACGTATAGTTTCGGACATGAACTCTAGATATAATTGAACTAAATGTAAAACTGAAGACCAAAGAGAAATTTGATATATGATTGGAAAGATTTATATGGATTATACAACCCCTTGCATATAATAACACAAGGGAGAATAATTATGTAACAAAAAGCAACAACTACCAAGATGAAAAAAAAAGAAAGTAGTTTTAGCAAAAAGAAAGGAAGCAGAAGATGGCAGCGATTCGCAGATACAGTAGTAAATAATATCTTAATTAACGAAAGTAAAAAAGTGGCAAATTTGAGAAAGCAAAAGGATTCTGTATACATTTATTGAGAGAATTGGGACTGAAATTAATCCTCATCGTGAGCCACCAGTAAAATATACCAGACTAATTACATCAGAACCTCCACTCCGGACAGACAATGAACGTTGAAGAACAAATGATAAAAATCGTACTTATTTGCAGAACTCGTTACAGACATATCCCATCGTAACGGTTAACGAATATGTGTTTGGTGATGGTATCAATATATTGTCTGATGAAATTCCACTTTCAATGATAAAGGAAGGGAATCAAAGAGTTCGGATAAATTTTAATTAAAAAAAGGCCCTTGGGATTTGATCTTATCAAAGGGCAAGTACTGAAAGAGCTCCCAAGAGAAGGAATAGTAGTACCTATCTATCTTAACAATGCAGTATTATGACTCAAACATATTCCATATATCAGGATAGTAACAGAAGTTGTAATGTCACCCCTACCATGTAAATAGCCAGTAATGCTATTACGTCATACATAACGATATCGCTACATCCTACAATCTAAAAATCTTTAAAAAATTCTTTCTGAAAAAAACTTAAACCAGTCATGGAAATAAATGATCTAATTCCAGATTGTTAGGAACAGCAGTTTGGAATACTAGAATATCACTTCGGAGATAAACATTCTACCATTGATTAAGTTCATAGAATAACGGATATATTAGTACGGTCCTTAGAAGGTAATCATTTGCACTGCACTATTTCTAGAGGCCCAAGCCTTTGATAAGGTGTGCCATGAAGGCCTGATGCAAAAATTACATATAATGGATTAAGGAGTAAGTTTCATTGGTAACATTGTATATAACAGGCTGAAGGTTCAGAATTAAAATGGAAGTGGAATATTTCCGAAATCAAAGCAGGATTACCCCAAGGTATTGTACTGGGTAAAGTACTCTACCTACGTTACACCTCTTCTATTCCGACCACCTAAGAAGCGACCATTGCAAATTGTATGAATAGTAATTGTAAATATTTGAAGTAATATTTAAGTGATTATGTTTACATTATTATGGTAATTGAAAGATAATTAATGTAAGCAAATTCACATTTTGTGACTATATTATTAAACTAAATTATATAAAATTATGTAAATGAATTGAAGGTTGTTCAGGCGTATTCCTAAGCAACAGAATGGATTCTATAATTTCATAATTATCAATTATTATTCTAGAATTGTAATCGCTTGCGATATGTATTACAATCGAAAATTCCTTGAACACAATATTTTAACAGTAGGACTGAATTTTACTTCTGTCCTGGAGACGCAGAATAGTGTTGTTTTCAGATTTCCAATAATTTATGGTCATCATAAAAATAAAAATATTTTATCAAATCTCATACAAATGGAAATAAAATGTACAAATTTGTACCCATTGAAATTATTTATATTTATTGTTGATATTCAACACCTAATGTTATGTAAATAGCCACTTCCAAGAGTAGGCCAAGGTCTTTAATTTTGGTATATGAAATAAACTCTAAGTAGATTACCTACATCAAATAATTCTTAAGTGGATAGTGGGAATTTTCTTTTTCCGTAAGATAAAAAATCAATTCTGGAACAAAAACTACATTTTCTTATTTAACACATTATAGGTAAAAGGAAAAAATATAGCTAAACATAGATTTATTTTAAAACAAATAAAAACTAAAACAAAACTCACAAATTATTCATTTATTTACTCATACGCGTTTCAATGACCAAGTCATCATCATCAGTGTGTGTTACTACTACAAACTCTAACTTACAACTAGGGTGAAAGTAAGGTTACACTTCCGTATTTATACAGTAGGCGTTGCCACTCCCACTTGTCAAAACAACAGTTACTAACCCTACTTTAAACATGATATAACAAATAGAAATTGTGTACCTAACTCAATATTTACAATAAAATTTGTAATATACAACATAATTGTATATAAACAAGATAGATAATTAATATTACACATTATTATTATCTCAAAATATTTAACCTAAATGTTACAATAAATTTTATTATTTTTTCCCTTTTTGTTACGCTCATTACAATAATATAGAATTCCGAATAGGGCCTGACTCATTGTTTACAATATTACTTTTATTCCTATTAATTTACAAAGTTTACCATGCATCCAATTCACTACACTGAACAACGTTTTTTAACAGGGTTAGATCGTCTACTTTAAATTCGTGCTCTTCCTCTAAACAATGCTTCGCCATCGCAGATTTTTCTGGTCTATTATATTTAATGTGGGGAAAATGTTCTTTAGCCCTAGTTTTAATATTTCTTTTTGTTTGGCCTATATATTTCAGAGGACACTCGCTACATTTCAGGCAGTAGATTCCTGACTTTTCTTCATTAAGAATGGCATCTTTATGGTTCCCTAACAACTTCTTTAGGTTATTTGCAGTGGCAATTGTAACATTCAAATTACTATATTTTCCTAAAGATTTTCTAATTTTATTAGACAGCGGTGGATGGTGTGTTATTTTTACCCATTATCCCTCCTTTAAAACCCTTATTAACGTGCTTCTCTGATATCTTATTGTCTTATTTTTCATCTTTTTGTGAATTTCATTTATAAACAAATTACTATATCCATTGAACCTTGCTACGCTATAAATGTAATTCAGCTCATTTTTGTAATTTTCCTCTGATAAAGGCATATTAATTAAACGATGCACCATAGAATTGAAAGCTGCTTTTTTATGTGATATTGTGTGAATTAAATCACTGGTAATAAATCTGCTTGTGTGAGTTGGTTTTCTATAAACATTAAAACTTAAAGTAATGATTTTTCTTGATACTAAAACATCTAAAAATGGTAAACACGCCTCTGTTTCTATTTCAACCTAAATTTAATACTTGGAAAAAACCATTTATTGCTTTACAAAACTTGTCCAGGCTTTGTTCACTATTAAACACTGCAAACACGTCATCGACATATCTCAGCCATACTCTAGGAAAATATTTCAAAGTATTTTACATATTCATTTCGAAATGATTCATAAAAAAGTTGTCTAAAACGCTTGATAGAGGGTTGCCCATAGCGGTGCCTTCCTTCTGGGTGTAAAATTTATTTTTAAACTGGAAACAATTTCGAACAACACATTAATTAATAAGTGAAATATATTCATCCACTTCATTTGTACTACATCCTGACTTTTCTAACCAAAATTAGAAAATTTCTAGGAAAATGTAGTAATTTGAATGTTACAATTGCCACTGCAAATAACCTAAAGAAGTTGTTAGGGAACCATAAAGATGCCATACCTAATGAAGAAAAGTCAGGTATCTACTGCTTGAAGTATAGCAAGTGTCCTCTGAAATATATAGGCCAAACAAAAAGAAATATTAAAACTAGGGCTAAAGAACATTTTTCCCACATTAAATATAATAGACCAGAAAAATCTGCGATGGCGAAACATTGTTTAGAGGAAGAGCACGAATTTAAAGTAGATGATGTAAACCTGTTAAAAAACGTTGTTAAGTGTAGTGAATTGGATGCATGGGAAACTTTGTATATTATCAGGAAGAAAAATAACATTGTAAGCAATGTGTCAGGCCCTATTCCGAATTCTATATTATTGTAATTAGCGTAACAAAAAGGGAAAAAAATAATAAAATTTATTGTAACATTTAGGTTAAATATTTTGACATAATAATAATGTGTAATATTAATTATCTATTTTGTTTATATGCAATTATGTTGTATGTTACAAAGTTTATTGTAAAAATTGAGTTAGGTACAAAATTTCTATTTGTTGTATCATGTTTAAAGTAGGGTTAGTAACTGTTGTTTTGACAAGTGGGAGTGGCAACGCCTACTATATATATATACGGAAGTGTAACTTTATTTTTATTTGTTTTTAACATAACCTCACAAGCTAAGCTCAAAGGATATTTGTATAGATTTATTTCTTTTTAAAAAAGCAATGCTACTTACACACTCTATTAATAAAATTAAAAAAAAAACAATTTTAAATTATTTTAAAGTAATAATTTGCAAGCGCTTGACACGACATTGTTAATCTTAACAAATTCACCATTTGTTGAGGTAACGTCTTTTTAACATTGTAAAAAATTGTGAGAATCCCGAAAATTTGGAAAAATCCTTGTGCTCAAATTTTAAAAATTAAAAATATCTCTGGTACTTTTTGAAACAGGTCTAAAATTATTACTCAATTCCATTCAATTTGATATTTAACAAAATATACTTCTTGCAGGAAAAAAACGGAAACGTGTGTCTTCTTTACCTTAGCTTTATGCGAATAAAATATTTTGTCTTCTTGAGAAAGGTAAATAGTGATGCACGTGTCATATTCACAAAGGTAATACATATCTTTCATGCATCATTAAGTTTCAATTGTATGTTTCCACATTCGCAATCGCCGTAACCAGGAAACCAATACACATGTTCAACAATCAAGCAGGATTACTTAAAATTAGACTCATCACTGTGTAAAGCCAATTTATTTTCTTTATTCAACCACCTAACGTTATTGAACTAACGATTATTTCAAATTTTAATTAGTGTATGAATAATAAAAGAATAAATAACATTTTTTTATCTATCACATAAATTTTTACGCTTTTACAATTATTGTTTTGAGTGTAATAATTATCTGCCATCCTTAGGATTATCTCATTTTTCGTTGATGCGATTAGAAGAGCCTCCATCAGTCAGGACCTTTTATGAACTGTTCTTCCCTGTATGGGATTCGTGTTTTTTTTATATCCTATCTAACCACGCCGCACTTTGTTCCATTTACCCTTTACCTCATATCGGTTCCACCTATTCAGTGTTCAGTCCATCACTTAGTTCCAATATTTTTATTTTGAAACCATTTAAAATTTTAAAACAATATATTCAATCTTTTGAACAAAGTTAAATAACAATGCACGTGACGTATTCAAAACTGTAGTACATCTCTTTCATGCCCCATCAAGTAACAATTGTAATCGCTGTGAAAAGGAAATTTATTTTCTTTATTTAACAACTTAGCGTTATTGAACTAATGAATTTCTTTAATTAGTACATTTAGTTCTCAATTTTTAATTAGTACATAAGTGCATTTTACAGTTTTAAAACTTGTGTTTTGACTGTCATAATCATCTGCCATTCCTAGGACTGTTACATTTTTCGTTGACGCGTTTTGGAGAACCTCCATCAACCCGAACTTTTTCTTCGCTGCATGGGTATCGTCTTTTATAGCTTATCTAACCAGCCCCCTCTTGGTTCTATCCAACCGGCTCCGCCTATTCAATGTTCAGTCTATTGTTTATTCTATTACTTCTATTTTGTAACCATTATATATTTTAAAACCATAGGTTCAATTGATTTTATACTTACTCGTTTATTACTCTCGTATTTTTCAAATTGACTTTGTATATTTCCAAATTCACATGAAGGTGATATTGGCCATGTTTGAATTTAAGACGGTTTTTTTAAATCACGATTTTAAATTTATCTCCTGCCATATGTATTTTTTTATTAAAAATATTACCTCGGGTAAAAATCTTTTAAAGGAAACCTGGTGCTCTAGCCTCATGATACGATTTTAAGTATATTTCAGATATATGAAACAAATAAATTTTTAAACATCAATCTATTCCTAATAGTAATACACCTGAATGGAAAAATGGGATTTGACATTTTTTACTTGTTTTTATCAATTATAAATTCATTTAGGATTAGTAATTGAACTTTCAACACGGGGTAGAAAAATACCCTAAGCGGACAACGAATTTAGAAATAACTACATATTTTGAAATGTTTAGTCACAATGTTAGCCCTTGATACGTAATACGTCTTTGCGTCTAGTACAAATACTTACAAAATCGTTATTGTTAACGACAAACTATACATTAGTTAAATAATAACAGAAAAAAGATACTATCAAAGATTTTATTATTTCAATGATGAAGAAAACTGCTTAATTATTACAAAACATTGTGCCTAACCAACATAACCATCGTCTAAACGTATATATTCTATTACAAGTTCGTTCTTGAATATACGTTCAAATGTTTAAAGCTTTTGTTGAAGTACAGTGTCGGCATCATCATGAACAATTACATTCTAACAGTAAGTACAATACTATTGTCAAATATATTACATTGCTTCCCCTTTGAACGGTTTTATGACATTTGTTGAAAGTATTAATTAGATTTCAAGTTTTATCCTTTTCGATATATGTTGACTCAACATTTGGTCCTAATTTTAATATATAAAAACTGTTAAACATAAGTAGAATGTTTGATTTAAACCCTTATGTACATGTCAATTGTATGGTGATCAACGTAAGGGGAAATTATTACAAAATAACTACATTTTAACAAAGATACATTTTATATAGACATCAGTAACTGCAATGTTGATTGGGAGTTATTGTTGTAATACATATCTCTAAAGATTGAAATGTTCATAGGATTTTAAATTAAATTGGTTTTGTTTATTTAAATTTAAACACTACGAAATACTTAAAGTAGTTACGCTTTTTCCCTAATTTGACTCCTCTAAGTATGAATCTATAAAACCCTAACTAATACGATACACGTAGGAGAAGTTTTACAATGTAGCTGACATCAGACGCCCATAGTGAATAAACATTTAAGTAAAACGGATTAAACGTGATTCTAGTTTATTATAATTCTCTACTTACTTAGTACTTCTAATAAGGAGACCTAATAGATTTTTTTTGACAGTTACAAGACTCCGACGTAATTGGTAAACCAAGTAGAAGCTATTGTAAGCGTATGTAACGTTTCCAATTAGGTATAAAGCAATTTGGTACTAATAATAACATAATTGTGAGAGGGCAAAGATAGTTTCCATTGCATTTTATAAAATTTCTACAGTTCAATAATTTTCCATTTACTAAGGTCTGCATTGACCAGAGGATATTTACAAATAAAAAAATTTAAAATATTTTATTTTGATCAACGCATATTATTGAGATACTTTTCAGTGTTATGAAGAAGACAATTTAAACTAATAATGATTCGTATAATAATGATAGGTGCGCAATTAGTTTTATTATTACGATTTATACACACACACACACACACACACACACATATATATATATATATATATATATATATATATATATATATATAAATTAGGCTAATAATAAATAAATAAATAAGTGTACAAGTAGTCCTATTATTACAAAAACAATATGTATGATTCATTTAAAATCAGAAATATAGGCGATAAATAAATTCTGATGATGAGTTTGGTCGTTCAAACAACTAATAGAAGCAAATATTTTTTTTAAATTAAAATAATTCAACTTCTCCAATTCTAGATTAGGAATCAATAACTAGAATAAAATTTTAGTTGAAATAATATTATACATAAATAAAAAAATTAAGTGCTATCTTACCTACTAAAACAATTAATATGTAGAATTGAGTAAAACGTAAAATGTAAATTAAAAGGGTTCAATAAATGTAGATATCTTTTCTAACATCCATACATGTTATTTGAAAACATTTTAATATTCATGACCTTAAAGGGAAATGGAATGGAGTGATGAAGTGCAATACATTTCCAGCAAAGTTCGAATTACATTAAAAAGAGCCGAGAAACACATTTTCTTTGTCACTTAATTCTTCTTAAAAAAGAAAAGATATTCTTTACATATTTCCATTTTTGTTACCAATAATGCAAAAAGTCTTACTAAGTAGAAAATATGTTTTATTTTCATTGAAATTTTGATCCTGTAATACTTTTAAAAATAAATTGAAGAAATGTTTAGGTACAAAAATTGGCTGTTTCTTGGTAAGTTTGATATTTCTATTAGTTTGATATCTATAGGAGAAAATGTACAATAGAATCAATAATTTATCTAATGTAATATTATCTAATATCTATAGATGTAATGTTATCTAATAATGTAAACGATTGAAAAAAAATTCATACATTAAATATACTTCTGAAAAAAGTATATTAAAATTGTTGTTAATGTACATTTAACGATAAGGCTTAAGTGTTCAAAGTGAAAGAGTATTAATAAATGATATGTTTATTGCTATATATTTACCAAAAGTGTTGCGGAACAAATATTAATTTTAATATTTATAATTTTGTGTATTGATATTTATTATATTGGACAGAATATTTTAATTAAAATAACATTTTAATGACATATAAATAATAAAAATATCAATAATAATACTAGATCTAATAATAATGATGATGGTAATAATATAATATATTATAGATATATCTACGTTTATGTTATAATTGAATATTACTTGTCTAGCCCTAAAACTTTATACTTTACTATGAAAAGAGTTATAGTAGAGATAAAAATAACAGCGAATAATAGTAAATCTGGCAGTTTACTCAGATCATAATTTTCTTGACTTTGTAAACTTTATTTTAAATTTTACTTTAGCGAATTATTTATACTTGCCTACCATGCCAAGCTTCTACAAGGTACCACTTACCCTTCCTAGTTTCCCTATATTATTCCTACTTCATGAAATCATGGTATATATATATTATTTCTTTAAAAATAAATGTTTATATAAACGCATAAAGCAATCTTAAATTGAAATGCAACTGGATTTAATTGGCGTTTTCTGATTACCACATGTCTAGTCGCATGGAATATGTGTAGATACTGTTATAGGTAAGAACACTAGCACACACACACACACACACACACACACACACACACACACACACACACACATATATATATATATATATATATATATATATATATATATATATATATATATATATATATTTAAAACAACACAGGTTATTCAAATACAAGAATATTTATTATTTTAAATCCTTTTTTAAAGCTTTTCGTTGGCAAACAGTACCAACATCATCAGGAATGAAAATTACAATAATGTAAGCTATAGGCCTAAAACATATATATATATATATATATATATATATATATATATTATGGTACAAATGTGATAATTCTATTCTGAATTCCTATTCACATTTCTCGTTTAGGAAATGGTTAAAACCCAAAGGCTATTCTTCCCATCTGTATTTCATTAACTGTTAGTGAGGTTAAAACGTTTATTAACAAAATAAGTTTTGTTTAAAGAATGAGTTCACAAAGCTTTTATTATTGTAGTAGAGATATAATAAGAACACCAATAATTCGGAAAACGTCAGTCGAAAATACGCTTATTTATATAATTTATGTTATTGTACAAAGTCCTAAATAACGGAATCCTATATTAGCAAAAACCTGAATAGTGGTGAATTTCCTAGATCTATATAATGCTTAACCACTATTTGTTAAGAGAAGTGTGAAACCACTTCCTGTGTTTATTTTGCTCCCAATCTATCCGATGTTCCATCAGGCTGTCTATTTTTCTCAAGACAACTCGCAACATGGTTATAGTAACTGGTGTATTGAGTTTTAATTCCTTTAGTTAGAACTGTGTGATATTCAGCCTTAAAAATATAGAAGGACTAGAATATAACAATGTGATAACCTTGTACGATTCGGCCTTTTACATTTGGGTAATTTTATCTTTATTTTTGTGTTCTTTTGCTTATTATCAAAATATCTATTTTACTTACCAGGGCTTCTAGTTATATCGTCATAGCTCAGGCACATACTGTCTGTCTGTGACGGTAATATAAATCAATTTCTTAATTAAACACAAATCACAAATTGAACAAATGACAACCAATGTGTCAAGAGATTTATTTTAACTAACTTTTCTTTACATATATTAAATACTTGTTAAGTGTACAATAGAGCATTACAATTTATGTATCGAGAAGGTAGTAAGTGGTGTTCAAATTTAATTTTAGATATAAATATACAACGACGATCTCTACCGTTTATGTGTTAATCATTTAACATTCAGAATTTAAGTTAGTTAAAATTAAAATACATTTTCTTCATTATATGAACTAAACGTCTTCATTCTAAAACTTAAGTGGTTGTGCACACCACTTGTATAACACTATAACGCATATTACTTATCACTGCACATCGCTCTTACAACAAGCGCACTTAAACAATAAAATACGAACATTTACTATTTGGAACTCATAAAAAAAAGTTTCTGGCTTCTTCTGTAAGTGGCAATAATAAACTGGTACCGGCCTTGACATCTTAAATATTGATTAATAAAAGCTTGCAAATTTTCTAAGTCATTTCCGAAATTGCCATCACGTCTATATCGTTCAAAGACTTTTAGTGAATTGGGCAGTTTGGTATACGCGCGAAGCCGAATTCTCATGCAATCCAAACCCTTATTTGTTCTTATTACATTTTTGATTGGTTCGCAGATTTCACCTTATGCTTACGTCATATGGCATGATCTGGTCAATTGCCCTACCTTATCAACATCCTACGATATTTTACAATTTTGCTCGCTAGGAGCGCTTTACTTCTTAAGAAAACAAAAAGATTCTTTTATATTGGGCGGATCTAATTATAAAATAAAAATTAAATTTGTAAATGAATTTATATGTAAAACCTAATTATTAAGAGAGTGTTACAACCTAATTCGTTAGAGTCTTTAAAACAAATCCATAGTTAAAGGTTTATAAATACCCCTATAACTATAACCAATATTGCACTATGAATGATTAGACCAAAAAATACTGAAGTATTTAAATTCTTACTATAAATTTAGATTTTTTGATAATAATAATCTATTGTGATAGGTCTCTAATAAATCCTAATATTTTAAAGAGAGATGAGGAAGAGAGATGTCTTGACAATTCATCAAACACCACATGTGTATAAATTCTGGCACGGTAGCCTTCACGAATATAGCAAGCATAACTTGTCGCAAAACAGGAAATTTGGCTTGTCGCATTGCAGTACGTATGGTAAGGATAGTTTATTATGGGTAGTTTGGCTTGTCATATAGGAGGACATTTAGCTTGTCCCATAAACTGCTAATAAGACTTCATCACTTCTGCATATCAACTTCTTTAGGTTGCCCTACAACATCACCTAAAATTTACCTCATATCAAAAGGTTTGACTTTTCACGTTTGTAAATATCTTAATTTGTGTTAAAAGTACCAGTTGAAAAAAATAAAATTTATTCCTAGAGTAATATAGTATAACTAGATTTTGCATGTACCATATAAATATAAATGTATATATAATTCAAATTATGACAATCACAAAAAAATAAGATAAGGTTCACGTAATTTATTGTGTGTACTTAAACAATGGATATACCGGAATTAAAATTAAATTAATTTAAAAATTTAATATATTCGCATTATAAAGTTCTAAATATATATTTCTCTAAAAAGACACAAATCCCAACTTAGCAACAAAATATTTACCTTTGAATGAAAGTTACAGTAAATATAAAGTAGACTGCAAACAAAGAGACAAACCTTTATTGATAACTGTCTGTAATCAAATCTGAGCAGATAAGGGAAAGTTGACCGTTAAATTGAAATAAAAGCCTTCAAGATATTTTAAAAGGTTTTTTTTGGAAGTCCTGTCTTCGTATGTTTTGTTGGGTATGATAGGTAAATGATTTACTGCATTGTTTTAATTTATTATTTATTATATTGTTAAGAAAAGGCACTAAATATTTATTCGTTTAAATTACAATATTTTTAATGATTTTCAATATTAAAAATCTACCAAACTTTTAAAATTTCAGTATCAAAAATGTATTTCTTACAGAGGAATGTCGATGTTTAGAGCTTAATAAATTGGTGTTGGGGAGCATGGGTAATCGAAAAATAGGGATGTCTTTTTAGCTTCAGACAAAGTCCTCAAACTGGTTGAATTGGGTCAAACGTATTTCCGTTATTGATAAACTAGCCTATTTGTACCCTAACTCTTTAAACTCATAACTATATTGAAGTGAAATATGCTGTAGCGAGATCCTTATAGAAAACGTGGTGCCTATTTTATTAGAAATAGAGGTCTACGTAAATTTGCACCATTTATTTTCCTAACTGATCTATATAATTTATTATTATTTAATAGCGTTACATTTTTTACTTGTTTAAAACTGTACGGTAAGCCATAGGCAGTTGGTTTTGATCTGAACTGGATAATAGGAAAAAACTCAAGACTTTTACGTTGTTTAAAGAAAATCGTTTTAAGGGTAAAAAAGTAGTTTAGCATTTTTACTGCTATCTGCGACATTGTGTACGACTTGATTTTGAATATTTTACGTCTAGAAAGATTAGCGAAGTTCCGTTTCATTTATTGATATGATTGATTTAAGCGTTGAGTTTTGACAATGATCCTTTGTCGCCCCCCCCCACGTAGCCGCAAATACTGAGATCAAATGGATAGGTCAAAAAAGAGTTTGCTCTTGAGTGCTAGCACGCTCAAACATGCCTACTGCTTTACACTCTCATTAACCTTATACTAGTGTATAGCAGTTTATCAGAGTAAATCAATCTTCCATAGCTGTAATAAAACATTGTTTGATAATAAAAATTTTAAAAAATTGAATTGTTATACTCTAAAAGGTTTAATAATAAAAGCTCCTCCTTCTGAATGAGAATTAAACGGTTAAAGGTACCTTTCTGCATTTTGTGCTTATATATGTAAAAAATCAACAGACGCAAATGTGTAATACGCTTCGAAATTAAATTTGCACTTAATTTATCTCAACAAAGAGAAGCTCAATATTTATTTTATAATTGTTATCTTAATCTTTTTTATGTATTCATATAATAATAATAAACCATTTATTACAGAGTTTAGCCTTTAAGATGTAACTAGGTTTTATAAAGTAAATATAACTAGGATTTTGAAGGGTTTTAAAAGATTTAGTAATTATCTATATCTTTTTTTGCAATCGTCAGATATGCTGCGGTGTCTGATTACAATGAGAAGATAGTTTACAAATACTAAGTAGAATAAATAATAAAGAATATCTAAATAAGCTTTATTTGTAAACTGTTTTTATTTAGGATCTTGCAGTTGAGGGATAATATTTTTTTCTTCTAATAACAGCTATTAAGTGTTAAATGTACAGACTTGGTTTTTATTGTAAAACCGACTTATTAAGAACAATAATTTAGTAGTACTTAAAATAAATAAATGATTCATTAGCTTTTTGGTTTTGGTGCCTGTATAAGGGTTAAAACATTAATTTACCTAAATAGTTTCAAATAGAGAACAATAACGCTTTAACTTTTCCTAATAGATCATGTTCTTTTTTAAGTTTAAAAAACAAATTAACGTCACTGAACAAAAATTTACAAACAATATAAACAATCATACAAGTTCAAAATGATTTCTTAGAAACAAGAAAATTATGAATATTCGGACTAGTGTTCAATATCTCATAAATATATTTAGTGCTTCATATAAATTTTACTAAGAGAAGACAATTATCTTAATATTATTATACATTTATTTATTACTCGCATTAGGTCCAAGCTTTAAAATTAGAAGAAAATTATAGCCTACACCACTCTAATCAGTATTTCATAAATAGTAAAAAAGACGTAAATATTTCATAAGCCGGTAGGAGGTAGTAATATAACATATTTAGCTAATGTTAAGCGTTTCATAACAACTTTGGTCTAAGTACCATGAAATTATGTAAACAATTAAAGTTTTTCTTCTGAATAAGATTGAAACGGTTAAAGTTACAACTGCCTTACTTAGCTGCAGTTTGCATTTTCATAGGTAAAAAATAAACAAACGTAAACGTGTATAGTGCATCGAACTTATGTTGTCACTTATTTCTGTCACAAACAGAAGTTATATTATTTTATACATTTTTAATTCAAAATCTTTTTTATGTATTTATATAAAAACCATAAACGATGAAATACAGAGTTTAGACTTCCAAATATAATTAAGATTTCTGCACTATATTTAATTAGGATTTTCAAATGTTTAAAAAGTAGTACTAATTTTCTATATCTTTTTTCTCATCAAATAAGCTTTGGTCACTGATTGCAAACAAAAGATAGTTTAATTATTATTAATTAGAAGGTTTTGGTCATTAAAAAAATATCTAGTCCTACATAAAATGTATTTTTAAACTACTTTTACTTAGCTTCTTGCAGTGATGGAATAGTATTTTCCCTTCTAATGTTAGGCATTAAGTGTTACATTTACAGACATAGTATTATCTTAAAACAGACTAAATAAGAACAATAATTCAGTAGTCATTAAAAGCAATACAAACTTTAATGCATTTTTGGTTTATGTGCCTGTATAAGTGTTTCAAAATTACTTGACGTAAATAGCATCAAATAAAGTACAATAACGTTTTTATTTTTCCTAAGGCATCATTTTGTCATTTAAATTTTATAAAAACAACCTTATACAACAAAAATATACAAAAGGTAGAGGCACACATACACAACATTCATGTTCAAAATGATTTAATAGAACCACGAATTTATGAACAATTGGACTAGTGTTCAATATTTCTTAAATACAATTACGGCTTTGTATATCATTTAATCTGAAAAAAAATGTATTTCAATGTTAATATATATTCGTAACAAACACAATGCGTATTTTGCTTCATATTATTAAAACATATTTTATGAATGACAATAGGTTCAACGTTTATAAATAAAAGAAATTGAGTTTTAAAAGAAATGATTGTAGATGTTCTTATTGGTTTAAGATATATATTAGAAACATTTTTTATTATTGAACAATTAAAATAAACTGTACCTGAAACCAAAATAGTCACAGAACAAATAATTACTCTGAATCACAATAAATTATTTAAAGATTTTTATAAAAGTAAATAAATAATATGAAACCAAAATAGTCACAGAACAAATAATTACTCAGAATCACAATAAATTATTTACAGATTTTTATAATAGTAAATAAATAATAAGAATATTCAGAAAATTATTAATAAATATTTAAAATTATTCCACAACAACCTAGAAATAAAATTATAAAAGGACCAAGTAAAAAATCAATACAGTTTCCTGGAATAAAGCAATTAAACTAGTGGCATATCGATTTAGAATTCTATGTTGTAAAAGTAGTTAAAGAAATTTTGCCTTCCTTTTATTTTCTTAGAGTTCAAAACTATTTGGGGGAAGGCCAAATTTTAATATATAAAACATCACTACAAAATATTTTTGATATCCTAATGTTTTAATTACAAAATTCGAGTTACTGTGGTGTAATTTTGTATTTAAATATATAAAAGACTCCTAACCACAAAGACGTTTACTTAAATAATATTAAATGAAGTATGTACATTTAAATGCAAATCGATCTTTTGTAGAATATATTTAAAAACCTATGATAATATATGCAATCATTTCCTTTAAAGGCGATTATTTTTGAATCGAAATGTAAATATGGGTTTAAATAAAATGTTTTTGTAGTAAAGAGGTTTTATTTATCTAAAATAAAAAATATAAATTTTTCCCTATATACCGTTTAGAAACATAGTGAAGTGTTTATAAGCAATATATATTACAATCATTAAAGTGAAATTATTATGATAACAATAAGTGTTTTTATTTCTTACACATACGATTACGTTCAATTCATCTCTCACACCATAATCTCATAGTTATGTTTCTTACATTGCGGCAATAAATAACTTAATCTTTTCTAAAACCGAAATATCTAAGCTTGCTATTCAAATGTTTCATGTTTTGTTTGCTTGGGAAAGATCTAAGCAATTTAATTCCAATTACTAAACACAAAGTATTTGAATGCTTGTCGGTTGCAGCTGTATTGACCTGATCAATATTACATAGCCCTGAACCTGCCCCAGGCTATTAGCTTTCGTCTGTACTTCAAGTAAATGGACGTGGAGATAAGAGTAGGAAATATGTAAAATGATTTGAAACGCCATTAATTTAACTGATTTGTCACAATTCCATTAAATATGAATTCAGTAATGTGTAAATGTATTCGTTTGATTCAAAAAATGGAGAAGTAACTTATTTTAATTGTTACCAATTTTATTAAACTATTTATAGAAGTAAAATTTATACTGCTCACATTTCTTTGAAAAAATCGAATGAAACTGTTTTAACGATAAAACGTTTGACTTAAATACACGTAAAGTTTTTTTAAGTATTATTCAGTCTAATAACGTTTTTTTTAACTAGAAAACTTTGTGGGCTTGCTGTATATACACCCTTAAACGGTAATATATAATATGATGTCGGTGTGTAGTATGAATATGGATGTTTTATTAATAACGTTTGTACACTATGTAATTAAATATAAGGCACACAATATCCCATTAGGCAATGTACCAGTCACTATACGAAAAATGTTACAAATTATTAACGTAAAAACTTGAAGCAAATAATTGGGTATTTTTTTAAATTTCAAATGAACAAAATCTCACAATCACAAGTAAAGCAATTTGCTTCAACAACCTGAAAGATAAGAACCCTACTCTTTAAATTAAATTACCATATTTTGTAATTATTTCCTCTGAAGATGGTTGCTTTAGAATTGAAGTGTACAAATAGCTAATTTGTTAGTTGAAATTATGGAAGTAAGTAATTTTGCATATCCGAAGTAAATTAAGTTTCCTAAATAAATATTTTTTAGGTTTATATTTAATTTTTGGTAAGTTTTGTAAACTAAATTTTTACTAGGATAGATGAAAATAATAAATTTAAATGTAATACAATATCCTAACAATAAAAATCAACGTTCTATTTAAATAGCTCAACAAAAAACTTTATTCTTAAAAATTTTAACTTTTATATAACAATACTAGTTTACGTTAGCATATAATAACTTAAGTTTATCATAATTAGAGGTTATAGGTTTACGTTTAAAACCATTGTACACTATACTGACCGTTGTTTACTAATCAATCCTAAACATTATTATGCAAGGACATAATACGACGTCTTATTCACAAATACTCTGAAGACAAAAAATAGAATTAGTCCTACAACTCTTGCAGAGAGTAGGAACACAAGTAGGATTTTTGACTTCGTCACTATTAAAAAACATAAATTCATTAACAAACGGTAATAACAAATACATCCTGTAAACACATACCCTTAAAACGAATTAATTACAAGATTCTACTCAATATTTCTTCAACTCTATGTTTCTCGCTCTCTCTCTCTCTCGGTTCCATAAATACAGATTTATCAAATACTGATAAATATTATTTAAGCACATTTAAATATATCTAATATCCTTATGAAAATATTAATTATGTTCGTTCACAAGAATTTAAATTGAATTGAAATAAAATCCATTCATTTTACCTATTAGGAGAGAAGGTGGAAAATTTCCCATCAGATAACTAACGTCGAAAACAATTGCTGAACCCACTTTAAGTGCAAGAAGACTTCTGCTCAATAAGATACACTACAATTAACTTTTAATAACGTTTGAGAAAAATTTACTTTCTATTTGTGCGGCACTGGACGTATATGTTACATTTTCTGACCCAATACATATCCAAAAGGGAAATAAGTGCACACTTACTTTACAAAATGTATATTTTATTAAATATGTTTCAAAAGTCGACAACATCATTGTCAGATTTCACGTCCTGAAATGTTTTAACGTAGCTCGAATATTGTTTTTTTTGGGAGGGAAGTTTTTAGAAGGTAATTGATAAGGTACGGTCTTTAAAAATATTAATAATTACCTTTATATATCTTAAAAATTCGAACAAAGTGTAACTAAACCAATATAAATACTAGTTAAATAGAATAAATATTACATCGACAGTAAAAAATATCTAGAATCCTACTCAGAAATCCTACCCAAATTAAACAAACAAACTAAAATAACCGCAACGCACCACTAACTATGCATCTCATTGAAATAGCACAATAAATAGTATCTAATCTAATTAAATGAGTAATGGAAAGTCCTTTATTTAGGGAAAATGCGCAGCAATCTCTAAAGACTTGGCAAATATTTTACCACATCATGCCGGATTACTGAAATGGTTGGTTTACCGGTTTTTTTTATAAAGTAATATTAATTACAGAATATAACTAATTTGTGTACCACTTTTTCTACAAAGACATGATTTATAACCGGACATATTGCTTTGTAACCGCTAAACGTATGTTTATGTAATTTACAAAACAATGTTTGATAAGCAATGAGGCAGGTTTTTAACGTTCGGAGGCCATATTGCTCGTGTTTTCGTCACCTGCGGTGTTTTTGCTTTTGTATGTGTTATTTACTGTTGTGATATTAACTTAAGAAGAATGACCTTTGCTAGATACGAATCGTGATCATGAATCATAAACAATGTTTTAGTTTGAACAAAGAAAGTGATTTTTGTGTGGCGGGTTAAATTATCTAGCGGTGATTTATTTATCTAACAAGTGGTGTTCACGGAAATGATATGATTAAAAGTAGACTTGATCACAGCGCTAATAAATCACTTATTCGATCAGTTAATATAAATAAATGCCTGTTAATGAAGAACAGGTATGCGCCTTTAAGTAGGTCTGCCTGAGAAAATAGCCTGACCCATGTTCCTTGTAGATTTTGTTTCATCATAAAACTTTTCATCTTTTGCTAATTGTTTATAACAATTATTTACAAATCCTAACCTAACCACTCCAAGCTGTTATTGTTTTGTTTAGGAGTATTTGAAACTAATCACCATTTATATTGATACCTGAACAGTAGCTCGACCGCTGCCGGAGAGGAATTAGTGCCTGAGAGCAGCCGGGATACTGGAAGGCTAGAGAATTCCAGACCTAAAGGAACAGTATTGTGCCATCTAATATTAGTATTGATTTTATTCACTTTTTATAATCATGATGATAGTTAAACAGTTTTAATATGCAATATCTAGCTACAGTATTACACACTTCGCCTGTTACAACTACGTCATCACCTAAACTGTCATTTACAACCGCATCATAGAAATCTAATTTCGTCTCCCACCATCTTAAAGGGAATTGTGTATTATTCCACGACAGTTCTGCGTGGGACTATCTTTTTTTTAACAAAAGGATAATTAAGGAAATTGAAACAGTAATAATATTTCCAGGCAATATTTATTTAGGCACTAGTTTGATGGTTTGTATATAGGGAAATACAGTTGCTAAGCGAGTGAGTAAATAATTACTTTAAATAAAGCCACGTGTAAGAAATTTGTTTGTAGCCTTTATATTTGTTTGTAGCCTGAAGCTATATTACAAAATGTTGTAAAATTATGTCATAAAACTAATATAATCTACAACAATACGTAAAAAAAGGTTTCGATTTAAACAGTAAAGACTAGTAAAAGAAACCTGTCAAAGTAGTGAAAGTTGGACAAAATATACAAATTAGAAACTGTAACATTATTTTAAATATAAAACACAACTTACATTAAAACACACAAACTGACTAGATAATTCCAGTAACAAAACATAACGAAAAACAAGAACAAAAATATACAAAATAAAACAAATTATAACTCGAAAGTAAAATACTAAAAATATATTTTGGACGTTTTTATCGATATCCAGTGGTTCTGTATTAGTGATACAAAACTTGCTATATTATTTTATTTTAATATAAACTCCATTTCATTGTAAATTAGTATGTTCTATTTACAAATAATATCTCTTCCGCAGATAGATGTATTCTTTAGTAGGGTCTATTGTAAAGTTTGAACTATATAATTTAGGCTCCAACTTTTTAGTACTGTTTACCTAAATAAATACCAAGAGGAAGAGTGTTTAGATTTGTTACTATTGCTTTCTTATTCTCAAAACTTCTTGAATAAACATGCTTATGTAAACATGATTATAAAACAACATATGACTTAGCCTCACCCACATAAGGTAAGTCACAATCCAGACAGTTATTGTTATATAGAACATTGTTTAAACCTAATTTTCCCGATCAGCATTTAGAGGCTGTACTAAAAATACATTTTATTGTTTTAAAATTTATATAGTCAGCAATGATTTATAAATTAAATCGTAAAAATGTTTTTTTTTAATGGGGTGAAAGAAAATATGGTAGTCTAGACTTTTTAAATGTTGTGAATGCTTAAATTTTCTATTCACACAAAAATAATAGAACCGATGAAGGCAATGAAGACGAATGACAAAGAAAAACTAGAAAATTTTATAAAATAAGTGCTTAAGTTGTAGCTCAGTATTTTCGATTCAAGTAAAATATTTTGTGGAGCACAATTTTTTTCAGACTCAGATAACAATGGAGGTTCCTTTAAATAAGCTTTAAGCCTATAACAGTCTAACAGAGAGATGTAATTGTGCGAAATTTAGAACGAATTTAGAAGAACGCAATTCGCCAGCGCATATCGCACATGGACTATAACATTTTAAACGTATTAAAAATATTAACCTTATTTCAATCGTTCATAGTTTTAGGTTCACAGTGAACGTTTACTTGTAAAATGCAATAAAATTGATTACTGAACCATATTTTATTCATTTAACGTCAAACATGTTGAAATTTGTATGACAAATCACATGATATTGTTTTCATATAGCTGTTTCGTTTAAGGTATTTACTAGCAAACCAATATAATCTTTTGTCAAGTGTCACAGACACTTCCAGACAAATAAAAAGAGAAGAATTGTTCTGAAAGCGAGTTTGGGAGATATAAAATTACATTTACTCACGTCCGCTGGGCTAAGTCTACCCTGTTGGGAAATGATGAACATGTAGGGCACGTACTCGTAGCTAACTGGAAAGAGAGAACTTATGCTGTAAGGGTTAGAACTCGTTGTGCGTTTTGTCAATAGCACACTTTTTATAAGTGAAAAATGTCAGGGGATATTGACATTTTACGGTAGGACATTGGACATGAAATTTGACAACTCATGTTAGATAAGTTGGCTGGGATTCAGTAAACATAGTTAAAATCTAAAAAACTTAGTAAATTACATTCTTCTGCGGTAGGAGACATGCCACATTTAGATGTAAAAATAGTAGCAATGTTGTAATAAACACGAAAAGAAATTATAATGACCAAACACCAATATATACAACTAATATGCTACAATACTCCAATTTTACATTGGATCCTGGACTTTTTTAAACCCTTTTCCCTTCCTTATCCCACATGAACGCAGGCCATGATTACCTAAGAGTACACTTGTACAATTTCGCTTTACTACTCTTCCACGTGCCGGATATGTGAAAAGGACATGATCATCTCAAAGTCTGTTCGTTACTGGACCCCAGCCCCAGTATTAATGTTGTTGGATCAGTTTCAACATTTATATTGATGTTTATGTAAGAGCAATAAAACGGCATAGGAAGATTTATACACCCTCTCTAATTGCTTAAAAATTCTTGCTATGTGTCTAGATAAGTCTAACTAATTAATAACGTCTTCTAGATTAGACCCAACAAGTTCGCCAATGAAAGGTAAGGGAGATCAACATAGCTGGTCATGATTAGTTGCTGTCCATATGAAAATTACTTACTTGATAGCCAACGCGCACCCTTGGCAGTTTAGCCATTTGGCGGCGCGGTGAACAGTAGAGGCAGGCGATCACCTTGGAGTTGTCTTCTTCTTCGTCCATAGAGTTGGTGGGCTGCGTCCTTCCTGTGGTGTTGGCACAGCGTACAGGCCGCACCTGCACTTACACCGATGTGTTGCTGATGGGCTGCCAGGTAATCATAGCCAGTGGTAGTTCTGAACCCAGCTACTGCTCCACATCTAGGCAAGTTGTGTTTAAGTTACAAGATTTGATAGTAAAGTATTCAGATGTTTTTGATGTAAGACCTAGCATGTTGAAAAAAGGTAACAAGAGCTCAAGATTAGGGAAGGCCCTATGTTTGTAAACACTGTCGCTCTGAAACAGCCGGTGGATGGGCGAGGAACGATTTCATAAAACATTCCTTGTAACTAAATAAGCCGGACGTACCAGAATGATAGTGGGAAAAAGTGCCTAAATTTAAGTAAACTAGTACAAATAAAAATAGAATATCCCATGGAAATACAAAAAATGTTTAAGGTCATGAGGCAAACTCAGGAGCAACAACCTGATTTGTTACATGTAATTAATCAAATTAACAATTTTAAAAATTATAAAATATCTCGTAATGTATATGACAAAATAAAAATAATAATGCCAAAGCAGAATATTTCTCCAATTATAGAACCAGTACGCATTTTATAAGCGAACTTAGGCAGGAATAAAATTGTCAGAATGATTAACAAACTCATTTAAAGTAAAAACATAAATAAGCAGGATTTAAATAAGGCTAAATTTAAAGTTGACTACCTATCTAAAAAAGGGACAAATGCAAAGCCGAGTTATCATAAATAAGTTATTAACTTAGTCAACATTTCAAATATCACAACAATCAAATTTTGAATGTCTATGCAGGAAATCTATTTATTGAGCAAATAAAACCGAGCTGCATCCACTGCGTAAGTCAACGTAGCGAGAAAAAACAGAAAGCAACGGAAACATATCAAGTGAACTTTAATAAACTGTACACAAATCAGCTGTCTGACATTGCAAAGTAAAACAAGAAACTGGCATTCACGTAATAGTGAATCGCTGCCATTAGCATTATCGAAAGATAAACAAATTCTGATAATAAGGAATGGGTCCCACAGCTGATAGTAGTAGAATCAAATACCTATGATGTAATGTGAAATACCTTAGAATTAAATGCTAGCAAATTAGTTATGTAAGTTATAAACAATAGGAATGTAAGGAACTCATTGTTTATGATTCCATAATTCATAAAAATTGTATAAATGAAATTGACGTTATATAATAAATAAAGGAAATGACAGCCACTAGTGAAGTGGAAAGTGATTATAAACAAAACCAAAACATATAAATAAAATTGTATATAGTATAGTTTGTAAAAAAGTAAGATCAAATTAAGTTGGTAAAAATATTTTAATAAGATTTGAAACGGTCAGAAACAGCGTTCAAGTTAAGAAAATTATAATTCAAAAATTTGAATACCAATAATAATAATTAAATGTCAATTAGGAAATTAATAATTTCATATTTTTTAAATAAAAATTTTAATATTTTAATAGTTAGTTTTTAACTTATTGTATAGTGAAACGATGTAAAGAGTGAAGAAGTCAGTAAAATCTTGAATAAGTATTATTAAGACAAATTACAAATTAAAATAAAATAAAACTCTAATAACGAACTAAATTTAACAAACGGGAGTGCAGTGAAAATTTTCTAAGAACCAAAAAATTCTAACTTGAGAACAAAGCCACGTAGAACTATCACTGACAATTTGAAATGACCAGCAAAATACAAAATGAACAATAGTGAAAACTAAATTTAAAAATCTTAAATAACAAAAACGTACAGCCATTTTAAAATAATAGACAATTTACAGTGTTCTGAAACAGATAACAAAATTATGTAGGTTGAATCGAATACGTTGTCCAACTGACCGTACAAGAAAAAAAGCACGGAGATAGCGACGAGCTTAGAGCGGGAGGGGAAGGGTTACATAGCCGCAATAAATTCAGGAGCTGTAAGGCAGTCTGTAAAAAAAATTATTACGAGGTGCTACGGTCGTAATGCCGGTCAGAAACTAGGACAACCACCATAGGCCAGATGGGACCAAACTACTGCGTTTCCGCCGTCTAATCCTATCCACGGACGAGGGCTTCAGACTCAGCCTATGGGACTTGAAAATGGAAAAGGACTTCCATCGACTGACCAGGGATGGCAACGTCCGATGTCCAGGGACCTGGAATCCAGACGAAAGGACTGAAGGACCGGCAGGAAAATCCTTGGTAAGCAATTTCTTTATTTTATTAAATAATGTCAAATTTAGTAAGCTAAATATATTAAATTCAACATTATCAATAACAATTAAACAGTGATGACTTCACTCTATGTTGAATATTAAATAAATGTTAAATGCAGTAAAATTAATTTGTATAATACAAATGCTTAAATAATGAATAATAAATATTAAATTCACGAAGTGATTATGGCCATAAGATATCATTTTCTAGAATTATAGAATCATTTTAAAATTATTTGTTATAAAACGTCAAATTTAAAAATTCAATCTTGAAATCAGAAAATACAAAATGTTTTAATATGTTAAATTAGGAAATGATTTTTGTTCAAATATGGAAATGTAGGTAATAAATTATATATATATATATATATATATATATATATATATATATATATATATATATATATATATATATATATATATATATGTATAATGCAGAAAGTATTAATATGAAATATCAGAAAAATTTAAATGATTAGTTGTGATTTAAATGAAAACAAAGACATAGTATAGAGAGAGTTAAATGTATATTAGTTGAAAATATTTAGATTTTTATTTTAGAAAACTGTAATTAAATGCATTATAAAAACTTATATTATTTTAATTTATTCGGTGTTGAACAACCAATAACTTTTAGTTTTTTCCAACTGATAAAAAAATATTATAAAATCAAAGTACAGTTTTAATTAAATTTCATTAATTAATAAATATATAAAATTCAGAGCCTAATGTTACTTCAAACGAGTTTTCTCCAGAGAACCAATTTATTGAGCTATTCTAAAAATTAGTTAGTTTTTTGTATTGAAGCCCAGAGACGACGTCTACCGGCAGATCATGTTTAAAGAACACAGGAGCCTTTAAAAAGGTATCTTAAACATGATCATATTTTGCACGTCCCCTTGTTGTGCTGAAAATCTTCTAAGATGTTAAGATTCCTTGAAAATGTTGTGTGCTCATATAAAAAAGGTTTCTTTCCAGTTGACTACTTTACCGACAAGTAAGGCTATATTAAGACTCAACAAAACATGCTCACCATTGTAGGGGGTCATACGAACGAGGTAGAAATCAGCAGGTAGTGGCTTGCGTTTAGACGAGGCATATAACGGGTTAACACAAGGCCAAATTTAAGAACGCTCGAGGCTACATGAGCCCGAGAGCGCAACAGAGATAACCAGGCGCGATTAAAAATAATAAAAAGTAACAACTCCGTAACACCATTAACGTTACGATATGTAGTACATTAGAGCAAAGAGTAGAAGGAGAGGAGGTGAGGGGACGTGCAGTGTGTGTGTGTGTTTGTGTGTGTGTGTGTGTGTGTGTGTGTGTGTGTTTGTGTGTGTTTGTGTGTGTGTGTGTGTGTGTGTGTGTGTGTGTGTGTGTGTGTGTGTGTGTAATTATTATCTACATATTTCCCCAAGCTTTTCGTGAATAAAATAGGTAGTTCTTTAAATTATTTTACATACTACCTTTATACAAGGAGTAATGAATAATATATTTAATATGTATATTTATATATATATATTTGTACATATATATATATATATATATATATATATATATATATATATATATATATTCCGCTATCAATATGGCAGCATTTCATTTTGCAACAATATGGCAGCCACTTGAAAGAGTGGAGTATAAATGTTTTTCGTCGTGTATAATTTATTTCTAATAAACATGATACTACTCCATGTACTTTAATTTTATAAAATCTTAAAAAATACAAAATTGACTGAAGTACTATCAATACGGCAGCATTTCATTTAGGCATCAATATGGCAGCCAGTGTATATTTTCGTTCAGTCTAATAACAATATGGCAGCCGGTGTGTATATTATTCCCACGCTACTAACGATACGAGAACCAACACTGTTGCCACTATGGGGCGACTATCTGACTAGTCAAATGTTTAGACACTAAGACACGTGTGTTTAATCACGGTAAAAACACAAACATTAGTATTCCCCTTCTTCATTTCAGCTGGCCAATTATTTACTCAACTCACATAAGTCTTAGTTGTTAGTTTTCATAAACGTGTACAACTATCGAAAGCTGACGGGAATACAAGTGTGTGCCTCTACAGGAGTAGCAAAAGGATCAATTAGGGTAAAATATCGGAACAAAAAAAAAGCTAGGAAATAATCAATTGGGATGTTTTTAGGGATGCTGAGTCCACTACTCTGAACAAAATTAAACGGGGATGAACAGGTGGGGCTCTATAGGAGTTATAAAGGAGTGACTTGGGGTCAAAATGACAAAAGGCAAAAAAAAACTAGAAAATGATCAGTCGGAGGGTTTTAATGGTGCTGAGTCTTTTACCGTTATCGAACGTAATGGGGATACACAGGTGAACCTCTATGAGAGTAGCAAATGATGAATTGGAGTATAAATGTGATAAGGCAAAACAAAGCTAGAATATGATCAATCCTAGTGTTTTGGAGGTAGCTGAGTACAATACCGTCTTCCATAGTAATCGGGAATGCACGGATGTGGCTCTACGGGAGTAGAAAAGCGGTAGAATTGTGGTACAATTGTTAGAAGGCAAACAAACAATTGAAAATGATCATTCGGGTGGGTTTTAATGGTGCTGAGTCTTTCACCGTTATCGAACGTCAATGGGGATACGTGGGGGACCCTCTATGAGAGTAGCAAATGATGAATTGGGGGTATAATTGTGAGAACGCAAAAAAAACTAGAAAATGACCAATCGTAGTGTTTTGGAGGTTGCTGAGTCCAATACTGTCTACATTATTAAACAGTGATGCTCGGGTGTTGCTCTACGAGAGTAGAAAATTGCTAATTTGGGGTAAAATTGTCAGAAGGCAAAAAATATATATATATAATGATCACTCGGGGAGTTTTAATGGTGCTGAGCCTTTTACCGTTATCGATCGTCAATGGGGATATACGGGTGATCCTCTATGGGAGTAGCAAATGATGAATTGGAGTATAGACCTAATTGTGAGAAGAGAAGGTAAAATAGAGGTAGAATATTATGACTTGTAAAGTGAAACATTCAACCAAATGAGATATTATTTTGGTATTTTTATCTTTTGGAGGGAATGAACTAGCTGAAGTAAACAGATACTATCATGAAGTAACTATAATGGTCCCTGTCACAAGATTAAAACTGATAATACTGAATGATGTGGTCATCCTTTCAGAGATCGAAAATAAACTTTACACAAACACGTACATGACGAGTTCGATCCCAGGCGCTACTTGGGCACGTGTTAAAATGCGAAATTTATACCGCCATTTCTCCCTCTACTTTCAACATACAACCACATGGGACGTCTCTTTACAATCAGTTTCGTTTCAGCTACAATAGTACATAGTTGTCTTAGAAATTGTCCCATTGATTGTTACAATTCTATTATTCGTTATTTTTATTATGAATTAACGAAATGAAACTTAAAAAATTTATTGTTTGTAATAAAAACAAATATCCACAAATAAATTTAAACCCTCAATTTAATTCATTTCTTTATTTAGGCTAGTACACACGCCACTGTCTTATAAAAGGTATTACTCTCTTTGAAGTATGTTTTGATAAAAAAAGGAAGCACTTGCTAAACTTATGCCTTAAGGGTCGCGTTCCTCATGTCATTCTTCCAGGTCATTGGAAAACATAAAAATGAATAAATCCACCGGCGCTAGGTTGCTATTTTAAAATTTTGCCCGCCCCATTTAAGGTGTTCAGTGCTCTGTCGAATTTTAGGAATAGTTCTCCAGGGGAAAAATACAGGAGTGCAAGTAGACGATTGTTTTGTGAATCAGCAGGTTAGGTGTAGACCGGTATCCATCGATTCTCTGGATTGGTTACATGTTTTCAAAACCCTCAACAGATCCGCAACTAAATGAACGGTTTCATCTTTAACAATATTCAATCTATATTTCAGGCTTGCAGTGCACGGTATAAAGGCCAAGTACGAACTCAACTTTTTTCTTCTGAATTTCTCATTTAATTATCAGTGTTAGAGTTAGTACACTAACTTCTCCTATATCCTTACTTTACGAAAGTATATTTAATCTCATTTAATTTATTTTATCTCATTGAGCTTTCTGCCACAATTTTGAAATTCTATTTCTTTCGTGTTACAATCTTTTAGGAGTTTTTGCAGTTTAAGAACGATTTTGCAGAATGTTTAGACTAATACATCAAATTTTCGTCATCATTTCTTCTTCAGTGCATTAAAAATATTGAAAATTTCAATTTTAAGTTTTTACTGCTTTTAAAAAAATATTAAAGGGTAAGTAAAGGGTTGGAATAAAGTTTATTTGCAGTAAGTTTTAAAAGTTAGGCCTATAGTAGAAAAACAACAAATATTGTATCACCTATACCTCAGGTAGGTAACCAGAACAATCTAACTATATTGTACATTGTAAATAAAAGAAGGCTTTTATTTGGTCGAATCTCATCTGATGTTAATTTCTTGTTCGCGTAGGCCCATCGAACACGTCCATATTTTATAGGTTCAAACGAGCACAAATTACCATTTTCGGGTAAAAAAATTAAACATTGAAATAATAGTATTTCTGTACTTACGACAACCAAATGTAACCAAAAAACTGTTTTATTTTTCTGTGAGCATATGCTTTATAAGGGTGCATATAGTATTCTAACAAGGAGTAAAATTTTCACAAAGATATGACATTTTAGTGCCAATACCAATCAGTGTAAATATTTTATCAAAATAAGGGCAAAACATTTTAAGTATTTATATAAGGATTCATGTATCATAGGTGGTTTTCTGCCAATAAAACTAAAGAGCAGTTCAGGTGGTGTAAGCAATGGTAAATATTTATACTTCTTTAATTCTACATCTCTAAAGAATGTATGTAAGGATATAGTTCTTCCCAATGTATATTTCATTGTAGACATTACGGTGAAAAACGATTTCGGTAAGCAATGTAATACATCTATTTTATTTATCCACCATATTTGATTTCTCATAGGTTGTTATAGGTACAATTGTATTTGAGTAAAGACCTTTTCTAAAAGTTCTTCTTTAACTACATTCATTAAATTTTCCTGGTAGTCGTTGTTGGCAGGTTAAAAACTTTATTTAATTCCTCCCTTAGATATTTTCCGAAAGGATGACATTTCACCTTGATTGTGATGTTACTTTCATCAAGACACGATGAATGCACCTGAAAATATATCTGATAAGATTTAAATATATTTTAATCTTCTTCTTTAATTCTATCTTTAACCGTATACCTCCTGGCTCGCATATCTACAATTTGATTTATTATTATTATTATTATGGGAAAAAAATTACAAATATTTTGGCGAATATAGCTGAGGAGCCCGTCTTCAAAAACTAGCTATAAAATAGCGTTATGCAGTGACATAATGAAATTAGTCACTATGATGGTATTTCTTGTTAAAAAAACAATCTATCGTAAAAGATAATGACTGTTTTGTAGAATTTTTCACTTTAAAAAATCTCTCCGTTCTTCGGTCGACATGTTACATACATTTTTATAGTTAGTATCAGAATGATTTTAGTTCGTTCGGCTGTGTCTGATCTCAAGCAAAAGTCTGCTAATACTCAATCACTTCTCAAAACTGTCTCCTTTGTTATATATTTTACGAATCCTGCCACTAGCAATACCAGTTAATAAATAACTCCTAATTACAAACTTAATATTTCAATTTGAATATTCTCTATTCTTCATTGATAGAAAATTACTTCAGTTAAGCAACCCTAACCAAGTGCTTATAAAACGTTTTGTAGTCAATCTTGTAGTAATCTGTTGATAATCATAAATATTTACTACCGATGATCACAGTAATTTTTCACTATACTTTAGATTTACTGATATTTTACTGATAATCTCGTTTAATTTTTATGGTAGGCGAACAAAAATACTATCTACGAACAAAACATTGGGCGTCCTGATAAAGTTTACAACGGGCATCGGCTATTTTCTAGCTGTAATTGCCGATACTTAGTATGGTATTAATATCGTATAGTATCCTCGCACGGAAGATTCAGTACAGTAGTCTTGGAGAGCCAAGCAACATTAATTTATGTATGTACTGTAATCAATAATGTTCTACATACGTATTTTGTGCATTCTTAATTATAGTGTTAGGATTCATTAGAACTCCTGTTTTTTTCTAGTGTACAGGAACCTATTTCCGTGTAATCCAAGTTTTCGGTTCTCCGACGGTGTCTCGGTGCCATCTACCTCGAATTATCCATGCACTACTGTAATTGTATCCGTACCAATGATCACCATACTTGAAACAGTTTTTCATGCAACACTAAAGTGAGTGAAAATCCCATAGATATTAAAGTTACTCTTGGGACTAGAGTATCGAGGATAAACATAATAGATTTATTACATTGCTTACCGAAAACGTTTTGATTCCTAGCTACACTGCAATACACATTGGGAAGAACTATATCCTTACATATAATCTTCAGAGATGTAGAAATAAAGAATTTTAAATATTTACCATTGCTTAAACCGCCTGAACTGCTCTCTAGTTTAATTGGCTTATTAACACCTATGATACATGTATCCTTAAATAAGTACTTAGAATGTTTTGCCCTTATGGTCATAGAATGTGTGTATATATAAACGTGTTCTTCCTTATCTACATTATTTATATCTTTCAAACTATTTTCGAGTATTTGGATGAAAAAAATATATATAATGTTATTATTGATAAAAATGATGTTGTATGGCCTATAAATAACGCTAGCTCTTTAATACCTTGGTCATTAATTTGGAGAAGTTGAGATATTGGTGCCATGTGTTTCATTAGAGTCCCCAATGTAAGTACTTCAGGAATTTGTAAACATGCTATTTTAGGACATACAGCTGTGGATTCGCGACCTTATCTTGGAGAGAACTATGCTATGTATTTACAGACAAAATTTTGATATGGAAACATAAACAGCCGACACTCCGAAAGCCATTCTGACGCGTTTGTTTACTTGATGACCAAACTTAACTTAAGGTTCCGATCAATGCATCTCGTTCTTTTCCCTTGGTGCTCTTAAATATATAGGATGGATAAAGTATTTATTTTCTAACTTAACTTGTTTTTCAAATTAATTGTCATAGCATCTCTATCAGATTTTAAGAATCTAAAAGTGACTATTATTTGCTGTATATTCTTACAATTTGGTAACATTGCAAACATGGTAACACTAGTCTGCAACACATGTTTTAACAGATGTAACACATAATATGGCCTACTCCATATATATTCACTAAAGGTTAATAACAATGTATTCAATAAACATATTATTAATATAAAGTATAGACTACCAGCGGCTAAAGTCGAGTATAAAAACAAATGTTTCCGTCTTTATACGACCATTTTGATTTTGGGAGAAAACCATAAATTATTTACGTTTACGCCGTATGTAAATGAGAGATAGGGTGGAAAAGATAGAATGCAGAAAGTCAGTTTTCCGGGCCTTCGTCAACGAGAGTACTTGTCGAGTGCGAGCCTTTATCTTTGAGGGGCTTGGACCTATGTTTGTTTACACCAGACAGCCTGATGTCGTAATATAAACTGACAACACTCACACAGATGTCATTTAGGTACAGATTTACACCGTGACTCAGATCAATCTAGAGATATTGGTTGTACAAAGACAGCTTACAAAGTGTAACTAGTCTTTCTATTTTTTGCTGCTGGACAAATTCTACATTGTTTATAACAATGTATCTATTCGAATAGAAAAATTTTTTTAATTTCTGGAGGTTGCAGTTTTTCGAAATCATCTTCATCGTCTGATGGACTTCATTGAGATTCGGTATCATGACCTTTTGCTCAATTACTTCTTCACCCTGTTGCACAATTCCCCTATTCTCTTTGATGCCTTATAAAAGTTGGTCATTAGATACAGCACCTGAATCGCTGTCTTCTTTGGATAACCCGTTGCTGATGCTCAGGCACGATGACGGCAGTTAAAGATTAAGTTTGGAATTTGTAGATATTGGCATAATAGGTTTTCTGGATATATAAGCTGATGAAAATAAGTCGATGAAATGATGTGGGTCAAAAATTTCCCTTTTTTGTCGTTTTTTCTTAGTTGTATAAAGGTTGAACAAATATAAGGTCTACTTATTTATAGTTTTTTTTTTAATTTACGGTTATAGTAGAAGTTTTACATTAACTGATGGCTGAAAAGTCATTCCGCTGCCCCCGCTAACGATACCATCCTTTTTAAGAGAACAAAAGAAAATAACACGAAAAGAGAAGAAAATTAATTACACGACGAAGAATGAGAAAACAAACATAAATGTTTAGATAGTCTAGGTATAAATGGAAAGAAAATATATGACAATTAGGTACACAAAACACATTTAAACAAAAATTAAATAAGTAAATTATTTTTTTTTAAAATATCAATTTGGGACAAACAGTTATCTTTTCAAGTTGAACCGTTCAAGCATACAGTCTTTAAAATGCTTAACGCACATGGACAGGCTGCATTGAAACACTGCTCCAAGTTATAAAGATTAGTTTGATAGACATGACGTAAACAAACGTACTAGAACTTCTATCGGTGTGACGCCTGTTTATATTATCATATCAGAAACATTTCTGTAAATAGATGTAGCATAACTTCTGTCCATGACAAGGTCCCGAACCCGACTCTTTCTGTTGGTTATGTTGCATAGTTGGAAACATGAGAATTTCGGGCGATTTATTGTTAATGGAATATATTACCCCAAATCACCCCTTGATAACCCCGTACATGCCCGGCGAATTTTCATGACGTAGGACTAGGAGCTTTGAAAATCTTCGAATGCCCATATTTGGGCAATATTTTAGATACTGGCTAGTTTTACCTAAATTCACCCACAGCGACACCCGCAGTCCCATCTCGGATTGCGCATGGCAAACTTCGGTGCTAGGATTAGACTCAGCATTATTAAAAACAACGAGTGACGATTTTATAACGATCTCTTGGCCTCTGACATTTTTACCCCAATTCTCCCTTTGCTACTCCCGTAGAGCCCACACCCTTCCATCCGTGGTCTCTTTCGATGACGGTTTTGAATTCAGCATCCTCAAAAACCCCCGAGTGGTCATGTTCCAGCGATTTTTTGAATTTTGACTTTTACACTCCAATACACCTCTTTGGTACTCGCGTGGAACCATACTAGTGCATCCCCGGCGACTTTCGGTGACGGCATTAAATTCCGCCTTACCAAAATCCCCCGTGTGGTTATTTTCTAGTAATGTTTTGACTTTGGACTTTTTTACTCCAAATCATCCCTTTGGTACTAACGTAGATTCAAAACTGTCCATCCTCGGTGACTCTTGATGATGTCATTGAATTTAGCATCCTCAGAAACCCTCGAATGGTCATTTTCCCGCGATTCTTAGGCATTTGACATTTTCACCCCAATTCATCCCTTTGGTACTCACGTAGAGTCTCATCTGTCCATCCCCGGTGACTTTCGATGGCGGCTTTGAATTCAGCATCTTCAAAAACCCCCGAGTGGTTATGTTGCAGCGATTTTTTGACTTTTGTCGTTTTCACCCCAATTCACCCCTTTGGTACTCGTGGGGAACCATACCAGTGCATCCCCGGCGACATTCGGTGACGGCATTAATTTCCGCCTTACCAAAATCAACCGAGTATTATTTTCTAGTAATTTTTTGTTTTTTTACTTTTTTACCCCAAATCATCCAATTAGTACTAACGTAGAGTCACAACCGTCCATCCCCGGTGACTCTAGATGACGTCATTGAATCTAGCATCCTCAGAAACCCGCGAAAGGTCATTTTTCGCGATTCTTATGCATTTGACATTTTCACCCCAATTCATCCCTTTGGTACTCGCGTGGAACCACACCAATGCATTCCCGGTGACTTTCGGTGACAGCATTGAATTCCGCCTCATCAAAATTCCCCGAATTTTTATTTTCTAGTATTTTTTTTTTTACTTTTGAGATTTCTACGCCAAATCATCCCTTTGGCACTCACGTAGAGTCTCATCTGTCCATCCCCGGCGACTTTCGATGACGGCTTTAAATTCCGCCTTACCAAAATCCCCGGAGTGGTTATTTTCTAGTAATTTTTTGACTTTTGACTTTTTTACCCCAAATCTTCCCTTTGGTACTTACGTAAAGTCACATCTGGTTCATCCCCGGTGACTCTAGATGACGCCATTGAATTTAGCATCCTCAGAAACCCCCGAATAGTCATTATCCCGCGATTTTTGGACATCTGACATATTTACCATAATTGAACCCCTTTTGTACATGGGTTTAGTCTCACTAGTACATCCCCGGTGACTTTCGATGACGGCATTGAATTCAGCATCCTCAAAAACCCCCGAGTGGCCACTTTCCAGCGATTCTTTTACCAATTCAAATATATACATTATGTAGTACGATTGATATCTATGTGAATGCTAGCAATGTTGCAAAGTTTGTGGCTGCCATAATGTTAGGGAATGTTTGAAATATACAGTAAATTTATATACAGGAGGCGGCTATGCTGCCCCTGGCGGAAATGTTACGAACTTGTGATATACAAATCCCGTTCACTCTGCTATCAATACGAGTACCGTTTGGTTATTAGTAATTATTTTTTAATAATTCCGAACGACCATAGAACTTCCAAATACAGTATACCACCAATAAAACACTTCTTATTACACTTATTGACATGATTTTTATTTCGATTATTGTCAAAGGGTGTTACATTATCATGGATTACTATGTGGCAGCCGTATGCGGCTTTCACAAGTACCCGGCTGCCGGTTTGAATGCAAAATGACCAATGTATGGTCTCCGTATTGTTAGCAGGCTGTATATAATTATATATATATATATTATAACATAAATTCCCTTGGGCTTTATCTATGTTATTTCAAGTTTGTTAATTTAATTGTTATAGATTAATTATTTTTGTTTTAAAGTGTTGGGCGCCAGTTTACCTATTGTTCGACTGAAGTTCTAATTAAACAATTTGCTTATATTGTATAATTTTAAATTATGCTTCTTATTACTATGACCTACCTTTATTTTTATTATTTTGATTCCTTTTTCTTTATAAGATTTCAACCAAATTACTTAATTAGAGTAGGCCTTACAAAGAAATACAAGACTTTTTAGTTATAACAATTGCTTTAATATTTTAGAACATTATTAATTCCTGTTGCCAGTTAAATACAAAGTATACATGTTAAATCTACATTTAATTACAAATTATTTCAGACTATAATGTCGAACCAAAATCTTATACGGTAAACAACCTGTTATTTATTTCATTCATTTTATTTATTATTATTTAAATTTGACCAGCTAATAAATTAAAGACTTTTGGGGCGTGTTTAGGTTCTTGCCTTATGAAATTACTTTTTTCTTTTGAAATTTAGAGTTACTTGTATATTAGAAAATTTGTTTTATTGACCAGAAATTTATAATTTTTTAAATTAGTTTTTAATTATAGTTTTTACTTAAGTGCAGTGACGTTCTTTCCTTTTTTTCGTTAACCCTTGGCATTAGTTCGACGATTTTTTGCAACACTTCACTCACAATTGGTATCTGGTACTCTGACTCAAGGATACCTTTATTATGCAGTGATTATAAATTTAATAAATTAACTATACACCAACTTCTTAACACCACATTTATCGATAATTAAATTACTTATATTTCTTTTAAACAATTTCACACACTTTCTTCAGGAACATCCACACACGTCCATCTACGTTTTTGGTCGGAAAAAGACTGCCTCTCTTTTTCTGCACTTGAATTTGTTTACCGCGTATTTCCCCTTCTCGTTCATTTTCTACCCAATGAAAAACATCTATTTTGGCTTCCACCAATCAAATTTGAAATTCGTACGTTATACTTTTTTTTAAACTATCCGTTATTTTTGAAAGTGTACGTGACACATCTGTCGTTCTCTCCCGTCCCTTTCAACTTTCTAAAACCTAACAAAAACTCTACCCTAGTTCTCTAAGGGTTTTACAAATTGTTTATTGCCTTAAATATTTTTTTTTTCAAACTTTTTTTTTTTTTGTTTAATGTATTCCTTTGTCGGCTTTTACTAAGTCAACTTTTGGAAGTATTGTTTACTGTTAATGTTTAGTTTTTATTATTATTATTATTATTATTTTTTTTTTAATATTTATAAATTTAATATTATAATTTGTCCCCAACAAAAATTTTCTGTGATTATAAATCAAAACAATTCTATTATTTGCTTTTTTTTTTGATTTAAATGAATGAAAACTTTTTGTTTAAACCCTTTTTTAAATTTTTAAATAAATTAATCTAGACATATTTACTAACTTATTCTAATTTCTTAAACACTAATGACATGAAACTCAACTGCTACAACTCTATTGCTGTCACTAATCTACCCATAAAGTCCCTTTTCATTGTCTCTTACACAAAGGCTCCTTCTTAGCTACCTGTTTCTTATTGTCTCTTTCCGCAACAGAAACCTTTTTTTTCAAAGTCCTTCTACTGCTGACCCTCAACATTTCTGTCTCCTTAAATATTTACAACCTTACTTACACATGTCTATTTCTAAACAAAATATATAACAGTTTATTATAGTTAATAGTCTAACAGATTTTATTGGAGTTTATTTAATTCTAATCCACTATTTCTGATTTGATATATTTTTTTAAATTTCTAACATTAAATTTTCCTTTTACAACATGGTTTTCTAGAGTGGCAACTAGGTAGCTAGACTTCCCATATTTCTCAATTACCCTATATGGTCCCTTGAATAATTCTAAAATTTTCCGTATATCCCCTTTTCCACATTAGATGTATTTAGCTTCCTGATCAACACTAAATCTCCTACTTCATATTCGGTTAACTGGTTTTCTTGATTAAACTTCTTGGCACAGTTTTCCCTTTTCTTTTTCATTCGTAAATAAATTTCGGCGGTGTCGACGATTTTTTCACTTTCTTTCTCTGGCATTTTTATAAATTCGTCCCATATTCTTTTCGGTTTTCTTCCAAATTGTGCTTCATGTGGAGTAACCCTAATTGTTTCTTGAAAGGTTTCGTTGATTATTGTTTGTACGTCCTCCAATAGTAATTCCCAATTTCTATGATTTTCTTTTAATAATATTCTGAAAAGTTGATTCAGTTGTCTCATGGTTCTCTCAGCTCTGTTACTTTGTGGATTCCTCACCGAAGTGTTTAGTGTTTTTATTTGAATTCGTCGGAGTTCCTCTTTCCATTTTCTTGCAGTAAATTGCGTTCCATTAACCGTGATAATAGCCTGCGGTTTTCCATATCTATTGCAGTAATCTTGCAATCTCCTTAGTGTAATAGTCGTTGTAGGTCTATTGACTTTATAAAGCTGTACGTATTTAGTGAATACGTCAATGATAACCAAAATATATTTTGCACCACTTTTTCCTTTTGGTAAAGGACCACAGTAATCCATAGATAACAATTCTCCTTTGTTTTTTTGTATGATACAATCCATTTCCCCAACTCTATGTCGTATGTCATGTTTGCATTTCTGGCATATTTCACATGATTTGACTATTTGTTCGATGTCCTTACTTAGATGATCCGCTGCGAAATCTTCTTTAAATGTTTGATAACTCTTGTTAATACCTAAATGGCCAAAGTGAGTATGTATTTCCGTGATTAGATTCCTTTTGATATTGTCTGGTATGTATAACTTGAAATGACCTTTATCTCGACGATATAACTTGCCTTCCCATAATTTGTAATGCTGGTGTAATTTGTCCGATGAATTCTTTAATTTATTAACTATAAGTTTTGTTTTATGGTCTTTGTCTTGAAATGTCTGTATATGTTTCAACATATCCAAAACTTTGTGGTCAAATTTATTACGTATTGTTGCAATTTGAATGAAATTACTGTCTTGATTTATTTCTATGTTGTCTTCACCAGGGTGTCTGCTTAATGCGTCGGCTACAATATTATCTTTTCCGTTGCAATGTTTTATTTCAAAGTTATACTCCTGTATAAGTAACATCCAGCGGGTCATACGAGCGTTTAACAGTTTACAGTTGTTAATGTATGATAGGGCCTTATTATCTGTAATCACCGTCAAAGGGTTCCCCAACACAAAACATCTGAATTTTTTGAGATTATGCACAATACTCAGAAGCTCCTTCTCTGCCGTACTGTAGTTCAGTTCAGCTCCTTTAAATGTTCTACTTGTGTACCCAATCACGGCAATACGTTCTTCTTCATCATATTGGAATAATTGTCCGCCTAAAGCATATCCACTCGCGTCACACTGCAGGTAATACCGTTTATTTAGTATTGGATGTGCTAACATAACCCGGTCTAAAAATATCCTCTTTATTTGTATAAAGCTATATTCTTGTTCTTTAGACCATTTGAACCTACATCCCTTCTTCAACAGTTGTTGTAATGGTGCGGTAATTGATGCGCTGTCCTTTACAAAACGGTGATAGAAATTTATGAGCCCGAGAAATCCTTTTATTTGTCTCGAATTTCTAGGCCTTGGAAATTGGTTTATGGCTCTGACCTTTTCTTCACTTGGCTGAATTCCTTTCACTTTTAAAGTGTGTCCTAAATATTCAAGTTCCCTTCTACAAAACTGCGACTTATTGAAATTGACAGTTACGTTTGCATCTTTAAAAATCTTAAAAATTATCTCTAGTTGTTCTAGGTGTTCATCGAATGATTTAGACAAACATAAAATGTCATCAACGTAAATAATCAAAAATTTCCTTGCTTCCTTTGTTAGTATGGAATCTAAACTCCTTGTAAGACTAGCTAGACTAGAGCTTAATCCAAATGGTACCGTTTTGAAACGATATCACAGTCCATTATGTAGGAATCCCGTAAAGTCCCTGCAGTTGGTTTTTAATGGGATTTGCCAAAAGCTACTGGTCAAATCGATAGAAGACATAACTTTATAACCACTACATTTTGTCAGTAGATCTTGAATCGGTAAGTTTCCTTCATAGTCTGGTAACGATCTCTTATTAATTTCTCTAGCATCTAAGCAGATCCTGACTGTGCCATCCTTTTTAAACACAGGTACTATTCTGTTTACGTATGGACTATTGGCTCTTTCTATAATATTTAATTTCAGCATCCTTTCTATTTCAGTGTTGACTGCCTCCCTAAATTTAATTGCCACAGGCCAACTATTTTGCTTGTATGGTCTCGTATCAGTTACGGTGAATTCATGCTCATAGGTAGTAATTAACCCTGGTTGCTCACTAAAAATTTGTTCATACTTATAGATAATCTCTATTAACTTCTTCGTTTGGTCGGGTTTTATATTCTCTAATTCCAACATTTTTTTTTCTATTATTCCTAATCTTTCCTCCTTATAGTTCATTATGACATTACAATCCAATTTTGTTTCTTCATTATTATAAAACTTAATTATTTTTTTTTTCTTTAATAGATCATTACATTTGACATTAAATTCGACTGTTCTCTCTACAAAATCGATAATAGTTTCATTTTTTATTAAAAAGTTTATGCCTAATATGCAAGTTTTAATCAGACCTGGCACAATTATGAAATGTGTTTCCACTTTATATTTCCCTATCCCTACAGTAGTTACTATTTGATTTTTTATAGCTTTAGACTTCTGACCCAACGCTCCCATAACTCTTATGTTTGACATTCTCCAATCTGACGAATTCTCTAACAGCTCCTTGTTCTTACTATAAAAATCTTCTGACATTACATTAAACTGACTTCCCGAATCTATCAAAGCAACACTTTTAATATCCCCTAATCGGATTTCAAGTTCAGGGCAATTTTCTAATTCTAATGATGGTTCAACACAAACTTCGTCTTCATTTAAAATGTCCCGTATTTCCGCAATTAGTGTCCTACAGTTGGTTATTTTACTAGAGTTAGGTACCTGGCTAGGGTCAGCGTCCTCGTTTCATGCACTTGTAGAGGGCTTGGGTTGGTAATTTATGACATCACCCTTATGTTGTCTACCCTTGTCCAGCTGTTTACTCCGATAGTCGTTCTGACAATACCCTGTCTCCCGGCTATTTTCGTTATTCCTAAGGTCAGGTCGTTGCTCTCTTGACAAATTCCTGTCCCGACTGCCGTTCGCTTGTCTTTGTAGGTGCAGATAATGAAACTCTGTTACTAGGTCGACAAATTCGCCATTAGTTTTAATTCCCCTCGTCACCAGTGCAATCGCCATGTTAGGATCAAAATGTTTGGCTAGTTTACGTATAATTAGATCATCTGGAAGTCTCGGTTCGAGTCCTTTAAACCATAATAAATTTCGTTCTACATATTCTACCATGTTCAACTGCCCCCTGTAATTATATTTTCCAAACTCCAACTCATCCCGAACACGCCCCTGTATTAATTCACTCCAGAATTTTTGTTTAAATGCAAAGATAAAATCCCCGAACTGTTTAAAGCTTTCTGAATGTAATCTAAACCAATTGGCAGCTGGCCCGCGTAGATGTTGCATTATCCATTCTAAACCTGTTCCCTGGTAATACTTTTCATGTAACCCCATAAGCTCGTTAAGAAATGCCATAGGTATTCTTTCATCTCCCGAAAACATTATATTCGTGTTTATTGGTGTTATAAGATTATTATCTCTTCGGTTTTCTGTCGAATTTATTTGTTTTCTTATCTGTTCAATATTTTCGTCTAATTTTCTCAATTTTGGCTCTAATTCTTTGCTATTATCTGTTATTCTCTTGTCAATTGCCGTTTTCAAAGTTTCTAGGTAACCCGTTTGTCTGTTATATTGCTCTGCGCATGTTTCTTCAATCGTCACGATCTTTCCCTGCGTATTTTGAACTTCACGGTTTATGTTGTCTAATCGGCTATCAATTTTTTGTGCATACTCTTGGTGTAATCCTTGAGTATTTTGGCCTGATACTAATATTTTTTTATCTAGTGTTTCTAGCAAATTGTTTTCGGTTACCATTAACTTGTTATTAAGTGTTGCAATATCTCCCCTCCTGTCTTCCTCCAGTTTCCTTAATTTGTTGTCAAAATTCTCTCCCATTTTTGTGATTTCCTTATTCAAGTCTTCCCTATTCTTTTTTATATTGTCATTTATTTCTATTAATTTATTATCCATGTCTCTTTTATTTTGGACAATATTTTCATTTGTCTTTGTTATATTATCATCAAGATTCTTTAACTTTTTTAATATTTCCCTCAAAATATCATTGTCTCCTAGTGTTCCTACTGTGATCTCATTATTAGTCAACATGCCTGTTGTGCTCTCTGTCCCCAAAACCCTTATCTCTTCATTCACATTTTCTGTTACTCTCACCACTTCTACGTCTCCGAACCCGTCTTCCGTATGCCTCATCTGTCCTACTTGTGTTTCTTGTGTATTTTGATGTTCCATTTTGAAATTTTTGTCGCGTATTCTTATACTGCGTCTAAGCGTGTAGCTATCTATTTGCCCTCTTACAATATTTTCCTTACTCATCAATTATTATAACAACTTACGCTAGACAATTCTTATTAATACAATAATACACTATTAGGTCTACTGGTCAATACATTTAAATTTTGATGCAATTTCAAAATAGCCCCACGTTCAGTAGCCAATTTATAACATAAATTCCCTTGGGCTTTATCTATGTTATTTCAAGTTTGTTAATTTAATTGTTATAGATTAATTAATTTGTTTTAAAGTGTTGGGCGCCAGTTTACCTATTGTTCGACTGAAGTTCTAATTAAACAATTTGCTTATATTGTATAATTTTAAATTATGCTTCTTATTACTATGACCTACCTTTATTTTTATTATTTTGATTCCTTTTTCTTTATAAGATTTCAACCAAATTACTTAATTAGAGTAGGCCTTACAAAGAAATACAAGACTTTTTAGTTATAACAATTGCTTTAATATTTTAGAACATTATTAATTCCTGTTGCCAGTTAAATACAAAGTATACATGTTAAATCTACATTTAATTACAAATTATTTCAGACTATAATGTCGAACCAAAATCTTATACGGTAAACAACCTGTTATTTATTTCATTCATTTTATTTATTATTATTTAAATTTGACCAGCTAATAAATTAAAGACTTTTGGGGCGTGTTTAGGTTCTTGCCTTATGAAATTACTTTTTTCTTTTGAAATTTAGAGTTACTTGTATATTAGAAAATTTGTTTTATTGACCAGAAATTTATAATTTTTTAAATTAGTTTTTAATTATAGTTTTTACTTAAGTGCAGTGACGTTCTTTCCTTTTTTTCGTTAACCCTTGGCATTAGTTCGACGATTTTTTGCAACACTTCACTCACAATTGGTATCTGGTACTCTGACTCAAGGATACCTTTATTATGCAGTGATTATAAATTTAATAAATTAACTATACACCAACTTCTTAACACCACATTTATCGATAATTAAATTACTTATATTTCTTTTAAACAATTTCACACACTTTCTTCAGGAACATCCACACACGTCCATCTACGTTTTTGGTCGGAAAAAGACTGCCTCTCTTTTTCTGCACTTGAATTTGTTTACCGCGTATTTCCCCTTCTCGTTCATTTTCTACCCAATGAAAAACATCTATTTTGGCTTCCACCAATCAAATTTGAAATTCGTACGTTATACTTTTTTTTAAACTATCCGTTATTTTTGAAAGTGTACGTGACACATCTGTCGTTCTCTCCCGTCCCTTTCAACTTTCTAAAACCTAACAAAAACTCTACCCTAGTTCTCTAAGGGTTTTACAAATTGTTTATTGCCTTAAATATTTTTTTTTTCAAACTTTTTTTTTTTTGTTTAATGTATTCCTTTGTCGGCTTTTACTAAGTCAACTTTTGGAAGTATTGTTTACTGTTAATGTTTAGTTTTTATTATTATTATTATTATTATTTTTTTTTTAATATTTATAAATTTAATATTATAATATATATATATATATATATATATATATATATATATATATATATATATATATGTATAGATTGTTTTCTTGTTTCACAAATTAAAACAACATAGGTTATTCAAATACAAGAATATTATTTATTTATATTCAAAGCTTTTCATTTGTAAACACTACCAATATCATCAGGAAAGAAAAATCTTGTGCTATATCTTGTGTTATTGTATTTTTCATTCTTGATGTTGGTACTGTTTACCAGCTTTGTGTGTAATTAAATAATGTTGTTTTAAATATATATATATATATATATATATATATATATATATATATATATATATATATTTTTTTTTTTTTTATATATATATATTTGTAGATTATGCAACACTGTTTTCTTGTATACACTTATCACTCTCACTTATTTACTTAAACAAGAATCTTACTTGTAAGTAAGTTTCTTGTTTAAGTACATAAGTGAAAGTGATATATATATATATATATATATATATATATATATATATATATATATAAATATATATATATATATATATATTGACATATATCTCACTTTAAGATATCCCAAGCAAAACTATCTCAAACTACGTGTGTATGTTTCTAAAGTTGAAAAAGTATTTAGATTGAAAGATATTATATATTATTCGATTTAAATATATAAAAATTAAAAAAATACAAGATTCATAAATTAGGAGCCTATAAATTCCCACGTTTATTTTGACGGGACGAAAATGGGCAAATTTATGAGTGATTGGTCTATAAACAATATATACATATATATATATATATATATATATATATATATATATATAAGTGTGTGTGTATTTATATGTGTATGCGTCTAAAAATTTATTGGCAAATATATGTTTTTGAAATAGTTCAGTTCTATTAGAACTCTGTATGTAAGGTATTATTGTTTTTCAATATTCAAGCATACCATTTATTTTAAAGGCTTATCAACTCATTATAAAAAATTGCAAAATGAATATGTTAATGTTGAAGAGGTAATGACAAATAATCGCTAATGGAAATGGGAAGAATGTATTTATTATCTGTATAATATAAATAATTGTTATCATATCCGTATAAATATTTCTAAATGGTAAAAATAACATACATAGATATAAATAAAGTTGTACAATACATAAAACATAATTGATTTAGTGATGAATAAATAGAAAATTACTAAACCATTTTCTTTTTCAATGAAATGTTCAATCATTAAAAATTTAAACCCTAGATAAGCAAGATGAGAAATAATTAGTAAAGTTTATTTCACGAAATTATACGTTTCCTACTACTGTTGTTATTCTAGAGTATAAAATATATTTGTTGCTACTTCTATGCGAAAACCAACAGTTCTAAAAAACGAATTCGTAAACTAATAACATTGAACCTAAAATAGTTAGTATGAAAAATATTCGATTCTTATTTTATTCCGTTCATTAGAGTAGCTAGGATTATTTATGAGTTCGGTTGATTTATTCCTACAAGTTGTAAATATTTCTGAAGAAAATATTTGACTCAATGCTCTATTTGGTTTTTCCTAAAACATAAATGTGACAAATCGCTTTCTAAACTTTCATAAGTTAAAAATTGTAAAAAACACCCAATTTCAAAATGAAATATCCTAATTACGAGTAGGCCTACAGAAAAAGTAAATATATAAATTTGGAATGGCATTATTTTGCTTCATATAACAACGGCGTAAGAAGATGAATATTTGGAAAAAGAAACCACTATACACCTAGATTGCGGATTTCAAGTAAATTACCTAAATAAATTACTTCGTTGGAGATTACCTTCCCAATTATTTTCTATAGTTCTACATTGATGTATCAACTAATCATAAATAGTTTTATTCTTTAGAGGGTCCTAAAGGTCTCCTAAAATTTTGAGGTAAACAGTTAATATTTTATCTGAAACTTTGTACTGTAATATGCATTGCTAGGTCGTTATTAAACTGGATGATCATAATATCAATATAAAAATGTATCAAGATGAGAATATTTTGTATTTAAACGAAGAAGTAATTCAAAACTTTTAACACACTCAATCTGGCAATCAACTGTTTACTTTGAATCATCTAGTAAAACAATCAAAATAACAATGTATTCCTGTAAAGTTATATGTAATTTTGAAGTTTCTGTTTAATTATTCTGAAAGGAAATAAAGGTAATATCTGTTTTTATCATCAACTGCATGTTTCAGTATTTATATGGGAGGACCCTCTGACTTTTCGCAACGCTATTAAATTCAAAGTCGTAAATCTGCAATGTTTGCTTGATAATGAAGAAGATAAGAGCTTTATTAGCATTGTTTTCTCGTAAGAGTAATAAACTATAAAAAAAATTAAATTTAATCTGAACGGAACATCTGGGTAATTTCGAATGACAGAAGTCAAAACATTACTATTGTCTCTTTAACAGAAAAAACTAAGTCATAATAATCTTAAACCTGGACATATTGCTTATAATAAAATTGCTGGAAAATCAATAATACGATATAAATTTAGAAAAGACGTGTTAAAGTAATTAGAGGTTGTATTAAATTATGTGGTCATAATTATAACCTATCATCCAAACTAACTGCACATAAGCAACGTAAGTTTATAGGGCTTTTAAACATTATTCAAATATTATGCTGTTTGTCCATTGTATTATTAGTTTTCACAATGGTTAAGTTTCAAGTATACTATATACTTGTGTGATATATAATATATACAACTTCTTTGCAGGAGTTATTCAACCATTCCAACATTTCAAATTGGAATATAATTGTATTACATTTTGTATTTCCCTCAAGGTTAACCCTATTTAAATATATTTGGGAAATGTTACAACTTTTTTATAGCTAGTATATTTCTTGTAAAATATTTATCATGGAACAGCATTTGTATTCTGGGGAACTGTGTTTGGTCGTGCTGGAGTAATGTCTGGAACTAATACAAAGCCATTAAACAAACGCAGATAATGAAGAAATAAATATAGTGGAGGTCTGGAGGTTTTATTTATCTTGTTTGATAAAAGTGTACAAAATTCTATTCAAAGATAGTTTGATCTGGCATAACAATCCCAAAACTATTGGTTTACAATAATCATTTGGTAATATGGAAGTTATTCAAGGTTAATGATATGTTTAAATTTAATTTAAGAGAAAAGCTTGAAATAAATAATGCCTGTATTCAATGAATTAGGCCTGTCTAATATATATTGATAACAAACCCTATGAGTATTAATATCCCTTTATTATGAGCAGCAAGTCAACTTTATTGTAAGGGGGAAATATTGGCAATAAATAATTAAGTTGTTTTTTTTAGGAATAATAATGAAACCTAAATATAGACAAACCAATAATATAAAAGAATTGAAAATTTTTAAATCAACTTCAACTTTGGAATGAAGGGTTGTAAAGTATACGGTTTTATTTATTATGGCAGTAGTTTTAAAAGCATTGTGTCAGGTAAAAAACAAAGAAATCGGTCTTATATCAGCACAATATAAATAATGTATATTATATACAATTTATTTTAAAAATCTAAATAAACATCGTATTCCAAAGATGTTTTTATCAGTAGAAGTATATAATTTAATATTAGCGTAAAATGGGGATATCTCCCCAAATGTAATCCGCCCTTAGCATAGTGTAACATGCACATATTTCATTTCTACAAATTTATTGTATGATAAGGTATTATTGTATGCTCGAATCTGATTTTCCAATTATAAATCCTCTTTGAAATTGTATATGTATTTGGATTTATGTGAGTAAATACTTTTCATAATGATTGTGTCACAATTTTTTGTATTTATTTACGGATCCTTCAGTTAAAATAGTAGCAATTAAGATTTTACAATATTTTATAATGATATTAATATACCCACTATCCTTTGAGCTTTGCTTTTAACGTTATATTAATAACGCATACAATATATATACAAATATTACCAGTTAATTATATCTTTACTCAGACGCGTTTCAGTGACAAAGTCATCATAATGAGTCAGCGTTGCTACTACAAACTCTAAGTTTGTACCCTTACAACTTTACAAATAAACTACAAAGTTCTTAAAGTATTCTTCTATGGTAAATGTAAACATTTCTAGAAATGACAAGTCATCCTTGTGTGGACAAAACAAAAAACAGTCTCGTTAATGTTAGGAAATTTTTAGTGTATTCGCATAACTTACTGGAAGTGGAAAGTCACGGTTGAGCTGAAAAACAGTATACTTTGTCGTTAATAGTTTTGCCTACTACTAACTAAAAACTGATAAGGGCAAGTCACGTTTGAGCTGAAAAACAGTAGCCTACACATTATCGTAAATGATAGAGCCAACTAGAGGAAACACAAAAATTACAGGAAGGGCAAGGCACGTTTGAAATTAAAACAGTACACTTTGACGTAAGTGGTAGAGCCTACTAGAATAAACGCAAAAATTAATGAAAGGGGCAAATCAGTCTTGAGCTGAAACAACAGTACGCTTTCCTTAAATGCAATCACAAAAACTACTGAAAGTGGCAAGTCACGTTTGAGCTGAAAAGCAGTACACTTTGTCGAAAATGGTATTGCCTATTGGAGTAAATTAAACAATTACTGGAAAGGGCGAGTGACGTTTGAGCTGAAAAACAGTACATATTGTCGTAAATGGTAGAGCCTACTAGAGTAAAGCAAAGGTTTCTGGAATGTTCAAATCACTCTTTATCTGAAACCACAGTAGGCTACTCGTAAATGCCAAAACCTTTTAAGTGTACGCAAAAATCAAGCTTTAGCTGACAAAACAGTACACCTTCTCGTAACTGCTAGAACCTTCTAGAGTAAACGCAAAAATACCTGGAAGTGGAAAATTACGCTTGATTTGACATAACAGTACGCCCATTAATAAATGCTATCAGCTATTGTAATTATCACTTATATAGCAACCATTGTTGCTCCGTTTTAAAAAGTATGTCAGTGTAAATTTAAAATCATTGTATTGTTATAAAATCCTCATTCTATCAAATAACTTGCAACAAAAGAAGCATATAAAACTACAATTCCAGTAAGTGTTGACCGTAGTTTTATTTCAAAGGACACAATTAATTATACTAGTTTTTATTTTGTGATGAAATAAAGTTGGAGAAATATATGTCTAATGTATGAATAGTATGTTTGTTTTAGTATAATTTGACAATTATTTTCTGTACACAGACTACTTTAGCCTATTACTACCAAGCTCCACAATAAATGTTATCTTATATCCTTCATCTAACCTCCTATCAGCATTTCTTATTTAATTAGTGTATAGGCATAAATGAGTGTAGAAGCATTAACGTATATGAAGCAAACATCATGAATTTAGATATTGAAGTTCCCATTTAATTACGTGGACATATGAGGTAAAGTTTAATTTCAACTGTTCCAAAATTGTCGAATATATGTATAAATTTCCTTAACAGGAGAAGGGTTATTTAGGAATGTTCATATTTCGACAATTTGAACAAAGTGGATCCTTGGTTGCAACTTGTATTTTAAAATGAGTTATCGTGTATGCTTGTTTGTTTGTTTGTTGTGTGTGTGTGTTCGCACGTGTGCTCGCGTGTATGTGACTGTGCTATAACGATCTAAAATGTCACATTTTACCGTTGAATGTGATATTTTAAATTTCAGAAATTTAAAAATAATGTATAGCGCAGCAAAAACCAAATATAAATTCCTTAGGTATAAAGTAACTTAATTATAACGAGTTTAAGGTGTAGAAACAAAGCTATTAGCCGGGAGAAAGGGTTGGATACATATTTGAAAGAAGAATAAAGGGTTAAAATTCACCTAGAAAGACCTTTGACATTCGAGAGGACGCAGAACAGAAAACGAAGATGTAATGGACGAGAAGAAAAGCACGAAGAAATGCCTTCAGAAAGAGTAAAAGGATAATGATGGAATTTGTGCAAAAATCTACCAAAGTATATATGTGTAGAAACTGGCGATTGGAGGAAACAAGCGGCGTGGTAGAAAATGCGTGAGATTACGTAAACGATAAGGTTGTGTGAGGCAGCTCCGTTTTGGGAACACCTAGAAAGTTTCAAAACGTTAAGTGACAAGAATGTAGGGCTAAGAGCGGGAGTGAAATCGCTGAGATGCAATGTCGTGTGTTTTAAAATCCTTTTGTTGAGGAACTCTCCAAACTCTCTAACATTTTAGTCTGTGCTAGTATACAAAATGAACAGTGCCTAAAATTGAAGTGTATAAACAATATAGAGTTACAATTAACTAAATTCACAAATAAATTTTAACTTTGAACAGTGTAACATAAAACAAAGGGTAGACCAAACACGAGAGTGAATTTATTTGAGGAATAGAAAGGCAGTGTTAAAGGAGTATTAAAGCAGTAGATCCCGGAGTTTTAATTAAAACGATAAATAAAGAAGTGTAATTTTGCACGATAACGAGTAACGCTTTGTTTTGGTCAGACGGAAACATGGGAAGAAGATTCCAACTTTGGACGAGTCTAACATCCAAGATGGCTAGCCACACAAGGGGAAGAGATGATATCACGCAACCTTCGGACCAGGTAGAAATTATCTCCGGAAAAGTCAGATTTTAGCTTCTCTCTCTCTTTTTCTCTGCATCTCTCTCTTTCAAATGAATTAGAAGTTTTATGTTGAATTTTAGGGGAACGTTGAAGTTTTAAGTTTTAAATGTATATAATAAATTTTGCAAATGATGAAAATGCGTTTTGAGTAGGGGTTTGGATTCAGAAAGAAAGTTGAGGGGATAGCGTTAGTTTGTGGTAGCTACCTTAAACTAAAATTACGAACTCTGGTTTTATAAATTGAAGAAATACAATTACAAGTATAAAACAAAGTAAAAAAAAGTTTTGAACATGCAAAAAATAATAGAAAAATTAAACGTGAAATATTTTAGAATGCAAATAAATAATTTGTGGAAAAAGAGACTTTACATTTTCGGTCAAATGAATTTGATATGATTACCAATTTGCTGAAGCCATATTAAAGAAAATAATTAGTTTTCAAATTACCTAATGAATTTTATAAAGGTTTTAAAATAAATATAGCGTTACAAAAGTTACACTGAAGTTTTGAATACAAAAATTGCAAAGCAGATTATTTTCGATTATGGCAGAACAATTTAAAGTTACAGAGTACAATTTTGGAAAACGAACTTGTGGATCCTATGAAGTTATTTTGGTCAGGAAAAAGGTTTAAATTTATTTCATGTATAGAGATAAGTTATGTTAGAGAATAATCCTGTGAGAAAGATTAGTTGTTTTCATATGGTATTAAATTCAGTTTTAGAATTTTAAGAAAGATATAAAATATTTCAAAATGTTCGTTGAAAAGAATTTGGGTTTTTAAAAGTCAGTTTTTTATTTCTTTTAGGATACCAACGTCATATAGTAAGAGATTACATGGTACAATGAAAGGGTTGTGTAAATATGTTAAATTGAAATGAAATTATTGAAAATAATTAAATATTTAGGAGAAAATTAAAGTAGAATTTTGCATAATAAAGTGGAGTGGTTTTTAGAGGTAATTAATTAATAAGTTTTAAGTTTTTTTTGATAGTAACAAAAATAAATGATTAGTTTTGATTATAAATTAAATATAAAATTATAGTAATTTTTATAAAAGAATGAAGGTGAGAAATGGGGATATAAAACTTGTTTGGATACAAGAGAAGTTACAAATTTAGAAAGAGAAGAATTTTTTTGTAAATGTCCATTCTATTATACATTTGGTTTTAAGATACCATATTTATTAAAACAGATTCCTTACACACTCCTAAAACTAAAAGGGTCATTTCGCCATAAAGATGCCTTCAGATTCCTTATACACTCCTAAAACTAAAAGGGTCATTTTCCAATAAAGGTGCCTTCAGATTCCTTACACACTCCTAAAACTAAGGGTCGTTTCGCCAATAAGATGCCTTCAAATTAACTCATTCCACGAGAAATACATACCCAAAGGGTTAAGTCTCAGCAAGTTAAGTTTTTTAAATGAAAGTCCAGTGACTAGTTCCCTGGCAGACTTTGGCGGGTCAATGCACAGTGTCCCAGTTCGGGCTAGAAACGGCCCGTTTCAAAATTTTTACCTTGCGGCGGAGGTGGTCGGAGGCGGCGGCGCGAGGACGGCCGGCGGCCGCAGGGCGCCCGGTTCTTTGGCTTGGCGCTGTGCACGTTCCGTTGCAGTACGTCTTAGACATATAGGTATGAGCCTCAATTATTTTCTTGGGTTGCAAACAGGCACACTTTTTAAGCACAAATAAATGCCAATTGTAAAATTAGAGTTTTGTTTTAGCATATTCTTTGAGGTTTTAATGATGGAAATTTTGACAAGGGACTATTAATATCTACTCGAAATTTGTCAAGTGATTTTATAACTAATCACCTATACTTTTAACTAGGTGGCGACTATATTATATTTACAATTTACACATTTTTGGTTTCCCGATCCCAAAGTTTTAAACACCTCTTTCAGTTCCGCGATTTATTATCTAACCTGAAATTTCATTTCTCAAATGCGAAAATAATAATGGCTTCGTTTGATAAGTGAAAGCTTCCATACCAACGACTTAAGTAGGCCTACTCTATTTGATCGTTACTTCAATAAAATAAGAAAATTTATCACAAATTTAAATTTGATATAAATAGTTATTGAATGAAAAACCGCTGAGGTGAAAAATATAGGAACCAGATTCATTCTAAATATAACATGTAAATTTGTAAAACCCTGACTGTAAGTGGAAGCATAGGCCACTTGATTTATATTAGGCGTTGAAAAACATATTCACTTGATATTTGGCAACAATTTTGAGAACCTACAGTTTTACCTTTCTGTGAATACTAAGATTTTACCCCATAGGCCTACAACAGTGATATTTATTGCTCAATGTTTATTTTGAAAAGATTGATACCTTTTAGTACTAGTCTGATAATCGGTGACTATTTCGTATAAATGTAAATACATTTGATAAGCAAGTCAACAATTAATAGTCTATTATAAATCCTCAACATTTTGGCAACTTGTTAGTTATCCTTACTAAGCCTTATGTGCTACAATAAACAATGTGTATTTGCTAAAATTTTAAAATTTATTATACAATTACACGTTCTAACTTATAATATCATTAAAACCCTAATATATAGAAATCACATCTGTTAATAAATATATATCGATTAAAACTATTATAAATAAGACTGTTATCGTGAACTTTGTCTTCGAAATATCATGTTTATAAAGTTAAATACAGAGTAGGCGGAATAAAAAGAAACATTTTTTCATGGTAAAATACATTATATTACGTATCACGGAAAAATAGAATAAAGGGAGTGGTTGAATCTAAATACAAAATAATTTTGTTAGAGTTAATGAGTAAGATTCAATCTTTTAAAAAACATGATTTTATTATTTCCTATTTAAAATTATAAATAATAAATCTATAGAATTTTTTGAAAAAAAATAAAAGTTTTAAAGAATATCCGTAGCTTCAAAATATCGACTAGAGAATAACTTTAAATTAAATATGGAAAGGGCATTTTCAAAAGCAGATTATTTTTGTTTAATATTTAAAAAGCCTTTATAGCTTACATTGCTAGTTGAAAGATTGTGGTAACATTTAATTGTCATAGTTAATTAAATAGTGTACATTTATTTTGTGATATATTTTACGTAGTAGACTTTCTGAATCATACATAACACCTAGATGATATATAATAGTGCCTATACAAAACTGGGTATAATTGTACGAAATCATTCTCATTAATGACTTTGAAAAAAGCTACTAGGAAAAATATAGATTGGCTAGGTCTTGTATAAAATGTATAAATGTATATTGATCAATTTGCCTGTAGCATATATATTAAATATATAGTTTGTTTATGAAAAGTATATAATAGAATAAATGTCAAGTATATATATATATATATATATATATATATATATATATATATATATATATATATATGTTTAATGTTTCTTGACTTAAAATATACAAAATAACAAAGTATGAAGAGCATTTAATTTCGAATCGAAAAGAAATTTAAAATATTTTGTAAAATAACACGTATGTTTCTTCAAATATGTAGGTCATGAATATTCTTAGAGACCCACTTTTTAGAAAATCTAATCTACTGCTATCATTTAATTTAAATAGAAAATGCTGAATAGCCATGAGGTTTATATTACCAGATATAGGGATAAAGCATTTTATCTGTGATACCTTCTCGTGTATACCTTTACTAGGAATTTCTCATTGAACCTTAAATTTTGATTACATTTAATAGTTTCTAATTTTATTCTACGACTCACTTAATTGTAGTATGTAATTTTAGTTTTATTTTGTATGTTCGGAAATAAACTACAAAAACAAATTACAAATATTTTTTTTAAATGGATGATGTTTTAAGATACCTGCACAATGCGGTTATAAGTGTTCCGTATTTCCTCGGTGTCCATGTGTATTTAGGGGAAATACCACGGACAGTGCATTAAAGGGATTTGTAACCATAAGTTTCTTTATTCACATAGATTCATTGTAATTTGTTGTGGATGTTTTGGTAGCTATTTAAGTATGAAAAAATACCTAATACGTACATAATCGTAGGATTTAAAGTAACAAATTGGCCCTATATTTTTCTATATAGAAAACTCAGTAGTGGATTAAAACTTTATATTACAATATTTGTAAATATTGCTCATTGAAAATATTACAAATGAAATTGGTTATTAAAGAAAACAATTCGGAAATAATTAATTTAATTTGTTACTATTGGAATATAATATATTTATGTTAGAGAGCATCGTGATTCTCATCCCATGAGTAATTTTATATTTGAGTTTTACAATAAAATACAATATTATGCATATTTATTAATATTCATAATAATCAGACTAACACACACAGACTTAACAAATACATTTGTTTGAATGAATTTAAATGTGTTCCGAAATATGAAACGTATATTTGTAAAATAGAAATAGCACTCTAATTCCTGGGGACGCAATTGCCTTTCAACTAACCTTGGCATTTTTTCTATTCATTTACAATATTGACTGTAGTTTTTAATAATAGATGTACGGTTATGAAATCTAGTTCAGATATTTGTTTCAGTTTGTATGTAGGTTGAAAGCGGAGAAAGAATACCTAGACAAGATGTGTTATATGCAAGTTGTCAAAGTTAAACAGTATGTTTGTGCATTGTACTTTTTACAACCGACTACAGAAATATTGGGAATAACAATGTTATAGAAATACAATTTCATAGAAATTGTTATTCTAAATGAATAGACACTGTGATTTAGAAACGTCTATTGCAATATTTATACATAACTCATAAAACATTTTGTAAATAAGCAGTTTAAGTAAATCCGTTCCCTGGAAAAAAATCATTCAGTTAAGTTGGTTTCATCCATTTCAAACTTTTGAAAATACAAATTGCGTATTTTCCAAACTTAAGATATCTCTATTTTAACAAATGTTATATTGTCAAATATTTAAAAAATATTTTTGATTTGTCTGTTGTTTTAATATTTCATCATAGAAATAACAGTTTAATCATCGAAGATTAACAAGTATTACAAAAATTGATTGTTGTATCATATCATTATTTTACTGAGAGTTGGATATGACTAGTGAATATGAGCAAATTTATTTCAAATAGTGAGTAAATTATGCTCAAAGTACGTTTCTGAAGTACGTAAATATAACTAAATATTGTACCTATGCGGTTGTTGAACGGGACATACTAAAAGAAGAACGTAAATGCTAGCATTGATATGATTCTCTTCTACTTAAAACACTTAAAAATTTACAATTGGTTTAATAGAAAAAACTTTGATATAAGCGTTAATTACTTTTAATGCCTACACGATAACTGCATAACACTGATGTTCACAGATCTGTATAAGCTTAAGTTTGCATGGTTTAATGAATATGTTGATATTTTGTTTAAATCTGGTGACAGATGTATTTGGAATGGGTTTGGCTTGAGCAATACCTCTCGATGATTTATTCTGTTAGCTGAATGACGGTTATTTTAATGAGCAGAATTAAATGTCTGAATGAGTAACGTCTTATAAACACCAAATAGAATTTTGTTGTAAGGTTTTAATATTATTATCAATGAAAATATTTATTACGGCATTTTAAATATGTTTATTTACCATTTGTGATAATCAAGATTTCAATTTCAATAGATCAGTTATGGTAAATATAATTCTCCTTATTACATTATTTTAAATTATCACTTTATCAGGTAGGCTTTAAATCGTAAGAAAATAAGTATCTGGGAGAATTTATTTCAGCAGAACTTTCAATGACTATTGAAAATTTGAAATGGCACCATAAAAAATGGAATAATATTGTATATATTATAATTATATGAATTCAAGAAGTTAAGTATAATTTATTGCTTTTCTTAAAATCAAGATTTTTAAAGATGAAATTATGTTTTTTTAAATATAACAATTTGTAAAAATAATTGCAGCATAAGATAATGCCACATGAGAAAGAATGTTATCATTGTTTTATGCCATATATGAAACGAATGGTTTCTTTGTAAAAAATATGTTTAGTAGAAACTTTTATATTTTATCCATGGAAATATAAAAATTACATAACACAATTTTTGTATTTTTTGTTCGTTTGAGTTGGTAACTTATTTCCATACAAATAACGTTTATGTATTTTAACAAATTTAAAACAAAGACAACAAATAAAGGAGACTATTTTTAGTAGTTTATACACATTAAAACTATTATTATTAACTTATTTCACAATTACAATAAACCTTACCCCATGTAAAGTGGAGTGGTCATTACGGAACGCTTCTCTAACTGAAACGTATTTGGGAATATGAAAAACTTTGCTGACAAATATTTCTAAAAGCATACCCTAGCATTGGGTACCTGTTGTAGTTTTACTACACTATACAGAAGAAAGTATACAAATGGTCGTAGACCTTTTTGTTGGCAATAATTTCACATTTACGGACGGGGCGTAAAATTCATGCGTTTGAAAACAATAGTCCATGGGTCAAAGCAGCAATGAAGCCTGTAAGCTTTCGGAGAGCACTGTACCCTCAAAACTTTAAAACGTTTTCCAAACTCAGGACCCTGTGAAGGTATGGACAGTATATATATAGCCCAAGGGCAATGATACTGGTTTTAAAAGGAAGTGCATTTCAATAAACTACTTTAAAAATCTATAACTTTATGTGTGTTGAAAAAATGTATTTAATAAGGCTATAACATAATGCCTGGTCAAGAGTATTTAATTATTATGATATAATCTCACCTTATTTTTTATTTTTTTTTTTTCAACTAAAAATAAACATTACGCCACAGTTGCTTCATATAGTTATAAATATAATCTCACCTTAATTAACTACTATCGAAATTTCAAATAAATTCACATACATAAAAAGTTTTATACATTATTAAATTTTTTTAAATTTAGACATATTAGTTTTAATATTTACAAAAATCAACTATAAAATATACTTTTACTGATTAATGCATGCTTAAGGTTTGGCAGGTAGCTAATAACGGGCGATGTGTTTATTACGCTAATATTTAGGTCTCGGTATTTTATTAAATCTAGAATTGTTTTAAATATATTCTCCACATCATATTACTATCGTTTTTACACCTAACGTTTAAATCAATGTTTAAATATTAACAAAAATAAAAAGATATTTATGATATATGGTAAAATCAAATCGAAAAATATTGCTACACTACATTTACTCAAGTAACGATAAATTAAACCTTAGCATTTTGAAAAATTATTTAAAGGCAATAACACAAATTACTTTGCAAAGACAAGATTACTTCCGATTTACTAATTAGGTGTTAATTACTTTTAAAATAAATTTGATATGATCTTTATCATATTGTTTACAGTTTTGTAATTACGGTTTCATTCTTCACGAATTTAAATTATTTACAGAAATATTACCTAATATTTATCAATTTCAACTTTAATTTGCGCGATGAACGCCTGCAAAATGGCAATAAGATAACCCGCAACATTACTTTTAGTTGAAGTCGGTGTATTTGGTTATTTGAATTGCGCGTATTTGGTTATTTAAAGTACGTGTATTACGATTATTTGAATGTCGCGTATTTGGTTACTTAACGGCCGCGTAAATTGTGTGTGTACATTTCGGTTATTGCATTTTTTAGGTTTGATAGGTAGTTATATTGGGCGATTTGTTAATTAGGATAATATTTAGGCAACAGTATTTTATTAAATCTATAATTGTTTTAAATATAAACACTAGATCATATTACTGTCGTTTTGTAAATTACACTTAATGTTTAAAACGATGTTTAAGTAGACTATTACAATTATAATAAGTAAATACATACATACAAATATTCATTTATATATACACAGATTAGAAAAAAATATGTACGTTATTGGTATAGATAATATATATAGTTGTTTCCAATTACTTTATGGTTTTATGAGAAGATACGTGACAAGTTTCCTTCTTTATAACAATGTATTGTAAATTGTAGTTCCTTGATGAAGGACTAGTTTACCTTATACTTCGACTATTTAATTTAATATTAAGGTATCACTATGCTGTTTACATCTAGAATCATTTTTAAAACTTTTGAAAAATAATCAACTTATTATATTAATTATCGTTTTGTAACTACACTTTTATTCAACACGATGTTTAAATATTTATTACGTTAGTTATTTAAATTTCAATATGTTAAATCTGCAATTGTTTATAAAAATAATTACTGTATCATTTATCCTATAGTTTTGTAATTACACTTAATATTTATAAAAGATTTTCAAGTATAATATTTACAATTATAATAAGGTAATGTATTCTATGGCCTAATCAAACCTAATAATATCCCTGCATTAAATTTACTTTAATAACGATAAAGTTAAACCGTAGAATTTTTAGAAATAATTTAATGGTAGTAATAATAACTTCTAAGTTTATATATTTATAGAAATATTAGTTCCCATTTATTTATTAACATCAAGTTGTACGTTGAACGCCTACGGAGCGGCATAGCGATAACCTGCAACATTACTTTTAGTTGAAGTCCGTGTATTTGGTTATTTGAAATGCGCGTATTTGGTTATTTAAAGTCCGTGTATTACGATTATTTGAATGTCACGTATCTGGTTAATTAACGGCAGCGTAAATTGTGTCTGTGTACATTATGGTTAGATGAAATTTGGTCATTTGAACGCAACCCATATATATGCATAGATTTATTTATTTATATATGTATATAGTGGCTCCCCTTATTTGGTTTCATTTAATAGAAGGGATGATGCAATGATGAGAATATACTTATTTTTACTTTAGTGTTATTTACAGACGTATAATATACTATGAATAAAGCTGAATTTATTTGTACAGGCTAATCCCATAAATAATAGCAATAGTCAAAGTAAATGTAAATGTAGAACAATAGGAAGCATTTCCATTACTATCTATCTGGAAGAAACCACTGTACTACAACCTGAATTATATTAGTCTCATAATACTATTAGCTTCTATAAGGAATTCTAAAATAAAATTTCGGTGTTAGTAACTTCTGAAGTAGATGAGGAAATAGAAGAGATACTGTCGTACGACAAAAAATATGTTGATACTCCTAGATTAGATTGGAATCTAGGCCATTTATACCTGGAGGGGAAAATATTTTTAGTGACTTATTGGATGAGAATAAGTGAACATATCTTAAATACAATCTATAATATACACAACAATAACGTCAAATAGCTAAATTCCATTATTTAACAAAATATTTGTCGTAACCGTTGACAAAATTATTTAAATTTGTAACAGTATAAAAATGTAAATGTTTGAAATTACTTTAAAAAATAGTTGGTTAACTAGGTATAGTTTAGTCTAGGGATTGAGGATTTTAATAGGTAAGTATGACCTCTGGATATTCAATCATGTTTAATCTTTTCCTAAGATTATTTACAGCTTTCTGACGATGAAATTTATTTTAGAAAAATGTACATCATAAATTTGAATGAAAATAAAATGGTAACTATAGGAACGAAATCTGACGGTAGTACTTACGTAAAGAACCAGTGAATAGATTTAATGCAGTCAATAACTATTTTAAGCACTTCAAAAGCGTTCTACTCATAATTTCTCAATGTTTCCTCTCAAAAGGATATGACAAGGTAAAGAGATGAACAATATTTTAAGCTGCAAGTATGCAAGAGCTAGATGCCTCAAGCTAGTCATAACAAAGGGGCAAAGGGGAGATCGTAAAGTTTATTGACAGCATTTCTGTAATAGGAACTATCAAACGGAATTTAGAGCAGATCTCACGATATAAATGAATGTACAAGTTTCCTTAGACCTAAAGAGTTAAAAGAAGAAAATGAATTGTCAGAAAAAATTACAAAGGAATTGAATAAAACTGAGGTATTATATATCTGACCATGGATCAAAACCTGAGAAAAATAAGCCTTTTTACCCAAAATAGATGCAAATACTAGGTTCATTATCACTATAACTTGAAACGTAAATATAACACATCAATAATTAATAATGAAAGAAACCAATATTCATAGATAATAAGAAAATATCTATGTATTAAGTGTCAGGATTTCAATATAAGTAGTAAACTAAAACAAATAGAATGGAAAAATAAAAACAAGATAAAGTATAGGACCTACAAAGCAAACATTTCATATACAAGAATTCCGAGTGTTTTGTAACATTCATTACATTAGAGGATTTACATTTTAAAATTAATCATAAAGTTGTTTAAAGTCTTGTGGACTTTTAATGTTTGTTTCATAAAAACAAACCTTGACATTTTCTAATCTTGAAAAAATGGAATTCCTTCTAAATTTCCTTTTATTTTATAACTATTTTATTAAATGTTCATGTTTGACAAAGGTATACAAGAAAATAATCTGTTTTGTTTTAGAAAATAATTTATGTTGCAAAATCCTTGCAAATACTAATCTTTATAACATATAATTACTTTAATCTATATATTGTAATTATTGTACTATTTAAATGGTCAGATGTGTGTTGCTTATTTGTACCGAAAATCAAGAACTAGAAATTGAAACTTTTATCTAGAAATAAACTAGGTTTTACAAAGAATAATTTAAAAAAAAAAAAAAAAATATGTTGTTTTTCGCTTTGATTTAATTTTTAAACACAATGCATCTATATACATTTTCACATTCCATGTATTTGTTTGCTTATAATTAATTTCAATATGTCTATAGCAATTTTAACAATAAGAAAAATGTAGCCTATCACCGAATGAATTTTTAATTTCCTATATAACTTTACAAATGAGTTACAATATTGTTTAAAAATAAAACTAAATGGTTTAATAAGGAAATGGAATAACGACTTTTAGAACTTATAATTAAACTAAATGACAAAAAATCTTTTCATCAAAAATTTTGTTCTCAATCGTTCTAAGCAAACCACATGGATGTCTCATTATGACATATACTCCTGAAAAGAGAGACAATGATGTTATTTGTTAATGTAGTGAAAAGTTTGTTTAATTTCATAAGGTTTTTGACTTAAAAAAAAATGATTTTCTAAAACCGGTAAAATTTGTATCATATTATAAATACCAGAATAACGTATCTTAATTAATGAATGATGTGTAGATATGCAACTGTTTTTATTATTACAAAAATCGTAATTTAAAAAATGGAAAACAAAACAAGTGAAACGGTGGGGTTCAGTTTATTGAAAAACCTATAAAGAAGCAGTAATATTTGTTTACTGTAACTTCTTTTGGAGCAGCATATAAACAATTATTAGAATATTTGAATAAATCTGTAACACCTGACGTCTTAGATTAGGAATTCTAACTGGTATTCGTCACCTTCTTGCTCTCTACGTCATAACAGCTTTTATTTTAGCTCTATGCTCTCGTTATTGGATTATTTCAAATAGTTTTGAAAGCCTAATATGCATATTTAATTAAGTTATCAACTGTAATTGCCTTCGCATAGAGGTTACTGAAAGGTTTTGTTTAATTATATCAACATCAATGACTACACATTTTCAGTTATATTTTATTTTATTTTTGATTAAATTATCTAAAAGGTATAGGTAACTGTTAGGTTTGTTTGTCCATATAATAGGGTGATTTGTCACTATAATGTAACAATTTCGTTCTACTAATGTGATATAACTTAGGAACAAAGTTTTTCATGAACTCTTATATACCTCAGAATATTTTCAATAAACATTATGTAAATTCATGATTGAAAGTTTTTACTGTTAATACAGCTGTTATGATGGTTTTTGTTATGCCTCTCTCTCTTAACTATTCCTTGAGGTAAGTTATATTTTATCTTAATACGTTATCAGAAAATATGATTAAATAATATAATATCTAGTTATTTATTTAACTTGTAGTATTATTCACGTCTAAGTACCAGGGAATAAATTTTATTTGGAGTTACACTTCTGACACCCATAAGAGGACCTTGCTCGTGTTTTGACCAATATACTAGTATAAGACTACATGATGCTATAAATACAAAGTTCTTTAAAATTAAATTTTATGTGTTGTTTCTTTATTGAAATATTAGTTATATTTATTTATAAAGTAATCCCTCAGTTATATTTATTGTAACTAAACTAAGTATATAAACATAGGTAATAAAAACAGTAAAATAAGAATGCTTACAATATTTTAATCAACATTCTTCCATTAGTAGGAACGTCCTATATATATATATATATATTATATATGTATATATATATATATATATATATATATATATATATATATAAATATATATAAAGAACTAAGTCAAAATACAAATACAAGAATTGTAATTGAATTTACAAATCAAAGATTTTCGTTGACTAACAATACCAACATCAGCAGGAATATTAAAAAATTAAAATTAACATATGTGCAAATTAGATCAAATAAATAGCTATGCCAAATCAATTACAATGTTGTTAAATTTTTTTTTTTTTATTATTTTATTTTGCTGCCCTAACATTACAAACACTGAATATATTATCAAATTTAGATTTTACTCGTATTTGTTCATTTATCAACTCATTATTAGTATTATATTTATGTATTTCTAAAGCTTCATAAATATTCATTCTCAGGCCTTTGTTAATTTCTTTTACAAGTTTCATATTATCTATATTAGGAAATATGTGATTATTATTATTACAATGACTAGTAAAATTTGATTTATAAATTTCTGGCTTTTTATATGGATTAAAATGCTCTTTATATCTATCTTTAAGTTTTTTCTTAGTTTGTCCTATATAAACTTTATTACAATAATCACATTCTAATTTATATACACCGTTGTTTTCAAGCATATTAATAATATTATAATGTCATTATATTATAATGTTACATTTACTTTATAAACAAGACTTATCTCAGACCAGGGAACTATTAGTGATCCATTTACAAGGGGAAATATTGTGTTAGAAAAAGATGGTTGTCTTATAAACCTAAACAAACGTCTGTCTAATTTGGTAAAGTAAGTAGGCTAATGAACACAAATTTGACTATATAACCCCGCCATGTGTTATTAGTATATGCTGCTGCACATGTGAATGTAATACGTACATAACCATGGTAATCGAACCTCACAACATAACCTAATATAGAGCCCTTTTAAAAATTTAAAAATTAATATTTACCAGTAAAATGAGTTTAATATATCAATATCAGTTACTTCAAATAAATATAAAATAATGAAAGGAAATAGATTGTAAAAATAGTCCAATTTCTTAATTAAAGATATAGTAAAAAAGGTAAATTAAGCATTTTGTAAATGGCGAAACGCATGTAGCAAGATGCTTAGAATGCATTGCTAAATGCTTTAATTTGAATCTCATAAATAGTGCAAAAGAATTATTGGATTGAAAGGATATACTATATATATATATATATATATTTAAAGAACTAAGTCAAAATACAAATGCAAGAATTATAATTGAATTTACAATTTAATTACCAATAATTTGAATTGTAAATTCAATTATAATTCTTGTATTTGTATTTTGACTTAGTTCTTTATTAATACACAAGAATATATATTGCGATATTTATATATATACATACGCAAGCGCGCGCGTGTGTGTGTTTGTAAGTAGTGTGTGTGTGTGTTTGTGTGTGTGTTGGTTGCAAAAGTGTAACTCGTACCAAGTTTTGACGTTTTTTGAATGAGATGTAAAATATATTTTCAATAATTTCCCGCCATTTAGCATTTGAAAGTATGAAATAAATGTTCAGAATAGGTTTATAATAGGAATAAAAAAAGTTTTATAAAATTTGAACTAACCAAAAGTGTAATAAAAGTTTGAAGATAGAAAATTTATTTGGGGCATTTCCTTTTATATAATTTTATTTGCCACTCCACTGCGGAACACAAACTCACCCATGCGTGCACCTAACATTAAAGGCAAATGTAGCGCCTAGTGTGTTGAGTGGGCTGTATTTCCACCGTGAAATACGTACTTCCCCACTTGTTCTTTCACGGTATTTTGGAGATTTGTCTTTAAAACCCGTTGATTTATGGGAATTCATTTTAACAAATCCTATTTTAAAGATTCTTTGATTAGGACGTAAAGTTGTTCATAGTTTCTGTATAGCTACTAAACGTATTTGCATTATCCCTTTTTCGTAGATCGTGTGAGAGCTTTTACATCCGTGGGAGTAATACCTAGATATTTGAAAAGAAGTGGACCTTTTACTGAGCCACAGAGCATGACTGCATAGGAGTAGATCTCCATCGTATCGTCCACGCTGCTAATGAAACCTCACAATTCCAATAATTTATGTGTTTATTATTTGTTTAAGGTTATTTTGTACTATGTACGCCCCTATAACGGTCGCTGCGGGTCATGGTAACCCTTAGCGCAGTATATTTTCTTGTCACACTCCTAGAGTGACGGCAATCACAGAACGCCATTTCTTTCACCTTCATAACTCACCCTTTACTACACTGGCCTGTTTTCCCTTAGTTTGAATGCAGATGTCAGTTGTGATAATGATGTGCGTGTCATGTTGGCACACGGCAACTATTGTGAGTACATACAACTAATTGTTGGCAGGGGAGTCTTGTTAGGTTATGAGTTATTTAGATTGATTTAAAGTACAGTGATTGTTAGTTTACATTTAATTAAGATTTGCAATAGATGATAGTGAATAAGACCGAGTTTTAGGAGCCATTGATGGCGGTCCCCCCTCACATTATGAGTCATTGTTGACATTGAGTTTCGGAGTGAAGCTGATCCAGAAGAAGAAATCGTTTATGATCTATTAGAAATACTGACGCAGATCAGAGTGAAGAGGTGGGAAATAAAACTAATGATGACGCTAGAAATTCTACTTCGGATGATGATATTCCTGTCGCTTAGAGAGGAAACTTAGTAGATAAACATAAAACCAAATGGAAATTATCTGAACCTACCCAAGAAATTCGTACAAGAAAATATAATAATAACTAATGGTATTGTAGCTATCTTGCACTAATGGTGATGCAAAAGTGCAAACTTTCCACTGAAATGCTTTCATTTTTCTATTTTACAAATGAAATTCAACAGGAAGTAGTCAAGTTAAAGACTGGCCGGCTTGAAATATCAAGATGAAAATTGACTCATTCTAAACTACCTATGAGGTATTTTATCTCCTGCTTTATGTCTTAGATATTTTAAAATATTCTTCGTTAATTTGTAGTGAAAACGTAATAAGTTTTTAATGAAAATTCTTCATTTGGGGATTTTCAAAATTCAGATCATTCGTTTTATTGAAAGTTATAATAAGATAAGTTCGTAAGATCGTTTTTGTATGATAGGTGTATCGTTTCCACATATTATTGTCAAATTTATACTTTTATAAAACCACTAGAACAGTATTATTTTTTGGATAGGTATTTTTATATATATTATTGTGGTCGTAGTCGGTGTGTTTGTAAAAAAACTACATATCTATGATGCTATTGTTAATTTATTGAACAATAATATCGAGATGTGGTCATTAAAATCCATGATTTTTAAAATTCCTTATACATCTTATACTACGATAAAATAAATAAACACATATAAAAACTGAAGTTCCTAATTTTAAAAATAACACTAAATCATATTGACTGGAATTAACTGCACAGTAGATCCAACTGTTGTGGAGATATCATTGTGTCAATTTTCAAGTTACAATGATTGAAAGTATGTATTGTATAAAATTTCCAACATCAGTAAGGATATGACAAAAAAGAATCTATATGGAATGAACAATTGCTAATAAGGAAGACTAATTAAAAATCTTTTTGCTTTTAGGACACCAGAGTAAATTTAAGTGAAATTGTTTGTTAATTGCAATCGTTTCATAAGTGTCATTTTATACGTAAATTAAAATCGTTGTTTTGTTTGTGTAAAGGTTTAGATTAAATATACTCTGTAGACTGAAAAATATCATTTTAGGTATATTAATTTCTATGAGGTAACTCACATTTGCAGAGAAAACAATGCTAATTCCTATTTATTTGTACTCTTAAAATATGACAAAATTCACACTAAAATTGTATATAGTTATAATTTGTAAAATTGAACGAAAACGTAAGTATAATTGTTTACAAATAATGATATTATTTAATAATAGTCTTGTTATAATTAAGACAAATTTCACTGATTCCAACAGACTTACATAAAACGTTTTAGACCTTTTGTGTTAGAGTTAACTAAATGCAAAAGTGGTTACTATTTCAATTACGAATAAATTTAATTAGTAAAAATGTGACACAGATGACTAGTAAATTTCCTAAACGCGTTTAAAAGTATTTTGTGAGAGAACCATGTAAAATAGCATTGAAATTAGATATATATTATCAAACCACCAAACTTAACGTCTCGTGGGGTAATTATTGGTTTTTCGCAATGAGAAAATTACTCTTATCGGTTTACCTACTTATTGCCAGTTACATATTTCATATTAGTATATATTTAAAAAACGGTAACTTTTCGGTTTTAGTATCTTTTACTTTCTGTAGCAACTACTCAGAGCCTACGTTGACATCCAGCTATCATACAAATTTGCTGACAAAATTATCGAACGAGCGAAGGTCAAAGACCATCGAAACCAAATGCTGAGGAAGGAGGATTTTCTGGTCTTGTTTATAAGTCATCTGTCAGGACCATTTACAATATGGTAGCAAGGATAACTCATTTGATAGTTACATAGGCTGTGTGATATCTAAACTGAGTCACAAACATAGCCCTTAGAGTCACTACGAGTGGACCCAAAGTCGCTGTTATAGAACCAGAGGCTAAACCGAAATTATCTCAGTATACCAAGAAAGGACTGGTTACGATACAGGCGAGTTTACAAGCGCCAATGAGACTTATACCCTGGTATTCTACATCAACTGGAGTACACTAATACCATGAACACTTCAAAAGTTATAATTCCTTCTGCAGTTGATAAGCGTATTACTCAGAAATTACGGACTGGAAGAAAGTAAGAGATCCTCGAGACGGCTGATCTAGGGAATCCATTCATTGTAAATGTTTCCCCCTTCCTTACTGTCTTACTACAACTGTCTAACAGGATTTCATAGATTCTAAAGATTTGTGGGCATTATAATTTCAAATACTAAAAATAAACAGAAACAGTGCGTTATAAAAAAAAAAAACAGAATAATATCAGGTCCAACAAATGTAAAATATATACAACGAATAAATATCTATAATAAAATTATTACAGTTATAGATATTACAGTTAGATGTGTATATATATATATATATATATATATATATATGTATGAAATATAAAGTAAATAAATATGTAGTTATTATAGTACTATAATACTTCATAACAGTAAATAATCAATTGGCGAAATACAAGCAACTCTCCCGAGATATAAATATGGCCAACTTTTTGTTGTATTGTTAAAACCTATAACAAGTTTCTAATAACTACCTACTAAGTACTATAAATTTTAGAACTCAAAATAAATATTTGTTGAATAAATAAAAAATACAATATATCCTCGCTAACGTTAAATACAACCATCTCCAGAACTCACCTCCGGCCCGCTCATTTACTACCTTCAACGTTTTGATGTTACTCCGCACCTTGTCCATAGAAAAGTAATGGCCTAGTAATGGTTCTTTAGTTTGAACTCTGCTTTGAACCCTAATCCCTAGAAATAAATCACTCAGAACAAACCACTTCTTCATTTATAATAAAATAATTAATCACCTATAAGTTGTTAACTATCTACTTCAGCAAAGAGATTATGGTTACTTGGGATCCCAGGCTCCCTTTCAACACTCTACTGACTAAACTGGGGCACAAACGTTTTATCTTTCCCATACTAAACGATGGGTTCTTACATCTACAAGAAAAAGCATCCCAAACTTTCAAAGCCTATGCTATACTGGCTCTAGTTACGCTCTAGTAAGAAGTTTAGGGTGTGTAAAATATATTTTATCCCTGATCCATCGTGTTGTCCAATCAAGATAGCGTCGTCAAACAAACAGTTTGTTTATACATAATCAACCCCCTTTCCCAATAATTTTTCTTCAATTCCTTTTATCTGAACTATGTAAACATCGGGTAATTTTAGAACACAAAATAATTTGTCTGTGAACTATTATTATATTTGACTTCATATGCCCTTATTTACCTAATCTTACCTTCTATTAATTCGTACTTCGCCGCTAGTAATGCTGCTGGATTGTTTGGTATGATGGCAAAATGTCGATCAGTGGTTGAGTACGATATCCTATATGGCAATATATTGTTTTGAAACCTATTGTGATGCTATGATTTTCTCATCCTCTTATCCCTCGGGACCGAGTTTATCTCTTTAACCGCTTTTTACTATTCTAGGCTATTTTAAGAAATTGTAATAATTAAGGCTGTTTTAATGTATTAGACCAGAATTTTGGTTATTCTGATTTTTTTTTATTTTCTGTTTATAATCAGGCTTAATCTATCTTGTTTAATTTTTACTATAATTCGTTAATTTTGCCTAATGATCTTTTCTAGACTATTACATATTATTGCGACTGTCAATTTGGGCGATGCAACTTGCATCAATATAAATACTGTATGTTTTATATAATTACTAAATCAAATCTATTACATATAATAACATATATGGGTTGTTTCTATCTATTTATTGCATTTTATAATTAAATATATATATATATACATATACATTAGTTCATCTAAATATTTATAATATTCCTGAATCCGTACCTATTGATGACGGTATATATAGTTGTCTACCATTAAGAACTTTGTAAGATATAATAATGGAAATGAAATACTTTGCCAAACTAGAGAGAACTATTTTATCTTCAGTAAGGAAGTCTGATCAATATAAAAACTACTGTGAAACAATAGTTTTCAGTTTTATATTTGGAGATATTTTAAGCACTATATACACATATATTTCTATATATTTCCAGCTCTGTATTTTCTGTAGACTAGACGTATAAAGAACCAACTTGGTACGATCATTTCCACTAACGCTTCGCCAAGAAATTAGTGTACATTAAAATTGTAAAAGGGTAAAGCAGGAAACCTATATTCAAAAACTATCATCTCATTTACGAAAACAATAAAATTCGGTATTCATCTCTTACATATATAAACAAAAGACTGGAAGAAATATGTGAAAAGGATCAAACATTCTAGATAATGTGGACAATAATTCTCGACAAATGATTAAATATTATATTGATCACACAATTTTAATAAGTAAATATTGAGCTGACTAGTGAGTTAAGGCTATAAAAAAAATAAATAACTGCACACTACATCACAAGATAATATACTTTATTGAATATGCGTTTGAATGGAACTGTTGTAGTTGCAGTTGTAAATATGTAGTGATATCACTGATGATGAAGTCATAAACCATTGAAACGCGTATAACCAAAAGTATATTGTTTTGTGAGGAAGTGTGTTGTTATTTATTCGATTACATATTTTGACGTATATTTTAATTTTGTTTTTAACAAAGAAAACACGTTAAGACTCCCGACGCCTGATAAGAATGCACTATTTCAGCTAAACGTTAGGGGAACCAATATATCATTCTCTAAAGAGAAAGGGGCTCATGATAGCATCGTCATGTAACCTATATGGGGCCAACAAGTAGCAACATAAATAAAATCCCAATAGAAAGATGATGAAAACAGATAAGAATACGACGGTAACAAGAAATATCCTGTGAGATAGTTAATCATGTAATGTGGAAATAGATTCTTTACTCTCCTATACATATCTTTTCTTCAATATGTGTTCTTTCCATCAAAGATTTAGAAAATAATTTTACTCACATAGTCCTATATTGTTGCGAAGAGTGTATGTTCTGTACGAAATAATGATTAACTTATATTACAATAAAAATATTGGAAATAACCCCAACACCACAAAAATAATCAAAAATTACAAATGAAACAAGTTACTAAAGATTAAACCCTTATGTAAATTTCGATGATCATGTCATCATAATCATAAGAGAGTCTTTACAAAATTACAATCTAGCAAACCTGAAGTTACAAACTAGTGTTATCTACCTTTATTTATAAAATCCGTGATTGTTTAATAATGTTGAAATAGTTTAGAAACAATTTAATGAACGAAAATAGGTTCTGTGAGTTTGTCGTTTTAGTCTATCATTATTATTCATTTATTTATCCAACCTAGTAAGCCCACAGAAATACCTGGGTAAATAGAAAAGTTAGGCGTTTGTGTTTTATTATGTTAAAATAATTCCAGAAAAAAATATTATTCTTTTCCCTTTTATAATAACTTCTATAATTGATAATAGTCACAATATTTTATGATATCTTCTGTTTTGTGGAAACTAGTTTAGGTTAAATCTTACATACGTATATACCATTTTATATTTCGTATATTTTTTTGCTATTTTAGACTCTTATATTGCAACATGTTAAAAATGTGGCAATAATTTAGCATATTCCAAAATAATTGTTTTTTTTTGTAGTTAAAGTAAAATCGGCACAGTTAAAACATAATTGTATTCAGAAAACGTCCATTTGGAAGTTTAAGATAGGGATTTATACTAATAATACTTGTAACCAATCAAAGCCCTCTGTTTTTAATGTGTAAGGGAGATACTCTGTTCACTAAGCGCGCCATTTTGAGTCTATATAGTCTGATATGACCTGGCATTGATAGAAGAGGGGCAGCTGTGGTGGAAAATATTGTGCTGGAAGGCTTACCTTTTTAAATAAATATTGAATTTTTAACAAAGTAATAATCAAAATAAATACACCAATAACGAGTGAAAATGTTTGTCAAATTTAAATGTAATTTGTATTTGTATTTTTAGAACTGAAATAAGTTAAAATACTAAAGCCTAGCGTTGTTCAAGTGTATGCTAAGGTATGTTTTACATTGTTTTTTTTAAAGTACCAGTAAATGTACAATGTCACCAGTATTGATCTATCCAAATGTTGTCTAATGAAAGAGTTTGTTAAAGGTTTATACTTTTATAAAAATTTAAATTGATATTGTTCAAATTTTTTAAAAAGTAAATATTCAAAATAATACTATTATAATCCTTCTTTTTTTATTCAAACGTGAACTTTAATGTAATCTATCTTTCTTCAGAACGATTTGAATAGAATGCGAGTCTGCCAAAGTCAAATTGTTATTTGCAATTTCTAATGATAAGAATTAACCTGATAGGTCTTTTAGAGTATTAAACAAATTTGTAAGTGAAAAAAGGTAAGTTAAATAAAAACATTAGAAATAACCGAGGAGTCGCAATATTAGTTATTTTATTCTAACTTTCTCATTGCACCTTTTCACTTTTCCTATCATCGTACTGGCTGCGGCCGTTCGTATAAAGGTAAAAGTTATTTGATCTAAAAAAAACTGAAACATCAAAACTCCTAGGGATAAATATATAGATAGGAAGAAAACCGTTTGGAATAAAATAACTGACTCTATTGGGGATTGGTGCTGTTTTGGAGTAATAAACTTGGTAACTTCGAAATATTTTATATAAGGATTACTATGAGTAAGTAGGGCAAAATAAAAGATAAGAAGTGAAATAATTTATTACAAATTAATAAATTTTAAATTGTTATTAATGCACTTATTGTACATGTTTTAAAGATGATGAGCTATTTAGGATCAATTAGGTACTTACTCTCATGACATAATAACTGTTGTTGCATTACTTATCATTATCTAGAAACTTTTATATACATCCTATAAAATTATCCAGCTGCATCCTAATCCCTAATAACTCTAATTAAAATGAATTTTTTAAATGTTTGAATATGACAGTAATTTTTCAGTCCTACTCCCTTCCAAGTATATAACGAACCAAATTACAATATCATAGTTTTCAGGTAACAAAATCATAATATTAAAAAAAAAACAATGATATATTTACTGAGGTTATGATATAATGTTTCAAAATTAAAAACAATAAAAATTTAATGTTCCTTAACAATAATGTTTTAAATAACTTTATTATCTTTAACTGTGTTTTGAAAGATTGATTAAATATTAAAATTTAACTAGCAGTGTATTTCGCAGCTGAACCCTAATGAATCTCTTGTCTCCTGGAACGCTTTATTTGGATTTCTCCTCTATTGAACGTCAGGAGCAGGCTCCGCCTTTTGAATTAGTGCGATCGTATGTTTGCAAAATGTAAAAATTTAATGCTGTTGATGTTATGAAATTATTAAATTTTCCCGATCACATATTCCTGACCTTAAATCCGAAGTCTTATTCCTAGCGTCAGATATTTACCATGAGTCCGTCTTAACCTCTCCTTGATATTAGCCACCAGACTACTCCAATTTTTTGACAGACAATTCTATAAAAAAACATTTTGAATAAGTCTTTCAAACGTCGTAAATACAGTAATTTGTATTAGCTGCCCTCTACGTCAATTATATATTGTGTGTTCACCTTATATCGAACTAAAGAATAAAAAAGCACTTTGGCTGCAAACTATATATATTTTTAATTGCTTTAGCCAGTTGTATATTATATCTAAAATGTCACAAATTGAAACATTAAGAAATTCCTGTAATTATCATGTGTGAGATAATTACTTAGTCCTATGTGCCATTGCCAGTGCCGTCCTACACATGATCATCTTCATCTTCGTCTTTATTGATGGTATTCTCACTTACTTTCAAGACCTAGAAGCTAATCTTACACAAAATACATAGGTTTTAGAAGCCATTATCTTTTTTTTTTATTAACTTTGGAACAGGTTTTAAACTGCCCGAAGCATTGCTATCTTAAGGTATATTGTACTTACCTCCCTGATCTAGTCAAATAGCCCCTTCCCTCTTACCAGGTTTAGGAGTTTCCTGACTAGTGTTTTACCTTCAGCATCCACCATAGCTGTTCCATCACCAAAGAGGTTGAAGCGCCTCTCGGCAAGTAATTCACATCTGTAAATAATGTGTGTGGCCGTCTCCAGTTCCTGCCCGCAAATTCTGCACACTGGTTCATCTTTGTAGATACCCATTTTATGCAGATGTTTCCTTATTCCACCGTGTCCCGTGAGTAGACCTGAGGCTATCCTCAATTCCTGCCTAGACAGATAGATGAGACTCTTCTGCAGCCCCAAGGAAGGTTTCCTAAGGGTTAGCTTACTGTGTCTCATCCCTTCAGTCCTGATCCAGTGCTCACAGTGTCTTTCAGCCACTCACTTTTGCACTGCAATCTTGACCATGGATTTGGAAATTTCTACCGCCGGCTCCGGCCCAATCAGGAGGGTCAAAGACCCCTCTCTGGCCAGCGCATCTGCGGCTTCATTTCCAAATATTCCCCTATGCCCTAGCACCCAACCTATCTTGATTTTATTGTACCTAGCCAGGGCTTCTAGGTTATTTAGGCACTCCCTGACTATGGCCGAGGTGACCACATGTCCGTTTAGTGCCTTAAATGCTGCCTGACTGTCGGAGAAAATAGCAATCCGGGTCTCTTGTGTTCCCCTTCTCGCTATCTCTCACAGACAGGCATTTGTAGCACATATTTCGGCCTGAAAGACAGAGGTAAGCCTCCCCAAGGAAAAAACTAGTTTTACCCTTGGGTTTTTACAATACACCCCCGCTCCAGTGCCGAAGTCCCTTTTGGAGCCATCTGTGTATCAGATCTGAACCCCCGATGTTAAAGTCCCTGACCATTCCATCATAGGTTTGTGGACCGTTCGAGTAGTATGGTCGCTGCCCATTTCCAAGACGGGTTCTTTGACCACGCACTCGATACTCATATGTCTCGAAACATCTGGGAGGTTTCCCAGTTGTTTGAGCTGCGCAATCTCCATGCCGCCAGCCTCGCCTCTCCGCTAAGGACAAGCTCGAGGGGAGGGAGGTTAAGCATTACTTCCATTGCTGCACCAGGTGTAGTTGACATCGCTCCCAGTGTGCACAGACAGACCAATCTCTGGATAGAGCTCAGTTTAGCTCTTGTCTGTGCCTGGTTGGCCTTTGTCCAACAAACCAGAGCTCCATAGGTAATCATAGGTCTTGTGACCCTCAGATACATCCCGTGCATCATTGATGGCTTCAGTCCCCATTTCTTACCAACCATTCTTCTCACAGTCTTCCCCCCTAATATGCCTATCAACCAGTTTTTCAAGTCCCTTAAGAACAAAGGGCAAGAGTGTAATAGGTCTTTATCCTTTCCCATCCGATTGGTTACCGGTGGGCTTAGGTATAAAGACCACCCTACTAGATTTCCAGGCTGCCGGAACATGCCCTAGAGCAATGCTTAGCCTGTATAATTTAGTAAGTACCAGCACCAGCATATCCATTCACTGCTGCAGCAGCACAGGATAGATCCCATCTGGACCTGGAGATTTGTAGGGTTTAAATGTGCCAATAGCCCATCTTACCCTTTGTGGAGCTACTATCCTCCTTGCCACTTCCCAGTCCTCCATCTTACCACGTCTTGTGGAGAGTTTGGCAACTGGTTCAGTGTCTGGTCCCCCAAGTTTCCTCAGAGTACTGGAAGGAAAATGTGTTCTGATTAATTCTTCCACAGTTTCCCCTGCCGTTTTTGTTATATTTCCCAGTGGGGTTCTTAGCATCCCCACCGGGTTAACTGGGTCTTTAGAGAGCACTTCATACAGTCGTGCCCCTTCCCGAGTTTTGTCAATCTCATGACAAAACTCCTTCCTGGACTTCCTGCGTGCTTCTCTAATTGCCCTGTTGTATTCGGTTAGTGTTTTCCTATACAGGTTACACTCCCCGTTCTTTTTTGCTCTATTAAAGGGTCTCCTGGTGGTCTTCCGAAGTTTGGCTAGCTTCTTGTTCCACCATGACGGATCCTCTACTTTTCTCCCCTCACTGAGAGGGCAGTTATCAGTAAAGGATTCTACTATAGCCTCGCCAACCAATGTGGCAGAGTCTTCTAGCTCTCTCCTCCCACCATACTCCAATCCAGCCTCCTCAATCCGAACACCCAGGTCCCTCCTGTAGCAGTCCCAGTGTGTTCTTCATGGATCCCTGGTTGGCCGAAGCATGGCTGGATTTAGGGAGATACCATACCTAATATGTCTGTGGTCAGAAGAAGATGGTTCATCGTGCAGATACCAATTTAGTACATACCTAGCCATCTGGTTCGATGCCACCGTAATGTCCAGGACCTTTTGTCTGGCCCTAGCGAAAAACGTCGGCTCTTCCCCTGATTTAAGACTAGTAAATTCTTAGAGCTAAGATAAACTAAAAGTGCCTCACCTCTAGTGTTGGTACCTGTACTTCCCCACGAAGTGTGATGGGAGTTAGCATCCATCCCCACCAGCAGCTCCTCATTCACAGCCCCGCATTGCTCGACCAGCCTCCTCAGCTCTTGTGTTGGTAGAGCCCCCGCGTAGTCAAAGGGAAGATATGCCGTGGCCAGGTTCAGCCTCTTCATCCTCCCCTCAGGTTGTTGTTCCGCAGTGCCCTGAGGGAGCCCTCTCCTGTATATAGGATCAAGGTAAGGCCTGCATCCTCCTTTTGTCTAACAATCACCTTCCAAGTATCCTGAACTATCCCAGGGTTCTGGGTTTTGACCACCTTCAGGATCTCTTCCTGCTCCTTGTCATTGTATGGTTTGGGCACCCGCATTGAATTCTTTGCAATGCAAATATCTCCTTGGGTGGCCCTGCCATCAACTTTACCCCCACAATCAGGGTGAATCTTGGCAGGACCCGAAGGACCCACTCCAGGCTCTTCCGTGAGGAGCATACGACATTTAGAGCCCTCCTCTCTAAGTATGCTGTCCTGAATCCTCTATCCCCACTCTCCACCTCAGCGGACAGCAGTTCCGAGAAGAACAGCTCCTCCAGCTCCATCCCCAGTTGTCTCTCTGGGTAACTAACTGGGACAGCTTCTGTCGAAGGGTATCGCCGTATGTGCACGAGGACACTGCAGCATCCCCCCCCTTGTCCCAGCTTCACTTTCTTCTTTCCTCCCTCCATTGGAGAGGGAATGGACGTCACACTCCTAGGCCTTTTGGACGTGCTGGGGTTTAGTGCTCTTGGTTGATTGCTTCCCTGTTGCACCTCCCTCCTCACAACATCCAAGCAATTGGCTTTGAAAGGCTTGGCTCGGTTTTGGCATCCCAAAACCGTTTAGGGATAATTGGCCTTTACAGGTTTTTCGTTTTTTTCAGGATTATTGGCCCTCCCGCTGCTCTCGCCTGTTCTCTTCGGAGCCGCCTTTTGGCCGATCCACTCATACGCTTTCTCCGTAAAGACAGCGTGCTCAACTCTACAGCCACTTCACCGGTTTCTACAGACGGCAGCTTGACAGCCGCCTCCGACCCCCAATGATGGTTGCCGTTGACACATCTGCTACAGACTCACGGTTTGCCGTCTCATTGGCTCACGCTGTCTGTGCAGTCTCAAAATCAATTGTTTTATTTTTATGGTACATTATCGTCCCACGAGTATGGGGGAAATAACGGTCGACCAGAGCAGAGCCCCCACTACCCTGGCAAGACAACATACAATGAGGTTTTGTCTGGTTCTTCAAGGGGATCGTGTGCGACTGCATTTTATACCCTGCAGCCATTCATCCTTCGTCACGATGCCTTCCACGTTGGATTGGGTATTCAGTCACTGACCTTGAAACACACCCCAAGTTCCGAACATTATTAACTGTTGCTCATGGAGCGAACAGCCTGCTTTACTCTCTTTTTTACAACTTTGTCGTTAGGGTAGTTTACCGCCCATACTTCACTGTCGCATTGCCCTTGGTTCACCTGGGAGGTGAGAGAAGCATTGTGAGGACTTAATTCTCAACTACCCCAGTCTCCCCAGTCAGAGCAGTTATTTCTACCACACCCAACCGATTGACTGAGGGAGGGATAATTCCTCACCTTTGAACCATTGCCTTGGACCAGGCCTGCTTATTCAGAAACCTTCCGGTCTGCTTATTCACAGGTAACCTACATATCTGTAGGCCATCCCACTATCCGCCACCTGTGGACCCGCACGGTTGCTCAGGCCTGCTAGCCGAGACGAAAATGTTTTAGGGAGGTATTCTATTTCTTCCCTAGAAATATTATCCTGAAAATACAGTTTAGTAACATTTATAAAACTGCTTGATTTTAATGAAAAAAACTAGTTTCTAATCTTCTTTCCAACCATTTCTCTGATAAGATTTTCAGTATACTAAATAAATATCTATATATCACTATTAAGAGTTTGTTCGAGCGCAATTATAGGGCAAAATTAATGCAAGAATAATGTAATAGATATCAGATGATAGTGGAAGATATCAGTCCTCTGATACATTTAAGGTCTAAGTGTTTCTTTAGGAACGTATGTTTAAATTATGTGTTAAGTAAGTTCAAGTTAGGAAAAAATAAAACAACTAAGAAAAGAACAGGCAATATGTCATAGAATAAACTCTAAAATATATAAATACATAGTTATGGTAAACAGACTTTAATATATCAATGTAACTGTAAATAGAAAACACATAACGCGATCGATTTAACTGGAGAATAGATTTCCGTTCTGTATAACTATAGTAGGCTATGAAGTTGTAATAATATATTTCAAATGTACACGTATATATATATATATATATATATATATATATATATATATATATATATATATATATATAAATTAAATATGGTTATATGTTTTCTTGTAATATAGTTAATAAATTTAAAATATTTCATAAACATGAATACTTTTAATGAATATATTTATTCATTAATAATCATGAATAAATATATTCAATAAAAGTATTCTGGTTTTTGAAATATTTTAAATTTAATTATTATATATATATATATATATATATATATATATATATATATATATATATATATATATATATATATATATATATATAGGCCTAAATATAAATCAAAGCAATGTATAAATTTTATTTAAATGATATTACAATATACATGCTATATTTAATTATAGAATAAATTAAACGAAATAGGTGTTATATATATTTGAGTACAGATTTCTGTTATTCCTAACATTACAATATTCTCCTCTGTTGATGCGTTTTGGCGTAACTCCATTATCAAAACTTAAATCATACTTTTACGAAGAGTGCGATTTAAGTTTTGAAAATAGAGTTACTCCGAAACACTCAACAGAGGAGAATATTGTAAAGTTGAGAATGGCAGAAAACTATAACAAAATATATAGAAATATTTCATAAATGAGGATGAGTATATAAATATTTTTAGGTGTAATATTTGTCATATGTGTATATATTAATACATACCACGTTATATATACGCTTTCGTCTAGTATAATAAATAAAAGTTGATAAGTACACTTTGACACTGCATAATATTTTTGGTTTTATTTCCAATTTACATCTATTGTAAAATGATTCATTAATTCATTAAAATGTGTTTATAGGCTCCTGCGTAAAATGTATTCCCTACTGTATTGATATGGTAGTAACTGAAAACTATATTCTCTATTTACATAGAATAACCAACAAATAATTGAAAGAAGAACGATTTTATTTTTTATAATTACCGATCAAAAAGTGACAATAACGACTAAACCTGCTCAGCCTACCAATTGTTTCACACGATACTTTTACAGATTATTCATATTACATTTTTTTACTAAATAATTCCCTTTGTGTAAGAAAATTGGTAATATTATTGAACGCCAACACGGAGAAATTGAAACATCTTTTCAAAGTTACTTTTATTGATACCGTTTTGGTTTTCCAGTTAATATAATGTGATCAGTTGAATATAAGAGGAATTTATTGATTTATGGCAGGCGAACATTAATTACCATGAACTTTCACACAGCTGTCATACAACAGTTTTTCAATTACCTCGCAGTATATGCTTCAGGGAGTAAAACAGTGTATTTGCTAAAAATAACATGAATCCGTGATATTACATGTTAAATGTAAAAAAAACGTTAGCACTCATACATAGGTACGTATTTAAATTCGTACGAAAGATTGTATAGATTTGAAGTAAAATATGAAATTAAGGAATTCTTTAGAAGCGAATGCTGTATTTATTTTACTAAGGAAGGACGAATCATTAAGTGAAAATAAACCATAAACATAAAGATATCAAATTTTATTTTAAAAAATAGTTTTATTATTACAAAAGACAGTATACAGAGTTTTTAACATAATTTGCGATTTAGTTTCCGCAGTAAAAAAATATTTTCAATAACATGTATATAATTCACTATGTTGGGTTTTTTCCTTTTCTGTTTAGATTCATTGTTTTCTCATATAATATATATTTCATGAAAGACGAATCGTATACTCAAGAGATTGAATTACTATTTTTGAAAATGACAAATCAAAATGTTGTATCATATATATGAAAGTTATTTTAAATATCAGATACAAAAATACCCAAGCAGCAAATTCAGCTTGAAAAATGAATCGTATGACCATTTTATATTGCTGGTGAAACATAATGTAAATTAAGGTCAATGTACCGTTATAACATAATACGATATTACGGGGAAGGTTATGTTCCCATTTGTAAGTGTCGATGCAGTGAAGTTTAGATACGAGTATATTACGAATGCCCTGAGACCTAATAAAGCAGTTAATCTCTCATTGGTAATATTTTTATGCTAATGCCTCTGGATTCTCTACAATTTCACAAATACATTTAGTAACTTAATTAATTTACTACGAAACATGTATTGTAAGTCTAAAATTACTTTGAATTCACGCAATAAAAATCTTTACAACGGTATTTGTAATAAGTCGGATCAATTCATTTCTCACTTTTTAAAAGTAGTCAAATGAAGTTTTAAATATATCTTTTTTAGACATTATCTTTTAGCTAGCCTGTTTTAGATTTATGAATTAATTAAATTAAATTTAAGCCTAATAATAATAAAATAAACATTTTATAACATATATTTCTACATGTGATTCGGCATTAGGTTTGCACAATGGTGATAAGGAAATATTCTTTTTCATAGGTTGCAATTTAGATACAACTACGGCTATATTCATTGAATTTGTACAAATCTGTAAGATATTCAAATAATATAAAGCCATGTAAACAAATAATAAATATTTTATACGAAGCTGGTAAAAATTGCAATATAATTTTTATTGTAAATATTTTTTGATTTCACGAGTCGCTAAATAGACAGAATTATTGATTTGAAATTTATCTGTCAGATTATGATGAATAGAAGCTAGTTAAAAGAAATTTAATTCGAAATAAATGTTGGCTGAAGTAATCATTAAGGGCTGCAAGTAATATAAAAGTATATCCCCTTTATGAATAAGATTCAATGTGTTACTTAAGAGTTAAAGCATAATTTCCTGGAGTTAATATTAAAAAGACTTAAGAATGATAAAAGGGGATTTATTATATATCTCATTAGGTGGAACAAAGTGTACAGCATAAGCTAGAGCTGACTAAGGAACTAAGGCGTAATGGGTGGTACTTTGCAACCTTTTTATAGAAGAAAGGTGTTAAGAAAATTAAAAAATACACACGAAAACCCAAAGTACAAAAATATTTGAACGAACAAACACAATATAAATAACACATACTCTTTGATACTATCCAAAACCTACGTTTAAAACCGTTACTACTTGACCCAAATTCTCCAAGCAGAAGACATTGATGAAGATTGGCACATAGCGATTGAAAACATTCTGTCTCAATACGTTTTAACAAATTTACTCAATTTAAAGTTCGGAAGTCATAAACTATTGTTTAAGTGATTAATTAAATGGTGTTGTTTAAATATATATATATATATATATATATATATATATATATATATATATATATATATAATACGTTTTTTTGTTTAATAATTTAAAACAACATATTGGTTTAAAATATATATATATATATATATATATATATATATATATATATATATATATATATATATATATATATATATATGTATATTGTAAATTATAATTGAATGTAACCGCAACCATACTGCAGGTATAGTTATATCTTGTATTCGCGCACATGGATGTGAACATACAAATTTAAGTAACTATTTATAAGCACCTTAGAATGGGGAAGTTCATCTGACGACATGTAAGCTGTAGTGGTTCCAAGCTGTAACCTTTTACCTACGCAGACAATTCCCTGATTCAATTAGGTTCACTAAGGTAATTATAGCATTTTTATTTACTAAAGTACAAAGACCAAGTCATGTTGTGGTAAATATCGTGTCCTAATGATGAATTAAATTTGGGCTTGTTTTTTATCCTACTTGGTTTGGTGACCTTTTGGGATATGTTAAAGATATCCACAAGACCCAACCCTTCCCTCGTCGATCAAGTTATAAAAATTTCGTAGTACTTAGGTCATACAGTCGCCATTCACCAGGATTTGCCATACCGTATCTTGATATGGCGTTATGTATTGGGAAAAATCTAATTGAAAATACTTTAAAAAGTATGTGCTTTTATACTGACATTGAATTATATAATTATAAAGAAGTAACAACTTTTTACGAGTATAGATATCCGAAAATAAAATAACAAATGAAAACCAAATGACTGACGTAATAAACTAATAAAACACATATAGAGCTCAAAATATTGAACTAAAGAAAGGAAATGAAGGTAAAAGTTTTATAAATGTTTTTTTTTTTAATTTGATTTTACTTTGCTTGGAATGGTTTTTCAATTCTCACAGATTCAGTTCAACCAATTTTTAAAAAGCAGGGTTTATTTCCTCCTTTGGCCTGGTTTACAACATGAATTTAATTAAATTGTATGTTCTTTTATAAAACGTGAACTCCTCAAATATTATTTCATGAAATATTGCTATTAAACTAATAGAATTATGTCAGACAATCCTAATATTTATTTTACGCATGGGTTTGATCACGAAATGATTCCTAGCCAAATACGGCGATTAATAAATAGAGAGAGAAGTAATACACAGAAGCTTTATACACATATTCTTGATTAACGACTATATATATATGTATCTATGTAGATGTGTAATTTGTATATATATTTTTTTCATCATTACTACGACCAAAATAGGTAAAGTCGACATAGTACTTGATTTTAATGCCATTAAAATATTTATTCTTGAATTTTGTAGTCCATTACGTGCTGTAAATCTTATTAATCACTTAAACAATAGTTTTTGACTATCCTAACTTTATATTTTGTATTTCTTTTTTTAAATTTATTTATTTTATTAATTTATTTACCTATTTTTATGAAAAAAATTTTTTTGTTTAATAATTTTTTTGTTTTTATTAGTATTGAAAAAGTTCTATCACAGCACGTTAATAAAAAATTTACAAAATTTTAAGTTCGGATAGACATAAACTATTGTTTAAGCGATTTAAAAAAATATTTATCAAAAACGACTCAGCATTGAATGGATTAAGTAGTAATTTTCTCTAATCATATGTGTTTTTCACGTAACCGCTTCCCAAGTGGTTACAGACATTCTTGTCATAACGTCATATGAAACAAACTAATCACTTATCAGCAACTACAACTACTTATGTGGCTTGAACGCTTTTATAATGTCCTACAGAGACCCATTCCCACTAAGTATTAATACAATCTAGGAAAATGATTTATCATTTTGCAAGGCAATGAAATTACTTCAGGAATATGTGTTTATTAGAAATCGAAACACAGTTTTATTTTACGCATTTTAAAAACCTTAATACACTCATCTTCTTGTTGGAGGCATTTTATTATGGTATTGAATGACGTCATATTTTGGTAAGGAGGACAGTGCTAAAAAAGTGATATTTACATATTTTTTTAGAAATAAATGTTTATCTTTATAATGTGTATATCTATATTTATCAATATGTATGCACGATTTAGGTCTTTTTAAATTTTTTTTTTCAATTTATTTATTTTAAACTGCAACTAAGTTAAATCCTATCTAGCAGCTTGCTTTCTGATGGAGATTTGACAATTTTCGTCTTGTTCCAATGAACGAGACTGATTAATTTTGCTCTGGAATCAAGTCCAAAGGTTTAGTGCGCTTAAGTCTACGCACTGGTATCCTGTGAGCTAGTCGCATAGCTACATGGTTCGTATGTTCCTGGAGCCGCACGAAGTGATTCACTGCTGCAGTAGTAGCTTCCTCTCTCACGCTCTTCATCTTGAGGTCCTAAGTATATAATAGTTACGGACGTACCATGGTGCTCCCACTATAGCTCTCAACACTTTATTTTGGAAGCGTTCTATTACTTGTAAATTGCTGCTCTTGGTGCATCCCCAAAGTGGTAACCCGTATGTCCATACTGGCTTTAGCACTTGCTTATAAGCAAGGAGTTTATTGTAGGGGCTTAACTCCGAATACCGGTTCATGAGCCATGCTAGTCTTCTGTATCTTACATTTAGTTCATCTCTTTTTTCTTCACATGAGATTTCCAGTTCAATTTAGCGTCCAATGTTAAACCTAGGTATTTCACCTCCTTACAAATATGAACAACCCGGCTATTTATTATGAGGTCAGTTTTGCTCTCTACCTTATTGGTAAAAATAAAATAAGCAGATTTATTTTCATTAGGTTTTATGCGCCACTGCCTAGTCCACTCACTAACACTATCCAAGGTGATCTGTAATTTACGATTTAGGTATGAATTATTTTATTACAAATTATTTGGAAATATATTATAAATTTATAGGTTTGTAAACAATTTTTAATGTAGCGAATCATCTGTTGCAAAAATAATGTATACACCAATGATAACTGAAAACAAAGTTTAATATGAAAATCGGTATATCGTAATTAAGTTTAAGTTACTTTTGAAGATACGTTTACATGTTTGGGACTAACTAGAAAAAGGAATGTAAAACATGCTTATTAAATGCATAGTAATAGTTAAGGAAGAAACTAAATATAGTTGAACTCGGTTTTGGGCCCAACTAACATTTTTTTCCGGGTATATTTTAAAAAAGTCTGTCATACACATAAAACTTGTTCAAGCAAAATCTGGGTGTGTTTTTTGTTGAAACCTGTTGATATAATAAGACGAAGCAGGAGGTTTAAGTATATAAATTCAAATTTTATCAGTCAATTTTATTATCAGTCTCAATTATTATATCGATTGCGAAAAATCCTTTTTTGGTCAGTAATAAATACTCAGTAAAAAGATATGTACGTCCCTGCGTTATATGTATGACAATTTTGTATTTACAAAAGTAAGTATATTTTAATCGGTGAAAGAAGTCACTATGTATGCAGTATTGAACATTAAATTAAACAGCTGAAACTAATGGACACTAAACACAAATGTTTAGTTTGGATTCTTTTTTACCCAACAGTACACTGTGATATTAAAATCTTTAACTATTACTAGGCATACATATGCGTTACCGCATTCAAAAGAAATACTGTAAATGTTTTATCAAACTACTAAATGGTTCCTAATGTTCATGAAATACGGTTTAACATACTTAGAACTTTATCACACATTTTTCCGTTCCATTAAATCGTCATCTGAGGCAAACGATGTTTTTAAATAAACACAATTTGTAATGCACAATACTACAATACAGACCTTACTTACAGTATTTTATAATATACCTCTAAAGTAAGACATTATGTTAGGTACAAAATTAAGATATTCAGTAAACTAGTTAAATATATCTAAAGACAGATGTACTTAAATCATTAGAATAATTAAAAGTCCGTAGTATTATAACACGTTTAATGCGACTGTTACTTACGTAGGCAATTCTACAGATTATTATTATTATTTTTTTGTTAAGTGAATACCAGTTTTATCATATTCGGAAACCTACATCTATATTTCACTACCTAATCATAATTCAGCAAAATAAAGTGATATAACACTTCAAGAACTATTTCCTAATATAAAACGGTGGGTTTTTATAGTGAGTTTCCTTTCAAAGACGGCAACTGAGGTAATTGTAAGACATTTGTATTGTTTCTGCACCTACAAACCACTTGATTCTTTATTTAGATTGTATATTATAGTTATGTACAGAATAAAAGTAACTGTCTAAGGCAACGTTTTGTCAGTGTATATTGTTAAACTAAAATATACTCTGATAAAAAGCAAAGGTGGAAGAGTATTTTGTTGTCTTTTGAATTCTAAAGATTACACAATAATTAACATGCACAGAAGGATTCGGAAATATAAACTAACCATATCCACTTAGCTATCGGAAAATTGGGAATATGTATATAATGTTGCAATAAGTTAATACAAATAAACCTTTTTGTTTTGGGCTAAATTTCACTTTTTTGTAATAGGTTTAGAAATTAATAAAATCACTACTTCACAAATAAAGTTGGAATTGTGCTTAAAATTGTTACATTTTTGAGTAGGGAAATTGCAATTCTTCATATTTTTCTATTGTCTTTATCACTTTAATTTTAAAAACGAGTTTATCCTTCCAGAGAGAGGTTTTAAACGGGATTGGGTGCTTGCGTAGGTTTGTTCTGCGCAAATGCCCTTTATATATTAAACGGTTTAAGATGTTATAGTTTGTTGACTTCACAATTAAATTCTATATAAACTCATAGTAAGTAATTTTAGAAATCAATTATGCACAATTTTAATTTTCTAAACGTCATATTTCTCGTACACGAATTGTAAAAACGTGTAAGCAATGTTACTGTGTAAGAAATGTATACTAGACCACTGTTATCATTACGGGAGAGTTGTTTTCTGGGTATTTGTATGTAATAAAGTAATACAACGTCTAAACCTAAAAACATTTTATCGTGATGCTAGGCCCTATATATAAGATTATGAAATTAATTAGAACATTTAGTGATATTAAGAAATACTTTTATTATAATATATAACCGTAAAAATTAGTGGATGAAAAAAATATTGACTTTATTACACAACCGTTTCTAGCAGAATCTTATCGTCTTTGTTGAACATCCAATTCATAGTTGATCATTTCTAAGCTCACCAGTACCACCAATGCATCGTGAACATGACCTACTCTGATGAGAATTATGTTTCTTTTTAAATGTTTTTTATTTAAAAAAAGGTTCTTTTCTATGGCAAAAATGCACGATATTAGCTTCCTTGCGAATTTTTAGCGGGATTTTCTCTTTAACGTCAAAATTTGACAACATTTCAAAAAATTCCTCATTTTCGGTTTTTCAGATTCACCTATTATGACTTTATTAGTTACATTTGTAATTTCATTGACTTCTTCGTCAGTTTTATTATCTGGCAGAGAATCTTTTCCATCAGAATAATCAATGATCTGTCTAACAAAATGTCTGGTGGAAAGTATTTATTGACTTTCTTCTTTTTCGACACTACTCTTCTTTGTACAATTTCACATCACTTAAAATGGTGCAACAGTAAAATGTAAATGATACTAAAAAGACATACAACCCTAAAATAATATTAACAAAAACCGTAATAATTTAACTCCACAAAGTCCTTTGTAATGTAAATAAATGCAAGAGAAACTACGTACAAATAACTTACACGAAAGGGCGCCTGCGGAAGAAACCTCAGCAATCTGATCGCGCGTGGCAAAGGTTAAATTGACACTAAAGCTATTAGGGAAAAATGAACAAAAATAAGTTGAGCTGTTTCCTAGAATGCATGTGGTGGAGTAACGGGCCGAAAATAAATTTCTGACATCTAGAAAGGCATTTTCTTGACATTTAATGATACGTGTGGAGAACAACTCCGCATGCGCCCTCTCGAGGGTTAAACTAAAATATACTACATATCTGATGTTTAAAAAACTACTCTTTCAAATGTCTTTTATTCGTAATATTTTTAGAATTAGCTGAAGAGAAAACAAAGCCATTCCTTTACACTGTTTTATTTTTTTATTATTATTTCTTGAGCTATGTAGTAACATTGAATACATGTTGCTATATTTTTATTGGCTACGATTATTGGCAAAGTACCAAATATATATACTTACTTAGTAGCCAACGTTCACCCGTGGTGGTTGAGCCATTTGGCGAACAAGTGGGTCGTTATCATATCGAGAATGGTAGAGTGCATTCCATTTCAACAGATGATCCGCATCCATCGTACCGTGTCCAGATAGATGACATTCCGGCATTGGTAGGACTTTCGTGCTTTACAACAAGAGCATACAAATGGGTTGTGGCATGGATGTGCCTTTTATGGCCAGAAACTTTAAAGTTAATCGTCAACATTTTTTTCCAAATGAAAGTACCAAATATAAAGTTGTACTTACCCCGTACTTGCCCGTATTTACCAATTGATCTTTGCATGAGAGAAAATATCGTAATGTCATTCGTAGAAGAACTGAGGAAAAGTATTTGACAGCCTTTCCTGATGGAAATGTAAAAGTTTCATTCACCCACACACTAAATACCACAAAAAATAACTATTTGTTTTTGATTATTGTAAAGTATTATATGATATTAAAATAAATTTGAAGGCAAACAATGACGAACAGTCAATAGTTAGAGACTTAACGATTTGCAACGTTTTTAAAAACATTACTGTAGATAGTTGTTTCTATGACTTTTACAATTTTTCTCTTATTACTTCAACTAATTTGGATTTTCGATTTATACCTTTAAAAATAACGGTAAACTGTGAAGTCACTGTGATGAATATCAGTCTATTCTTACTTTAAATAATTAATTTTTGTATTAGTTTTCGTAACCAAAATGTAATAATTATGAATTGTTTCATACTTTCTATATTTTACACTTAGGTATTAATTTAATTTACAGGAAGATGAAACGCCCTTGAAGGCTGTTATTTACAGGCCATTAGGTGGTCGATTGTAGGAAAGTTGCACATTCAACAAACGGGTAATGCTAATATAAGGGGTTTGAAATTATCTTGTAATTTCGTTTTAGTGTTTTATTTGGATGCATCTAAAGTGAATTTCCGTTTATAAAACTATCAGTAGAAAAATAAAAAAATAGTTCTATGTAAACATATTTAAAATGATTAATTTTGTCGAAGCTAGTAACTGTAGGAAAAATGAGAGACGCTACGTTAACCGTCGCTCAACACGTCAACTAATAATAGAGAATTACTTAACCTATATGTGTTTACCCACCACCAATAATACAAGTCTATAGAGGTAAAACTCGGAAATATTAGTAAAAATCAATTTACTTGAAGCAATAAACACATGCTATCTGACTGACAGAAATAGAACGCTCGTTTCGCAGGCAGCGATGTTTAAATTTTCAATTTGTCGTCTTTAAACATTGTGTGCCAACAGAAAAATTGAATACATTCTCAGGATTGTTTTAGTATTTTTAAAAATACCACCAGTAAAACTTGAAATGCGGTGGTATTTACGTTTTTATAACGTATTTTTAACTAAAACCAAAATAAGATATTGATAAAAAATTTATTATACTATTATAACATCTAAAATCCCGCACGTTCATGTAGGAGTAGCTGTTTACAAATGATGGACTCTTTTAAAATGATTGATAATTGTTCATCATTTGCTGATACAACAACATTTGCTAATGGATGTATTATTTTTCAATCATAATATTATTGATACATCTTGTTTCTTGTCCTTATTGTAAATACAAAACTGTTTCGGAAAAAATGTATATAATTGTTTGACATTTAATGGTTTATCCTAATAATTATATAACAAATATTTAATAAGTTAGTAAAACTCTTTAGTTAACTTGCAGGATTTATATGAGCTGCAAAACGCTAATCTATGAATATACTCTAATTTATTTACTGATTCAATCTATGTATGATCTTCAACATATTACTGCAAATAACTATTATAATTCGCTGTAAAAAATATATCTTGGGATATAAATATTCCTAGTAGTTTTTAGACTAATTATTATGTTATACAATTTTCAAAAGTCATACAATTATTTTTCCTATGTTTAATATTTAAATTTCTCGTAGAGGATTGAAAAGGCTTATTCATATGCATCAGTAATATGTATTTTATTTTATTTTTACATTTTCATTTCTGTAACTAATCAAATATTTTTTCTATATGCATGGAATGGTGGTAGAGAGATAGAACGTAAAATATTAGGTGCTGTAAAGTAGGGAACTTGTCCTGATTTAGATCACAGTTGTCACACTTATTTGTATTTTTTTGTCGAAACAGAAAATATCTCCTTCCAAACTAAACTCATTTATCGGACATAACTGAATGTATTATTAAAAATATTTTATACTGTATGATGTGTTAAAATATTTTACATTCTAACAGATTTAATGCTTTTCAAATGCTCTGGATTTTTGTAATTACAGTAGCCCTATACAGATATGAAAATTTTATTATTAAAAAAAAATAAGTACAATTAGATGCAATTTAGAAACTGAATAATATAACCTGTAGCAAAAAAAACAATAGTTCACTCTTAATATTACTGTGACAATAAGATTATCATTATGTAAACTATATGATATTATTAGCTTTAAATTAGGATTATAGTTTATGTACACATTACCATGTAACTAATGTATATATATATATATATATATATATATATATATATATATATATATATATATATATATTTATATATATATATATATATATATATATATATATATATATATATATATATATATATATATATATATATTATACTTACTTTGTTTGTAGCGCACTACCAAAATGCATTTATAACATTTTGAAGGAAGTGAACATTTATATCTTCTTCTTCTTCTAACTGGTATCCAGGGCTTAGGACAGCCGATAGACTGTTGTCCTATTTACACTGCCTCCGGCAGTGTCCAGTATTTGCGGCTTTTCAAGATAGTGTCGAGTTCACTGGTCTTCCTTCTGATTATATCTTAGCCAGTAAAGGAGAGCGGGATAAGTGCAATACGTGCTCCACAGTTTCTTCCTCCTCCCCGCATGCCAGACAGATTGGAGTGTCTACAAATGAGAGTCATCAGATGCCCAATCATTGCTCTCGTGGCGAAACTGGCTATTCTTCTGGTGAGATTTAGGTAAATGGCAGTATCCGTCAGATGTTTTTGCCATATTTACATGCAGTTGATTTTTTAAAATACATTCGTTCATTATTAAAAAAAGGAGAAGTTTAGTTCCTTATATTTCATAATTGCTATAGAAGTCACTAATAGTGATATATTATAAATTATGATTTGATTATCTGAAAATATGTTTCAATGTGATATATTATATAACACGTTATACAATATATATATATATATATATATATATATATATATATATATATATATATATATAATGCAATACATGTATAAAAACTATTCAATCCTTTGTAAAAAATAATATTTCATGACTCTCTCCAATAATAAACACGTCTAATACAATTATATCTTCTATCAACTTACTTTACATGGATTTTAAGCAAACAAATAAATCTTTAATAAAACAAATTGGTTTTATGCTTCTATAATTATTTTTTCAATCAATTTCATGATTTACTATTTTTAATTATCACAATTATAGTTCGCACCGTATAATTTATTCAAGTAACCCTATTACAACATATTTGCCGAACATATTATCCTAATTAATTTCCTAATTAGCTTTGAAATCCAATAATTACTTTGAGAACAATTCTCTATTATCAGAAACCAATATCCAAAAACAAACTGAACCATTAAGTAAGGCAGATGTTCATTTCAGGACCTCAGGACATATATTTCCATCCTAATTATATCACAGATAAGACGGAGCTTCAGGCTTAACGCGACTGCGCTTTGAGTTTAGAACTGTGACCTGGTTTTATTATATTATTCTGCATGTCTGCTCTCAGCATTTCAATTATCTTCAGCAGACCTTATGGTAGAGTGTATAATAGTAAATCTTATAACACTCAAATAAATTTTATTTTAAATTTACAGTTTATTGTCTAAAGCTGCAACAGTCTAAGCGTTCATAAGTATTTGTAAATAATAATAAAAAAAGGAATGACAACTGTGGTGATATATTTTGAATATTTTCTCTCAGTAAATTCAATTTCAACACAAAATACAACGAGACAATTTAGTAAACTGAAACGTAATTATTGCAGTTGCAAACATGAGCTACGAAAGGATCGAGACAAATGGGATGTTACATCAAGTGAAATTGATGGCAAAATGACTACTTGTAAGCCAACCGACTACACCTGATTTGTTAAAACTGTGACAGTGGAAAGGAATTTAAAAAAAAACATAACATTGGAAAAGAAGGTGAAAACTAATAAGGAAATAAAATCCAATTTGAATGTAAATCCATCTTTTAATCCAGATCCTATGGAGTAAAAACCAATTTATTAGTTTTGGTGGAACTGTTGGATAAACCATCCCTTCAGATATCATTATAACAAAGATATTTGGTCAAACTAAATTTTATAACAAATATTTCAGATATTTATAAAGAACTACGTTAAAAAGAAACTGGGTGTCCTTGGAACAAGTCTAATCATGATGACTCCAATATTAAATACACACACACACACACACACACACACTATCTTAGAATCCGGATAAGTAGGTATAATATGTAGTAGGCATATTATTGATTCCACTTACTTAAATTGTTTTGGTAACTCTAGCATGATACGCAAGAGTGATTCTTTCCACTCTTTTAAACTTACGATCCCAAAGCATCGTAAGCCTCTTACTTAATGTGAAATTACAATATGCAAGAACGATAGTTTAGACTCAACGATAACATCCAACTGATATGAATCACGTGATCCGTGTAGCGCAGCTTCAATGAAATTTTACATCCCTGCAGTGTTACTGCATTCAAATCTAACAAACAGCATTCCTTACGCATTGCCCCTTTGAATTTTATGTGTAAGACTCTTTGCCATATACTTGCATTTACTGTGTTTCGTTATCTGATAAGCATGTTTTCCCGGTAGTTTTGTCCAACGATTTTCTAAATGTTGGTCAAATATAAACTTAAGCTACTTTCACTCAGTTAAAAATATGAAGTTATCTATAATTATCAGCACATTTACAGACTGTGAAACAAACCCATGTTAGATTCTAATATTTACTATAACTGCAGATAAGAGTTTTAAACTTTATAGCCCTTCTATATAAATATATATATATATATATATATATATATATATATATATATATATATCAATATTTATTGTGATATTGAATATGTCTGAATAACCCTTAATTACCAAATACTTTACTTCTCTTGTTTCCTGTGATGTATTAAGGATATTAAATTACATTATTTGAAGATTCCGAAAATTATTTGAAACCAAATATCAAGAAAAAGTATCATGAAAGGGTGATTTGAAAAAAAACTTGGGTAGACACATTAGGCAAAGAAAGGTATATAGGCTACATAATTTAATAAAACAAATGAAATTTTAAAAAAAGAATGAATGTTAGAGAATTTATTTTAGAAATTTATATATCAACTATTAAAAGCCACTATTAAAATATATGATTTAGATGCAAAGCAGATTAAAAAGTAAAACATTCCTTGTTATTTTATGAATTAGGAATAATAGCGATAACTTTAGGTTTGATACATATTGAAAACATACAAATAATGAGCGGCACATCTCAGTGAATTCAAACCATTTCACATCTCATAAATTCACAGCGTTTAAATAAAAGTTTTATATGGTGAGGAAGTGTTACTTATTTATGACAAATTACTGTTGCTCCAAGATAATGCACCACTGTTGCTCCAAGATAACGCAAATAAATGTGTAAACGATTTTTTTGTTTTCAAACGGTTTAATAGAATATAATTTTGAAGCCGCATGAATTCAAATAATAATTATAAAAAGTGGTAGCTCATATCTACAACAACTGTAAACATATTACCTAAAATGAATAATGACTATAATAGTAATGTAATGCAGATGAAATATGTAACTTAAATAATTAGTTGGTTCAAATAAAATCCTTAGTGTAAATTAAAAAGTTTAATTTTATAAAAACAAGTTGTTTTTTAGAATACCGATGGTAAAAAGAGATTCAAATGATTTAATTTGTCATACCCGAAGTTATTATAAAATATATTTGCAACAAAATCTCATTTACATTCAGTGCTACTACTGCGAAGAAAAAACTGAACAATGAAATTACTACCCATAAAGTCTAGAAATGCTATTGACAATCTATTTTGCATATATAGGCCTGTACTAGAAAGGTGAGTTTCCTACATTCCCGTCTGACCCTTTATTTGTAGCTGGTGTAACACGTATTTAGATCGATCTGTCTGGATTTTAAATCTATGATAGTTACTGGATAGAATTATACCTTGCTTACCAGATTACAAGGGATAATATTGCACTTTATGTATTTTATGTAGTCATCCATGAACAATCAGGATGGTGCAAACTAGTACATAACAGTAAATAAGTAGAGGGAATTATCTCTTTCCAGATATAAATGAAACGGATGACCCTAAGAGGAATCAAAATTGAAAACAGTTCTGGACATATTAAAATAAATACATGTATGGGCAAACAGATGATAAAAGGAGTAAAAATGTCAAAAAAAATAAAGAATAAATAAATAATCTTCAAACATGATTACACCAAACCCTTTGGAAGCAAATTAAACCACTGCCGATAAATTTGGACCGATATTTGCAGATACTTGCACTGTCAAAAACCACGTGCATGAAAAAACATCTGAGAGTATTTTAATAAGAGTTGGGTGATAAAATCATAAAGAATTAATCATAAAACAAATAACAGAATGTGTTTCGTTCTTATTCCGGTTATCTTTAAATTAGAAATAATTTTAAAAAAATCACATTTTGCTTTTGAATTATCAAAGTTTTTGCTAGTAAGAAATTATTCTTTTTGTTTAATCATTGGTTAATAATACGATCACTTAAAATGGAGTAAGCGTTGGATCTTTGATTGAAGTTTGTAAGTCGGTCACAGTTTACTAGTAAAAGAATCACTTAAAATGAAATACCGATATTTGTGTATGTCATTAACATTGCAGATATATTTAGAATTTTTACTTATAATATTCAAAGGCAATAATATATTGCACAGTATTTAAATTAATTATGCTCACAAATATCTATTCCATTACTGGCGAATGTTTTAAATCGCGTATTAAAGAATAAATTACTTGTTGTGGGTTGGTATTTTCTATTATTTATTTACAGGCTTCGCACAAGCGCTCCAACATTGGTATTATTTTACCATTAGTGTTAGATTATTGAGTCAAATTTATGGCTTTGCGGTTTACCGCCAAAATCGCTTTCCTTCATTATTACTCCCTAATGAAGTGGAGTTTAAATAACTAAGTTAGTTGGAATTGTTAGAGAAAGTTTAATGTGTTTGGGGATGTGGGGGAAGAAAGGGGTAGAGTTGTCTCTGGAAAAACCAAAAAAATGGTACTTTTCGCCAAATAATCATATTTACTAAAATGGTTAGACAGCTTCGTAAAAATAAAGATAATTTTTAATTACAGTTCTTCTTAAAATACAATTTGTTTTAGGTAGTTCTTTTTCTTTGTAACACATTTTAGATGGTGTTACATATTAAAAAATAAGATTCAGAAAACAAACGTGAGTTAATTACAAAATGTGACAATAAATAAGTATATAAAAAAATTTGGAATTTGTAAATTTTAATCTATGGGGGATACTGACTTCTAGCTAGTAAATCTGGAACTAATAATATGCGCAGATCGGTGGACGGTAATTAGGATGGAAGCGTGCTGGCAATGATTAAACTCTCCCGATATCAAAATGTAGCCAGGGACGCACGTCTAGGAAAACCGAGGAGCAAAAGAGATGAATTTATTTTAAAGTGTAAAGTTATTGAAAGTTTTATTTTGTTTGAAGAAATGCTACGTATAATATATTTGTGCTAAATCGCTTTCCGATTTTAACCATGTAGTGGACTGCACGTAAATTAAGACCAAAGAGCGAGGAGAACATTTAATTTGAAGACATGTAACAGTTATTATATTAATTTTTGTTGTTGCTTAGTAGAAGAAATGCTGCGTTACGGTACAAGACCGGACACAAATTTAAAATTACGAGCGAGCTGATACAATATGCAGAATCAGGAAATCTATCAAAGCACGCGATGGCTTCGCCAGTTTGTACGAAACAGCTAAGTTGTAAAATTTAAGAACCTTAGTGAAAAAATTGAAAATTAAACCTTCGAACAATAACCATTCAAAATTTAAAGACAAACTTTAAAAGTTCAGTGCTATGTTTCTCTTGTAGAGAAAAGTAGAGATAAAGTAATTGTAAATTCTTTGCATTATGTAGTAGATTTTTATAAATTGAAATCATAAATTTAAATGTAAAATTGAAAACGCAAGCAATCTCGAAAAAAAGGGTCATTATCTCAGCCATAGATATGTTGTGTGTAAATCTCTAAATTGAAATTATTCTGAACTAGCGTAGTATTTCTCCGACATGATTTATTTGTAATATAATTCATATTTTCTTCTAATAAAGTACAGCTTGATTTGTTTAAAATAAAATTTGTGTCTTGATTTATTTAGCGAACATATAATTCTTGTATTTCAACTATAATTGATTTTGCATTTCAATCATCTCATTATGTAGCAATTACTACAATATTTTACATTAACCTTAATTCCTTAGGAATTGAAGTTTAATATAAAAACTGTCACAATTAAATACTTCAATAATTTAACCGTGACAATATATATATATATTTGTAATTTCAAAATTTAACATGATTTATATTATTATTTGAAAAAAGGTTTAAAGGATTTAGTAACAAATAAGTTCTCCTTGTGACTGAAGCTAAATAAGTTCCTTCTGATGGAAAATAAGATAAAATCTGTAACTTTCATTCAGATTCTATATAAGCTTTTCATATTTAGTACAAACTCATATGTTTTGGAAAAATCACTAGAAATTAATAACAGAATATTTTATTCGCCTAATATGAAGAGGTTATTTACAAACTTTTGTTTAAATTTAAGTGTAATGTTTCAAGAATTGGAAGTAATAAAAATATTTATTATGGTTACTTTGATTAAGCTATACAGTATTATCTAGAAACGTATGAAGCAAAATATGCTCAATTAATGTTTATGTCACACAGCGAATGCAATAAAGTATTATTGAAATTAATAATTATTCCACTGGTTATGAGCTGCAATATGCGTGCAAATAACTACATATTGACCACATAACCGCAAGCAAATCTCTCTCTGATTCTCTCTCACTCTTTCTCTCTCTCTCTCTCTCTCTCTCTCCCTCTCTAAATATATATATATATATATATATATATATATATATATATATATATATATATATATATATATATATTTGTATAATTTGAACATTACTAGCCTTTAATAAATATATTTATTTATATTCGCACATAGATTTTATACACTAGAATATTAACAGAATTATTTGCAAGAACATTTTATTAAACCAATTTAACATATTATTACTAGTATATAAACAAGGGCTCGATACACTTATATCGAGACAATGATCATTACCTGATGATGGTGGTCTCTAGATGATGGGACGGTTTACGTAACCATCTTTGATACACTTCACTTTATTCATTCTCTAAATAGCCTCTAATGTATTTTCAAATATTTTTTATCTTGTAAAGTTTTGAAGTAGAAATAGTATGAAAAAATGTTTGACATAGGAATATAATTGTCGTAGGTAAAATTTTTAATAATATAGTTTATTTAAATTTATTTCTTTGCATCCAAGCATTTGAAGAAAGAGAAAAATTTTCTTTATATATTCTTGTGTTTTGTTATTCAATAATATGCTCTCTGAAATTTATGTGTATACAAATTACAGAGATATACATATATTTCTTTATTCAGGACAGACTCAGCGATTTCTTTAACCGACACATTATATTATCCTAGAAAGAACAGTAAATTTGAAATACATATACTCGTTAAAGAATATTCAGTGGGACTTTAGTGGTTTCAAGAAAATTAACTTGATTAACATTATAACAGAAAATTTGCAATTAGTTTTTTTATAGCGGTAATCTTACTATCAAGTAATAGAGTATTTTTTTAGTTCTCATATTGTTTTATTTAAATTTGTACAAAATCTATTACGAAAATATAGTTATTTTTTTTCAATTCAAGGTCAATTAATCGTCATTATTTTTAATTGTAGAGGATACTACAATTGGTTCCTACTGCAATTCTAGTTTTTCCACTGTATTCTGCTATAGATTTTTTTGTAAGGAAATATATTTTTTCAAACTTTTTTTTAGAGATTTTTCCAAAACTCAAAGAAATATTAGTAAAATTATTCACATTTTTGCTACAGCTTACAAATTGATATTTATTTATCAAGTTCAAACAAAGGACATACATTATAAAATTGCAACTTTTTCTACATTGGAAAAAATAAATTTGTGCTATATAACTTATTATAAATTATTACCCATAATTTTATAAATTATTAATTTACCCTCCTTCTAAATGAGCATTGGGTTCTAGAGTAAATAAATCAATAGATTTATTCAACTGCTAGCAAATTTTGATGATTTCCATTGGAACATTTTTGGATTCGATAGAATAAAGAGTCCAAACAATTACTATTGGATCAAATAAGCCAGAACCCCTTTAGCTTCTCCAGTTTGACTGTGACGTAAGTAATGCCATTACGTTACGATAAAGTGATTATAATAGGAATAATGCAAAACTACTGTTTTAATATGTAACAAAAACGTAGAGAACTTACAGTAATAATATGTATTTATAGATTTAGTAATAATAATTTTATTTCACTATCTTCAGTAGCCAAAAGCTTTGTACAATAAGAATATAATGACTATTAATTCCATCTTTCCTGCAATAACTAAAGATTTAGATATGTTAAAAAAAACAAATGTAAACCAAAAGCGACGTTTTAAAATAAAATATCTGCGTAGACATCAGTAAATCATTTCCAAGATACTGTGCCTATAATAATTCTTGCCCCCCTTATCTTCAGCATTTAACCTTTCTTCCCGAATATGGTAAAATGTTCTACGTTAGCATTGAAGTGGTCAAATATAAACTTAAGCTACTTTCACTCAGTTAAAAATATGAAGTTATCTATAATTATCAGCACATTTACAGACTGTGAAACAAACCCATGTTAGATTCTAATATTTACTATAACTGCAGATAAGAGTTTTAAACTTTATAGCCCTTCTATATAAATATATATATATATATATATATATATATATATATATATATATATATATATATATATATATATATATATATAAATATATATATATATATATATAATATATATATATATATATATATATATATATATATATATATATATATATATATATATATATATATATCAATATTTATTGTGATATTGAATATGTCTGAATAACCCTTAATTACCAAATACTTTACCTCTTGTTTCCTGTGATGTATTAAGGATATTAAATTACATTATTTGAAGATTCCGAAAATTATTTGAAACCAAATATCAAGAAAAAGTATCATGAAAGGGTGATTTGAAAAAAACTTGGGTAGACACATTAGGCACAGAAATGTATATAGGCTACATAATTTAATAAAACAAATGAAATTTTAAAAAAAGAATGAATGTTAGAGAATTTATTTTAGAAATTTATATATCAACTATTAAAAGCCACTATTAAAATATATGATTTAGATGCAAAGCAGATTAAAAAGTAAAACATTCCTTGTTATTTTATGAATTAGGAATAATAGCGATAACTTTAGGTTTGATACATATTGAAAACATACAAATAATGAGCGGTACATCTCAGTGAATTCAAACCATTTCACATCTCATAAATTCACAGCGTTTAAATAAAAGTTTTATATGGTGAGGAAGTGTTACTTATTTATGACAAATTACTGTTGCTCCAAGATAATGCACCACTGTTGCTCCAAGATAACGCAAATAAATGTGTAAACGATTTTTTTGTTTTCAAACGATTTAATAGAATATAATTTTGAAGCCGCATGAATTCAAATAATAATTATAAAAAGTGGTAGCTCATATCTACAACATCTATATTTTTGTCAATAAATTACCATTAAAATAAAAACTCTTCAGTTTGATGATTTTATACGATTGGTCATATTTTAATTTGTTTTTATAATATTTTAATTTTTGATCTTATAGAGAAAATACCAGAAGCCATGTATTTCCACCATCAAGTAAGGGATAGTATTTCGTCCTTATAGCTACTTACTTCTTAAGTGAACCTTAATTGCATTGACCGAATTCACATACAAGTACGTGTAAACATACGGTAAAGAAAAACATACAGTTTCATATAACATATATTACCAATAAAATCTCATTACATGTCCTAAGTTCAAATATATTGACTTACAGTTTTAGTAAAAAAGTCAAACTTTGTTTTTTGTTATTGGGTAATTTACATACAGCACTCCTTAAAAGTAAACTCAAAAGAGCGGGTAATATCTTGTTTAATCACACAGTAGAGATCTGCTTCAGAATTGAAGTTGCCTATCTGTTTAAACTGCTCCTGCTTGAGGTGCGTTAGCACGGAATGTAGAGAGAATATACTAAAATGTGAAAAAATTGCCTTTCATTTGCTACAAGTTAGAATAGATCCTACTGGAGGTAAATAGTTTATGTAGAATAAATATATGGAGTACACCATTGCATTGTATTGGATTCTAGAAACATTGTCAGTTTAAGATATCATGGTAATCAGATATTTTTAAATACACAATGTAAAACCGCATTAATTCTGATTGCAAATAGGTATGTTACATGATAATTTGTTGTATAGTAAATTTAAAATCGCCTTTGCTTAAACAAATGTTTTGTTTTAAAAGATGTTTCATCGACAGAGCTAGCAAGAAATCCTCAGAAAATTTCCGAATTCACGTGGGAAATAGACCTTTAAGTAATTTCTCCCTAAGGCACTTAGGAAGGACGATTCACGGGCTGCTATCACCAAATTTTTGTTAAAGTTTTAAATATTGTACTTTTTGAAAACGGGATATTTTCTTAGTGGCTTTGTACGTTTAGTTTGTTATTTCAAATTTCAACTTCAAATTTAAAAGTCAACTAGTGTAACTAGTATTAAATGCTTTAATAAAGTCCACGTGTAAATGATTGCCAAAGGTATGTTTTAAATTTAATTTCTTTAAATATTTTTGGTTTCAATGAAATCAGTTATTATAAAATACAGGAATGCATTAAACCTAGCTTTGGCAGAAAGCATTTTCAAAAGAAATAAACTAAATATTTTAATTTGTCCGGTAATAAAAAACAATACGCAAATTATAAAGTAAATGTAATAACATAAATGTAAAATTATTTTGAAAAAAAAATCTATGTTATAGGCATAAACGAGAATTTATTGTAACCTGTCTTTGATAGAGCTATAAACAGTCCGCCAGTCTGCCTGAGTAAATAGTAAGATACAATTGTTCCGACAAACAATTGACCCGGCGAGTCTCTGTAAGTACAAGTGGATAAAGGTAATTAAAGTTTTTTTAAGAAAGTCAATTCCAACCACTTTACAATAACCACTTTACAATAATTCGGGGGAGGGGTTAAAATTTGCTTAACTCTGTTTATTATTATAATATGCTTTTGCTAGTGAATATAGGGGTTAGGTTTTAATGCACACTGTTTAATAATTATTTTGTTGCAGCGCTTGTTTACCAACTATATTTACTGATGTTAAATTATCCATTCTTTCATCTTTATAGTTCGTTATTTCCTGTTTTTGTAGTAAGTAAGATTAGGTATTAAAAAAAAAAATGTGTTTGAACATAGATTTGTTGTCTAATAAAATTTAAGAAAAGAAACTGAAAGTCAATTGTCGAATAATAGTTTAGAAGAAGAGAATTTAGTAAATGATGTTTTTGAACAAATAAATTCTAATAAAAGTAAATTAATAAGTATAATTATACCTAAAATAATTATTGGAGAAAATTTAAATGTAGAAATGAATATAATAACTAAACCTAAAAACGAAAATGTATCGATTTTTAATTTAGACTTGCATAACAACTTGAGTAACCCTTTACAGAAATATTTAAATTGTGTTTTCAATTGCTGATGATTTGGAATTAGAAAACCTATATAAAATTCATAAATGTAATTTTGAAAATGAAAATATAAACTAAGTTACCAGACAATAAAATAATAGTATTGTTTTTAGGATATGTTCAAGAACGTTTTTACATAAAGCCCTATGTGAATTAAATTTAAAAAACCATTTAGATGCATTTTTTGAAGATGTATTGAACAGTTTTGTATCAATAAATATAAGGAAGACCACGAAATTGTAATGTGTTAATAGATACTAGTTGTTCCATAAATTTAATAAATGAACTGCTAAGAAGAACTGCTAAAATAAAAATTAGTAAAAAAATCTGACAACAGATTAGATACAGTCTCTGTAGCAAATAATTCAGATATTTTAATAAAAGGAAATTGTGTTCTAAAGAATAAAGTTAGAAGTTTTTCATGGCCGGTGAATTTGTTAATTTAGTTTTAAACCCAATGTTAAAATAACAATACATATTGTTTAAAGTTATATTGTTTAGAATGTAGTTTCAAAAGAAATTGAAGTATGTTGTGTAGAAAATAGAAAGCACATACGAAAACTGGTAAATTAGTATCCTAATGTTTTAACAGATAAAATTGAGAAAGCATTAAATTTTTAATTTGAACTAAAGGTAAAAAGTGAAGAAATAATTAAATTGAAACCTTATCCTTCAAGTCCACCAAAAATGGAGATTTTAAAGAAAACATTAGATCAGCTCTTAGAACAAAATATAATAGAGCATTCAACAAGTCCGTATTTGAGTCCTTCATTTTTAGTGTCAAAAAAATTATATACATAGATTAGTGGTTATTTATGGTAAATTAAACAATATTATAGAAAGAGTTTCACATTCAATAGGTGATATGTCTGATTACTAACAGTATTGTGGAGCCAAGTATTTTATTTGCATAGATTTGTGTAATTCTTTTCACAAATTCTTTTGATGAAAAATAGCGAAAATGCATTTAGTACTCTATTTAGTCAATATACAGTAATTACACTAGACTTGCTTTTGGTTTGCACGTCGGGAGTAGAATTTTAAGTGCTTATGTAGAAAGAACTATTGGTAACCTAAATAAAAATAAGCTATTAATTTTGCTGATGACATAATAATATTTAGTAAAGATTTAAAAGTACACATTAAACATGTAAAAGAGGTTGTAAAGAAATTATATAATATAAAATATATTCTAACAATTAGTTTATCAAAATCAAAATTCTTGTACAAAAATAAGCTTTTTACGTAATTATATAAGTCAAAATCTAATAAAAAAGATCCTGAAAGAACTAAATAACGTAAACCATTTCCAACACCTAAAATCGCAAAGGATGTTGCACGTTTCATTAGTCTGGTATCGTTCTTTAGTGCATTTATAAAAGACTATGCAAAAATAGCTAGTCGTTAGGCTAGCCCGTTTAACGAGCTACAAAAAAAGAGTAAAATATATGTGGATTGAAGAATGTGAAAATAGTTTTGTAAAATTGAAAAATTGTGTAATTAATTCACCTTCTTTATGTATAGCCAATTATGACACACCATTCTATTTAATGATATTTTCCAGCGAATATAATATATGATCATGTCTAATGCAAAACGATGAAAGTGATTAGCATGAACATGTAGCCTTTTATTCAAACAAAATTGCTGATTCTGAAAAATATTGGTCAGTATGTGAAAAAGAAACATTAGCTATAGTACCGAGCTATGAAAATTTTATAAATATTTGGAAGTAACGCCTTATTATGTTATAACAGGTAACTAAGCCTTGTGATGGTCACTAAGCCAGTTTTGTCGATGTAATAGAACATCAAAGAAAAAGGTCTCTATATGTACAAGTGGATAGAGGTATTTAAAGTTTTTTAAATAAGTAAATTTCCACCACGAACCACTTTAAAATATTCCGAGGTCTTACAATATGCCCCTACTTCAATACAATGGTGCAAGTCCAACATTTATTAATGCCCGGCACTTCTAGAGCCAAAAATGTCTAAATTATTTTTCAAATCTGAGAGGATGAATTGTAGCCACTAAGTAGCAGTATATTAACCATCAAATCGTAGCACTTAGAAATGGTATCTGTAGGTTTTATCCATGTCTTGAAATGAGCTGCTAAACTTTTACTTATTGTATAAATATAATAACACAAATAGTTTTTAGAGATCAAATGAAATCATGTTATTATATAGTCGAAATTATTATACAGTGGAAATGATTCACAGTAACGGAATAGAGAACACAATTGTTTATATCTGTGCAATTTTAAAAATGTATTAGTCCATGGATTTGAACAATAATATTTATCTAATTATAAAAATACAGATGTATTATTATAACTGGTCATATTTTTGTTAAGAAGTAGGACAAGGGTCGAAGAAGTAAAAAAATTTCAGAAAAATTAGATATTTCATACAAGTTATCGGACAAACGATAAACCCCAAGGCTAGAGGTGGAAGTCAGAAGGAAGAGGGGAAGACGACGGTGCAATTATATTAGGTCACCAATGTAGTTCGAGGAGTAAATAAAAATACATTTTTAACAGTTGCGGAACTTAGAAATGTAGGTTTGTGGATAAACGTACGGCCCAATATAAAAATCAAAAAAACAAGAAAGAAGACCTCTAATTACCAACGAGTTCTGGGTTTTACGAAAACTGGAGGACGAAGACGTAGCTTTTCATATCATTATTCAAGTCAAATCTACTCGGTTAAGATTAATAACTCGTTTCACAAAATATATGTGAACATTTAAATTTAATAAGCATAAACCACTCGATTGAATTATGTCAATTATATTAAAACAAGTAAATATGTAAAATGTATATTTTCAGGCTTCAATATACTTTTAACGCCGTATTATAGACCAGTTTTAAAAGCTAAAGTAAGAGACGTTTGCCAATATAAATATGGATAGTTTCTGTTTGAAAATATATAAATATGTTTAACTACCGAGAAAGAATGCAATCACTATAATGATTTTGTCCTGAAGCCAAGTCATATTTAATGACAAACATTTTATGAAAGCCTAGATAATAGAGTTATATATAATATAAATGAGAATTTGTATGAAATAGTAAACAACTAAATTTATTAAAGAACAAGCTCTCTCATAAGTATCCAATCAAATAAATATAGGTTTTCAGCGTTAAATATTGCAAGAGGAAATGGTTTAATATAAGAAGATCGTTAGCAATCTTAATAAATATAATAACCTAATTTAACTAAAGATAATACTCTTTTAGGACATGGAAAAGCTTTGGGAATAGTATCAAGAGACAAAGATTTTAAACTGTATTCTATTTCTTTAAAGATAATTAGAGTCACAAGAAATCTACACAGATTGAAAATTAAATATGATATACCTGTTTTATGTTTGCTTAGAGAGTTCAAAGACAAATAAGCATTACAGTAAAAAATAAAAGGTATTCTTATTTTATAGTTTTAGTCAATTTTAAAGAATTGAATTATTAAAGTTATATATATATATATATATATATATATATATATATATATATATATATATATATATATATATACAGTTTTCTGCCTCTCCGAACGTTCAAATATTTTCCTTTGTTAACGCGTTTCTGTAAAACAACATTAATGGTTTGTGATTTTATTTTCACTGTCAATGTTATTACCAGATTGTACACCCATAAAACACATTCTATTACAAAACAATGTCTTGAAAACGCGATCAGTCAGATAACTGCATCTAACAATGCACGAATTGTGAATCGTCTACATGTTAATATATATATATATATATATATATATATATATATATATATATATATATATATATATATATACTATAAAATCATATTTCTCACAAAACATTTGGGAACTTTATCACAGAAAGATTTTATTCCTATTATCTTGTGATTGTAGCATATATTACACAGTAAAGGATGGGTTTATTTTTATTTTTAAATTGCTATTAAAACAATTTATGATCTTCATTATATTCTAAGTCATATAAATCCTGCAGAACATAAACGTAAGACGCATTATTTATTAAATGTATATTTTCGTTTATAAAATACTTCTTGAATTAACCTACATAGCTTGGATATTCCTGAATCGTACATAGTTGTGAGTTTCAACATAAATGTTTTACTTACTAGATTGTAAATAACAGCATAGCATGTTCGGTCACTTTTTACAATATTTTTTTTTTTTTTTACTTCTCAAATGTCATTCTTTACTTTTACAAGCAGACAATCCATTCCTATATTTGTCTGCGACAACATAAAAATAACCTTTAAAAAAGGTTGGAATCTTTATTTCGCTTCAACTCTTAAAATTGTAGTATTCATAATTTTAAGTTTTAATAATTATATTTAGCAACATATAACGTAAACTGGAAACTAGATATTTTTTGTATAGAGTTAAATTTTAGGATCCGGGTAGATATTGAAAAGATCAAAAGTTTTGCTAGTGTTTGTAAAGAATTTAGGATGATATAATTTCCTCTTTGCCATATCTCTCTCTCTCTCTCTCTCTCTCTCTCTCTCTTTCTCTCTCTCTAAATATATATATATGTGTGTATCCAAATGCATCACGTAAGAATTATGTTATTTACAATTGATAATGTCTTTTCTAGATCTTTGATACTTTTTAAATTATGTAATAGGCTAATATTTGTTTTACAAAGAACATAGCGTTTCTACATTACATATTTTAAAATATAGAAAGAAGTTTAAAAAAGTACTAAACAATTTTTATATAATAATAAAATTGTAGAATAAAACTAAAAGAAGTGATATTAATTTAATTTAAATTATAGGGAACAAAAATCGTTTTAGTTTAATTATCTTAAAAAACGATTTATGAACAATGATTCGCTCACAGACACACGTGTATATATACACAAACACACCTATATATACATGTATATATAAATACATGCATACATATATAAAATATTATTGGACGATGATTTTTTTTCTGTATGAGATTTTCATTAACACAACATTGTTTATAAAGAAAACGAGACAAAGCCATTTAATTGAACGGTTTAAGATTGTTTAGAAAACAAATAAATAAAATAATATCCACTTCTTAGACACTTTAAACGGAATAAAACAAAGAGTCTTACGTCAAAAAAGTAGAACAAAGTGCCAAGGTTTCCTGAATCTTTGCAATAAGTAGAGTTTGTATTATACGGATTGGAAATAAAGTACATGAAACGTAGCCAGTGAGAGAGAGGAAAAGAAATGGCACGATATGCATAATAAACCGGAGTGAAGAAGAAGGATTGACTGCGAAACCGACTCTTTATGGTAATAAACTGAGGAGAATCTTCTAAGCAATATTTTTATCAATGTTCTTGTTTATAAAATGTAGATACAAAATTTTCATTTGGTCTATTATATTTTTTCTTTTAAACGAAATTCTAGTTATTTTATTGATACTTACGCTTTTACACGGAATAATAATTAGCCTTTGTTGCTACTTGAAGTGTAAAGAGCAACTGAATGTCATGAATGTAAAGCTCATAATCATACAGGCTTTCTCCAGGACCATCTGCAGCATATCTCTCTCTTTTTTCTGACAAGTGATACAAAAAAAACGTCAGCTCAATATCGGGGTGCATAACATTTAATTTGTTCATTGAAATAGAGCGTATAGCGATCTCTCACATAAGTTGTTATACTGAATGACATGGAACTGAAGCTATAGTTATGAACTAAAATAGAAGAAATATTCGTCACGTTTTTTAATACTTCTCCTGGATTTATCACCTCTCCTTTTTATAATCGTCCTCGAAAATTGTATTAGGAGATGAAAAAAAAGTTGGATGGTGTTCAATGCCCGATACCATGGTATCGGCACGAGGTACCAGGTAGTAAAGGCTCGAGATTTCGGTGACCAGATATATGGGTCAAATAGTAAAAGAGTTAGTGTATGAAAACTATGTCGAAAAGTACTGAATACATCTATAGAGTGACAGAGTAAAACGTGCTATTTCTGTAGTAGGATCCAATATCTTTATCTGACTACAAATATGTAGCAAGAAGTATTTTACTAATGCAAAATGTAGAATGTAATTAAAAATAACACTGTCATACCTGCTTGAATGTTTTATGAGATCTTTAAGATATTTTGCATTTCTTAGAACTTTAACACATGGCAGTAGGGCTTTCGAGAAGACAAAAACAGGCCTACTAGAGAAAGTATCTGAGAAATTATAGTTGTTATAATCTGGAAAATTAAAAAAAATTATGGAAATTTTCGAATTTTCATATGTACACTAGGATTTTTTTAAGAATATTCTTAGTTATACCTTATTTTGTACGGGGTTTTGTTTGAAACTCACTTATATTGCAGTTTAAAACACTGTGATGAGGATGATATGTATGTGTTTGATAAGTTTATGTTAATTATAATAATTTCAGAAATATATATAATGAATTTTATTCACAAACTAAGTAAATCTGTTTTTCGTAGCTTTTATGTACTGCGAAGTAAATAATTTCAGTTGTATTTTTTTTGGGGGAATTAATATTAAGCAATAATAAGTTCAATCCAATAGTTAAATATCTATTAGTTATTGAAATACCCAAATAGGTACGTTTTTAAAGGTGAGGCAGGGCGATTGTAATTAAATGACATAACTTCAATTTTAGTTTATTTACATCATCGAATCATTACTGTAAAATCCACAATCACCAGATCAGTACTGCAAAACAATACCAGCTTAAGTATATAGACCCAAAACATGACATTGGTAGCTGTAAATGTACATCTACCTATTGCTATAATGTGATATGATGCAGAAATAACTGGAAATATGTGTATAGCCTGAAGCCATTAGTATAATAACAGAGCATCGGTAAACATCGGATTATTAGTGATCAAGTTATAAATAATCTTTCTGCGTTTTGTATTGATATTAAAGTGTACCTACATTAGATAAGAGCTTATTACATACAATAATAACGTCATCAAATAAAGGTAAGTATAATAAAGCTTTTAAAACCTATTATTAACAAATACAAAAAGGGAAACACTTTAATGCTAGAAAATTCACTTTAACATATATCTAAGCAGTTTCGGTACCGCAGCAAGCTAAGATCTCGTACGGAATATGTATTTATTAAAAATTAGAGTAAAATGCAAACATTTAGTTTTCCTAACTTGAATATGCACAAAACTACACTTCGCTCGGAGTAAGTGAAGAGGTTAAAAGTTTAACTCTCCATTGGCAGCCATGCATAAATACTGTAACTGTAATCTCACTTGGATGCAGTTTAAACATGTTTTATCTGAAACAACTTTAGAAGAAGCTTAACAGCCTTCGTCGTCAGACACGGAAGAGTCTATTAGGAGGCCAACCCTGGATAGAGACACTTCATGTAAGCGATATAAGTAAACACACTTCAGGAGGTGTGCTAAAAAACAGGTCAGTATCTGAGTGGTGGAAAATATTGAGTATTGGGATTGCTGTATAATTCAACATTGTGACTGTAGTTGATGTCAAAGCAAAGGTACAACTATTTTTTTGAATTTTGATTTTGAGGTTATGTTAAAACAAATAAAAGACGTACACCATTTTCACAAACTTATCATTAATTGCTCATACACGTTTCAATCACAAACTCATTATTATCAGTGAGTGTTGCCACAACAAACTCTAACGAAATAGCAACACCCACTGATGATGATGATGAATTTGTCATTTTAACGCGTATGAATATTAAGTGATTAACTTGTGAGTTTTGTGTATGTTTTTGAATTGTTTTACAGCAAAAGTAGTGGTATATAAATAACTGATACATTGAAATAATTATACGGTAATCTATAATAATAATTTTGTTTTTATTTTTGTTTAATCGTTCATGGGCTATTTTTCTTTCGCTTAATATTATATTGAAAGGAGTTGCGACTATTACATTTCTTCACCTATCTGTACAAAATAGCTGAGGTTAATAATAGATGTAACGAGAGTAGGTTTGCACAGAGAATGAATTATAATTTTAATAAAATTCTGTATCAACATCAAATGTCAAGGACTACAAGTTTTGAAAAAATGTTTTGAACTTCAGTGGTTGAACAAAAAGAAATTTATTAATTATTGAACAAGATATATAATTATATTTAGGGAAAGTGTGAACCAACAGCAGGATTTGGAAAAGAAAATATGAATTGAATGGTTAAAGTGTTTCGATCAAAGAATAAAATCTGTAATAAAATAGCCACAGTTTCAACAATGCTTTCCTGTGCAATATTTCTCAAGTGATGGTCTTATAACCAAAATATACTCTTTAACCATTTTAAAGGTTGATTTCAAAACCAGAAAATGGGTATATTTTTCTAAAAGAGAGATAGGGAAGTAGCGATCAGACGGAAATCTAACGTCAACGTTGTGCGTTCAGTTATAAGAACGATAAAAGGTGAATTCATATTTATAACTCAATCAATAACGTCATTCCGCTTCAGCCCTAATGTTGCAAAGTATTCTGTGAGATGAACCTATGCTAAGATGTAAGACTGTAGTAATAGGTAAATCATTGATCTACTTAAGCACATTATATTCCTTAAGCACATTCCTAATATTGAAGATTTCCGCCAGGTGCTTTCTCTACATGCACAACAATGTCACCTTTAAAATATGAATGTAATCCCTTAGAACTCACCTTCGTATATCAGGGAAGATTCTCTAACGCCCTTTATAAATACTGTCAAGCCCATAGAGGCCTACTTGTACAGTCACCCCTTAATGCTAACGTAGCTCCAACCATAGAATTATAGCAGTTTCCTGGCATGGATCATTATAATAATTGGACAATGATAATTGGATTAAAAAAATATTTTTCCCTGTTAAACAAATTTGGTATAAAAATGAAACATTTAGAGAAGCTAACATTTCTAAACGGATAGAAATCTTGTTAGAAGTAAAACTACTTGCTTTATGCAATGATAATGAATTTTAAACTTAAATATACATACATTTTTATGAAGGTTTTGTGACTAATAATGTTGATCAGATGCACAATAATTAAAAAAATCATATTAAACCTTCATTAGAGAGTTATATATGTTTAAAGTTAGGTGAAACCAACCAAACACTGAAACACCAACCATCAATTCTACAAAACTGGTTCCCCAGTATAAAGAAAATCAAATAAAACAAACGTTCCGCCCTTCGCATGCTACATTTAATGGCAACACATTAGTTCCAAATATTACATTTAGGTGATCAGACACTATTTTACAAAACACAAATGCTTTCCGTAGAGAATAAAGATTTTCACTCCATTTCATTCTGATACGCGTACATTTTTAAATATATGGTAACATACATTGCTTAAGCATACATTATGTATTACAACAATTGGGTTATAAAACCAACAGCAGATTTTGTCACAGTCAAAAAAAAAATACCCTATATTCAAAAAATCATTTTCGAAGGTTATTTCAAGTAAGAATTGTGTATTATACGTCAGAATCTATAATTACCAAAACCAATATAAAAGCACATAATTTTCATAATTGTGTCATATGTTTTCACTTCGTATTTAACGATTCTCTGGATAAATATATCATTAACGTCTCCATATGTGATGACATGATATAAAAATTGTATACACAAACTCCGTCACATTTTCAGAATACATTTTTTGTCTCTAAACAAATTAAAATATATCCTACATAATTAATAACGTCGTCCTAGGAAATATAGAAGTAACAAAATTTTGTTTAAAATGGTAAAGATTAGTGACAAATCACAGACCAATTCATGGTGATCCAAATATACTATACGTTTTGATTTTCTATCAGAAAATCCATTTCAAAAGTTAAACGTCTATTATTATAAAGCAATGATTTACAATTTTCATATTCATAAACAATCCTTTTAACGTCATTAAGTATTGTTAAATAAAAGTGGTTGATTTCCGAGTCAGGTTAATTTAACTCGCCCTTTGATTTAACATTAATCCCTGCGAATGTAGACATGAATAATAATCATTAAGTATTGTTTCTGAATTTAAGAAGCTATAAATTATAGCCTAATCTTGAATAAATTACCTTTTAGTTCTTAGAAGGGATTTTCTGATAGAAAATCGAAACTTAGAGTGTATTTGTATTAGCATGAATTTGTCTGTGATTTGTCAAACCCCTTAAACTTATTAAATAATAATAGATAGCATTAAATAATATTTAAGTAAATGGACAATGCTATCGCCTTGAACACATAACTTTCTTCGAAACTAAGAGGTTTTATATGCAAACAACTCAATGTCACTAATTAAATTTAGAACATTGTGCGGTAAGAGTGTAAACGCCAGCGTTCATTCTTCATTAAACTTCATTCTTTCACACAACGTGAAAATCTGCTGACGATATTCTGAACCACGTACTTAAAGACCACTTGCATAAGTAGACGAATAATACAAAGCTGTAGCAATTCCTCTTCCGTTCACGTATTTTTGTAGACAATCATCAGAACTTATGAAGATGCAAAAGTAGGGGAAAATATTGTTTCCAATTTTACGGGAATCAACTCCTTCAAAGAAGTACGAAGAAGACGATAATGTAAGAAATAAAAAGAGGGAATATTTACTCTAACAATTTGCACAGCTCAAACACAAATAACACACACACACGCAACACTAAAAACCAAACTCACGACATACAATCCCATAACTAATAAGTAATAACATATGTAATAATACTACATATGTAATAACTCTATGTAATAACATATTACTAAGTTAATACACCTCGACAAATGCTTGCCTCCACTACCGTTTGAGTCAACTGGATCAAACATGAACTTGAGAACTCCATCTGAACAGTTCGACCAATACTGTCGTTGTTTACATGTTTCTCTAAGCGCGCTTATTAGTACTTGTTTTGGGATCCTTTGAACTGGTTTCACTTTCGAATCTTGCCAGAACCATTTTTCGTGGTCGCATTGAATATCACTTTCAACGATCAGACTGAAGATAGACCTACAGGGTGATTCAAAAGATCGCCGGTTTTCAAACTACTGATAAATTCTCGTTTATAATATTGTACCTAGTTTTTTTTCTGAGAACATTCTGATTGTTGACACAGCTGTTATTCCTTTCGCTCTTGCATTCGTATTTTCAGAAAACTTTTTTTTTCTAATTTTTAAACACATCAAAATTAAAATATAACTAAACGCATGTATGTTTATTTAAAGTATCCTAGAAAATTGTAATGGATATGGAGTAGGATTACTTCAAATTTGCTGCCAACGTGAGTTGCTTAATTTACCAGATGGTGATCTCACATTGATCCAAAACTCTAACCTCATTATCCTGTCCATTATTCATAAACCTGAAATTCAGAGTCAGTGATAGTGAAATTCGCTGAATGTTTTAAAACTATAATCGTAATTCACATCTATATAAATTGAAAATCGCAATTATTATAGTCATTCAGATATTATTTTATACATTCAACGGAGTCCGTGTGTTAGTGTAAAGTTTTAATTAGGTTGTAAACAAAATTTTCATAAATATTTTGGTAGCATATTTTCCCTGATTATGACTTCTCTAATATGGACAATATTAGGTCTAAATGTATAATGTTAAAAATTATATATATATATATATATATATATATATATATATATATATATGTGTGTGTGTGTGTGTGTGTGTGTGTGTGTGTGTGCGTGTGAAATTTAATTAAATTTGTTTACTGATATGATAATCATATTTATATTAGTTGGAAAAAGCTAAACAGTTTTTATTGGTTATTTGACACAGGATGGAATGCAAATAATGTTGATTTTTATGACATATTTAACTCTATTTATTGAAATAAAAAAGAAAATGTATCCTTCAAAGTATTACACAATTATATTAGCAAAACAATTCACTGAATTACTTCTTGTTTCTTATGCTTTAAAAAATTATACTTTGCGTATAGATTGATTACATAGACATAAACATAAAATTATTTTTCAAATTACACATAATAATATTTTATCTCCTATATGGAATTGGTAAATTCATATTTCATGACCTTTAATAATATTCGAAAATTTCTCATCTCCTTTAACTAAACGGCTTATGGCCAAAAACCTTTTGTAATTTTAATATTCATTATTTTATATATTCTGAACACATAAATTCATTTACTTAGCATACAATTTATTTAAATTGTATAAAGAGTAAAGTCATTGTTTTAAGCTTGCAGATTTGTTTGAATTTAATAAAATTAACTAACTAAATTTGACGTGACTGATATCGAATAAAGAAAATGACTTGCCAAAGATGTTCCTGCCGGTCCTTGGGGTCCCTCGTCTGGATTCCCTGGTCCTTGGACACCGGAAGTCGCCATCCCTGGTTCGTCGGTGGTGGTTTCCCTCTATTCGAGCGTCCTGGAGGCTGAGTCTGGAGCCTTCATCCTTTGTGGTCCTGGATGTCGAAAGCGCTGAGGTTATGGTCCATCTGGCCTGCTGACGGTCTCTACTCGCGGTCCAGCATAGCGTACCGCGGCACCTCGTGTTGAAAAATTATTACAGACTGTCTCTAAAGGCTTAGAGACCAAGTATATATAGCGGTGAATTTCACCTACCGCACCCCGCCTGCAAAACTTGCTATCGCTCGATTTATTCCTTGTACAGGCAAGTCTCGGGCAACGAATCTGTTTTAGCTTGCATAGTTTGATAATTGATTTTAGAACACTGAAAAATGTCTATTTTATTTAAACGGCTCTAACTTTTTTGTTTCTTAAGTTTTTTGAATTCTGTTTTCTCTAATGTTCATTCTAGGTTATTGTGGTTCTTTTAAAATGTCGATGAAAGTTCTACGTGGTTTGGTTCGTAATCTAGCTTTTTTAGGCACTTAGAATTTTTTCGCTTCACTCCCGATGTTCAAATTTAGTTAGTTATTACAAATTTATTTTATAACATTTTTTAACTTAGCTTAACTATTCTATTTAAGGTTTTATTTAGTTTTCCCCTCTTTATTAATTGTATAATTCCCTACTTGATTATTTTAAAAACAGCTTTATTTCTTAAAAACCAGGAAATTACTTATTTCTCACTTGCCACGGTCTCCCAGCCCGTTGCAGTGTGTGTGTGTGTGTGTGTGTGTGTGTGTGTGTGTGTGTGTGTGTGTGTGTGTGTGTGTGTGTGTGTGTGTGTGTGTGTGTGTGTGTGTGTGTGTGTGTGTGTGTGTGTGTGTGTGTGTGTGTGTGTGTGTGTGTGTGTGTGTGTGTGTGTGTGTGTGTGTGTGTGTGGTAACTATTGATGGAACCTTTAGAAATTCTAACATCATTGAGTCTATAATTTGCTTTCTCGTTCTGTTACGTAACTCCATTATACGTGTCTGCTTAATTAATTCTATTTATTGGCAGCGATACTTGTTTCGGTCTATATTATGATTGCTTGCCATGAAGTCAATTAGTATGTAATTACATCCTTATTATAACCTTGATGTATTAATTGCTGTAGTTAGTTGTTTATAATGTTGTCAGTTTAGTAAATTATTATTACAGACTATTTTATTTTATCGGTAAGGAATACGTGTTAACTTTGGGTTTTATATATATTACATACCATAACGTCTGTGAGTTTGTTAGTAGTTCCATTCTTAACATTCCCTTATTTTTGTATTAGCGGTAGTTACTTGTTCATAATGTTACGTTAGTTTAGTAAATTGATTATTTAATCTATTTGACTTTATTCTACAGTAATAAAACGTGACTTCCAGTTAATATGTATTAGATTCCCTCATAATGTCTCTTACTTAAACGATTGTTTATTTTTTTACTGTAAATTAGATAACTATATAGTTCAACTTTTATTAGTATTGATAAAAATTGTCATAGTAAAATGTTGCATATTATTAATACTATTATTGGATATTATGAAAATGTATGTCTTATTTACGGCACCTATTTAATAATTTTCAAAGTCAAAGACATTCCTTTATATAATATAGGTCTTATAAATATTATTTATCATTATAGCTACATTTTTAAAAATAGCATTTAATGTTTAAAAGTGCATTATACATATAAAACAAACATATGAATCATTTTTTTGACGTTTAAGTTTCAGGACGTCAATTATTAGAATTGCACACACACACACACACACAATAAATTGTAATACATTACATTTACATCAAACAACAAATCAATAAATTTAATACATGTTAGGGAGACCGATTCGTCATTGATATTGGATTTGTATTTACACTGCCAGATGAATTAGATTCATAAAATTTGTTTCTTAACAAATGTTCAAAAGTCGTTTTTAGTCTTTCGATAGTTGAATCAAAATATATAGGGCCAAGTCAACTAAAGCAGAAGCTGATAGAAATGGCCTTGTTCTAAGTTGAATTAAAACGAAAATACAGAGAGATTCCATTTATCATAAAACAACTACATGTATACACATACACGTTTTCTGTTTCGTACACAGGCTAGGAACGTATTGCTAACCTATACTGTAGCAATCTGTGTGCTTACAGTACACTGTGTGGGACTTTTTTAATTTATATTTTTATTATATTTTTAACAATATCTTATGCAAAAGGTGTATTTGTAGATCGAAGGTGAAAAACGTTCGGGATTCAAAGAGAATTAACTGAATATGTGATCTGATGGATCTGTGCTTAGTTACGTACTACACCAAAGGAGTTCTGGGTGAATCCACAAGACGGGGCACAAGACAAAACATAATTACATCACCATTTCCTTGTGACTAATACTTAACCGAAAGGTAACATAGGTGTTATGCCAGAAGAAGCTTATTAGACAGGGACCCGGGTTAAATGAGTTTAATCCCTAATCACACACTGTTATTGGTCGAACAGTTCAATTAGAAGTAGTTTAATTCATCATGTTTCTTGTAAAATATTTAAAATGCTTAGAATGGGCTTAGCTCTTACAATCCGGGCAGTACGTAGGGATATTTTTGCTGTTAACAAATACTTATATAATAAAAAAAAACTTGACACCTTTACAACGTTTGTTGCAATATAAAACATTTGTTATTGTTTAAATAATCACTAGTATACATATACTCTAATTCGTCTATAATATGCAATGAAAAATGAATGTAATTTTTTTTATATAGATAATTTAATTTTTCTTTTAAGAGAGATTTATTCTTTCAAGTTAATTTTATTTCGAAAACATTACAATTTTTAAATGACCAATTGCATAATATATACAAATTGTTTTTGCCAATATATATATATATATATATATATATATATATATATATATATATATATATTAAAACAACATAAGTTATTGAAATACAAGAATATTTAATAATTTATATCCAAAGTTTTCGTTGGTAAAGAGTACCAACATCATCAGGAATGAAAATTACAATAATGTATATATATATATATATATATATATATATATATATATATATATATATATATATATATTTATAAATGAAACTAAGGATATGAAGAAAGTTTTAATATAGTAGTAAAAAATATATAGTAATTTACATTTTCTTTTTCTAAACTTTAGAGACCTTAATAATTAAAATCAATACATATTGTGTATCCCAACTAATATATTAATAAATATATATATATATATATATATATATATATATATATATATATATATATATATATGATCAAACCGAATAATGTCCTATCAATTTCCTTTTTAAACTTATCACTTAATCTGTCTTGAGTTGATGTCTTACAATGGACGAAGGGACAATGTTCAAAAAAAGTTTGTTAAAGCAAGTTCAATCTTAACATAGAAAGTTGTAATTAGTTTAACCATTATGATCATTAGTGAAGCCCTCGTTTAATCGTTTTCCTCAAAAAAATTCTCATTAGAAAACCATCGTTTTCGTCAAAAAATATGAGTACTAGGAATAGGTTATAATTGCTTTTCTTTGGTCAGTGTCAACTCTATTCATATAACAATAAAATTCAGCTAATAGGCTGAATTTGTTTGTGTGATCCATATAGATTTGAATCTCTTATTTAAGATTATCAGCATAATATAGCTATTGAGGGTAACTCCTAAATAATTATATTATATTCTTTTTTCATCTTCCAATAAAATATAAACATTATTATTTCAAGCACCAACAGAGGTCCTTTTGCTTGAATAAAATTTATTCATTCTACATTTAAGAATGTTTATATTAAAATTGAATGTATCTATTGTGAATACTGATCAAAATCCAGTACTTGTATGAGTGTGTGTGTGTGTGTGTGTGTGTGTGTTTGTGTGTGTGTGTATGTGTGTGTGTGTGTGTGTGTGTGTGTGTGTGTGTGTGTGTGTTTGAGCGAGAGAGAGAGAGATACGCAAGAAGAAAAAGAAACAAAAATAAAAGAAAGTAAAAAGTAATTTTTTTATATATTTCAAATAGTTTAATAATTGGCGTTTACTAAGAGGATTTAATCTTGTGTAACATTTACTGTCAGTAATTCTGTTACCTTTTTATGCGCAGCTCAATATATAGCTGCAATCGTATAGAAATCTTGACTTTCATACTCCACAACCCCATGTTTAGTAAGTACGTAAATTGATATGTTGGAACGCCAATGGCTTAGGAAGGGTAAGGGAAGGTCAAACAACTGTCAACATCTTCCTTCACTACCCTTTGATGTAGGTATTTCGCCCTATAGGGTGTTTATATAAGACTTGTTGCACTAATATAACATGGGTTGTTTGTCAATGTATGTCAGTAGTTTGAATTATGCTGGGGTAAATACGTGCAGCTACTTCCCCGACCTAACTTCAATCATCAATATAAAGAAACAAATTGAAGTGAAAGAACACCATTCAAATATATTATCAAACAAAATTAGTTATTATAAAGTAAGTTTTGAAACGAATAAATCACTGAACAAGTTTCGGCATCGTATCAACGAAAAGAAAAATTACATAGATTTTTATTACAATTTCCAAAAAAACTGCCTGTTATATATTTAACCGTGACATTTTCTGTTTTAAATTCGATTTTATATTGTTGATAAAGGAATGTTGATACAAGCTTAGCGGTTAAGGCTGTATTTACCCAATTGACTTACAGCCCTATGAATTCAGATGAACGAAATGTGAGGTGTGTTTGTTTTATCAGGAAACCCATCACTTCTCATTGTTTTCCTAAAGTATAAAAATAAGTAAAGAGTCGTTGTAAAATTCAAGTTACAAAATATTGTATCAAATGATTTTTACATAAAATGTTGATAGCATTTCACCACAATATAAGAAATGTTTTGTATTATTAGGAATATTAATAAATCTTTATGAGCGGATATTTGTGTGTACAATTTAAGTAACTATATAACCAATAAAAAACATAAAAAATGGAATAACATTTTACGAATTTTGGAGTCCTGATGAATAATGTATACATATGTTTTTTTTTTACTAACGACTTAGACGTTAACTAAGCATAAGAATCCAGGACTAGTTTTATTACTTACGTATATGTATTTATTTTAATAATTTCAAGCGTGAAACTGATCGAACAACATTATACACCTGCTTCACGTTCAACAACGACAACAACGTTCAACGAACAACAATCGTTCCCACCGCTTCACGTTAAGATCTGAGTCTATTTATCTCCTTTAGAAGGGCAAGATTTTGGAGTTTGCCTAGATTCACGCATTTCCGTTTTACAAAATACACCCGCGTATTCAACGATATGGTTTACAAAGTGTAAATTAATATTAGGTACAAAATTTAGAGACTTTAAAATTTAAATTTTAACGAGGAGTCGTGGTAAGCAAATCATTTTTCATTCACCACTCCTAAACTATAAGTTATAAATGGAAGAATTTCAGGGTATTAAAACGCAAAAAACCTCGTTTAAAATGATTACAAATTGTTTAAATAACTTAAGGCAATAAAACTCCGGTCTCCCGAAAAGGCCGTCCTCAACAATCATATATGTAAGTGGTAATATAGGGAAGTGTAACATATGTACAAGTTTTCTTGGTATAAAATCCAAGTTCATAGAGTAAAGTGAGGAAAGGAATAATTAACTATAATTTAAAATTGCTCCGGCAATGACACCATTGGTGTCGAGAAATATTATTCTTTTAAATAAGAATTGTGTTGAAAAAAATATTTTTTAATTGAGCATAGAAATATTGTTTGAGAAAAAATATTCAGGATCACTCATATTACCTTATAACGCTATGATAGTTATTCTTCACCTAAATTTTAATTCAATGTTTTTTAATAAATATTTATCCTGTTTAAAGTTATTGACAGATTGCAGACCAATTCATGCTACTACAAATGCACCCAACGTTTCGAAACACAAACCGAAAAAAACATTTTATAGATAGATGATAAAAACTGTAAATTGTAGTTTAGGATTAGATTGATAAAACTTTAGCTCTTGAAAAGGGTTTTACGATAGAAACTCGAAACCTAGAGTTAATTTGTAAATGCATGAAATGGTCTGCGATGTAGTTAACCTTTTACTCTATAATAGTGTTGTTAAACCTCAGTTTGTAGTTCAATAAAGAAGTTCTTTCTACCTCTATCTGAATATTTTATTAGAAAGGTTTAGGTATGTTACATGAATTAATACTACAAACCAAAATATTTTTTGTCACAATTTCCAGCTACCACTAACTCCTGGATACTCCAACAGATTATATATTTACAGGGTTGGACGGTAAACAAACTTTTACATGAAAAATGTTTACTTTCGTTATATATTAATTTTTCAATTGAAATATAAAGCACATTGTTGAACATGGGTGTATGTAATTATATGCTTGAGGGTCTTCGATTTCCAAATAATTTATTAAATAAAAGTTATTGCTGTAAATATTACAAATAATTTGTCTAGAAAGAGATCAGGTTTGCATTGTTCATATTAAAATGTATACATTATTTTACAAACAATAGGCTAATTCTTTTACGTATATTTTGTTATATCAATAACTTGACGAATATTGCTACAGTACGATTCGGCAATAAAATAAACAATATATTATTATATCTGATAACTAAATAGTAACCATTACCTATGACTACCATTTTAGGATGGCAAAACTAATACTTACATTTTCCTTAGACATGCGTTGTATCTTACTTATGTAGAATAGAGAGAGTTACGCATCCTATGAGTATAATAGCAGCCTTTGTATGAAACTATTTGTTATGACCTATTTTAGTAAGATATTAATATTGTCGATGGAGTACGAAAACATTGAACATAATTTTTAAATAATTGCTATAAATAAATATAGTCAAAAAGGTTATGTTATCAGATCTATGATTATGTATCAACTCGGTATACCAATTAATAACTTATTCATTCTTTTTTTATCTTGAAGTCATTGATCCAAAGTGTAGAGGTGTTATAATCGTTTATAATTAGATTTTGTATGGTGGAAAAACGGTTTGCGTTCTTGAATCCAATATAAATTTTTTCTTTCAACTATCTACATGTTTGAATATACATACACACACACACACACATATACAGATATATATATATATATATATATATATTTATATATATATATATATATATATATATATATATCGCAATATGTATTCTTGTGTATTAATAAAGAACTAAGTCAAAAAACAAATACAAGAAATATAATTGAATTTACAAATCAAAGCCTTTCGTTGGCTAACAGTACCAATATCATCAGGAATATTAAACAATTAATTGAATTGTGTAATATTCCTGATGATTTTGGTACTGTTAGCCAACGAAAATCTTTGATTTGTAAATGCAATTATAATTCTTGTTTTTCTATTTTGACTTAGTTCTTTATATATATATATATATATATATATATATATATATATATATATATATATATATATGTGTGTGTGTGTGTGTGTGTATGTGTGTGTGTGCATGTGTGTGTTTTCTTTAACTATTTATATTTTAAAATTAATTACAGCTTAGCTGGTGATAAATATTCGCAACACATATTGCAATGTATAACTCTAAATCTTACTACACATTAGTTTCATAAAAACTATCACACTAGCTCATCAAACAATCAATAAAAAATGTGAATAATGTGTTTATAGTTTTCAATGTAAAGAAATAACTTATTGAAATTTATCGAGAACCTAATGGATTTTTTCCTTTGATAAGGTTCACCCCCTGAAGTAGAGGTGGAAAATAGCAATGGCGTTCTAGAAGTAATGGGGTCGAGAGAAAACAGTAGGCTTCCTTTTGATGTATATAGGATACCTACGCAAAGTTTCGGATGCCTCCTATATGATTGACATCAATAGAAGAGCAAAACATTATCGACGTTTCGTAGAACGGTACACAATTCAGTTCATTTCCCACTATCAAAACAAAACGATTTGAAAAAAAACTAAACATAATGTAAATTCGATGAAAGCATTTGCCCAATATTTATGAATAGCTGAAATATTCATCTAATTATTCCTATAATTAGAAGAATTCCTTCTAATTCAACATAACCTTACAAATGCCGTGTTTATACCAGGACAACAACACACAGCAATTAACTAATTATATTTTCATACAAACTCTTTATATGACCAAAAATCTGTTATAAATTTTTAATTGATAAACTGTAACACTTTAAATATTATATTTTACAGAAATAGTATAAATTTTAAATGCCTGTATTTAATTACCTTCACAATCTGGCTTCCTACAATGAAGGTGGAACTTATAGAAAGAGACTATGTCTTGGTACTTTGACAGTTGGTCTTCTCTAAAGTGGAATCTTACCAAGTGAAATTATTTCATATCTCAAGTGATTTGTATAATTTTTTGAAATGCGTTTCCTAAATATGAAAATAAATAATTATTTAGTATGTTCAACAGTTATGACTCAAATTTAAAACTCAGGAGCTTTGGGAAAGCATATTTAGGTGATTGTAGCTTATTCATTGAATTATAACGTTTAAAGCCGTGAACGGGTTAAGTTATTCTTTTGAGAAACGTTATATAACAATAACTTTTAGTTTTGTTACTACTTACATACTTACAGTAGATAAAATAAATGGACGTCTACCAGTTCAATCCAATCTATTACCTTACATAATCCATTGCCTTACGTTTAATTATTAGTAGTTAATAGTAAATAGCTATTTAATTGGTATGTATGAAAGTTTATAAATACATATTCTTCAAAGTTATAGTGTTTATTAAAATTACCTTTCTTGTGTATACACTCGATAGATTTCGTATTTAACTGTAGTTATGAGTTATTAGTTACAAATGTTTCTCTATTTAAATTTCAACTTATTATAATTAGTAAATAAACTACAGATATAGTTTCAAAATTATTATACAACACCTATATTCAATTATATATTCACATCAACAATTATCGTAGGGCATTAAATAAAGAAATATCAATAATAGGCTTAGGAACACAAGTTTATAGGTATAGTGTTTATTAAAATTAACTTTCTTGTGTATACAATCGATAGATTTCGTATTTAACTCTAGTTATGAGTTATTAGTTACAAATGTTTCTCTATTTAAATTTCAACCTATTATAATTAGTAAATCAACTACAGATATAGTTTTAAAATTATTATACAACACATATATTCAATTATATATTGATATCAACAATTATCGTATTGCATTAAATAAAGAAATATCAATAATAGGTTTAGGAACACAAGTTTATAGATATATGTGTTACATTTTACAGTATGGGATGGTGTATGGAATAACTAATATTTGATTTATAAAACCTTAGTAGAGGTTTTAGTTGGAAAAGCTTTAGAAGTATAATTACAAACCAAAAGTTCATATAAAACCGATGTTGGAAACTCCATTTTATAGTACATCAGGGTTTTCAGAACTCCAGTGAAGACTGTGAGGCCAAATGTTATTCATATCTTGCTAATGTTGTTAATAGGAAATAGAAGTTGTTTTGTAACTGTTGTCTTGAAGGCCGAGAAAATTATACGCAAATTCTGAACGTTTTTAAAGTGGCATTCCATTTTTATTTTTGTTATCATTAGTATTTGCCACACTTGAGACATGTATAGGACAAACTTTAGTCGGGAGAAAAAATGTGTTTAGTAGGGTACCTATCCCCGGATTACATTGAGCATAATCCTATCATTGTAACAGATTCTCTAGTCAGGACCATGACGTTCTTCTAATGCCAAAAACTAAACGAATTGTTGAACATAAATAATCCAAAGCTGAAGAAAAGCTTGATTGTTTTTGAATGAGTACAATGGGAAAAATTTCTTGATATTAGGCCTATATCTTTATAATCACCTATTTTCCAACACGATTATCCGTGAAAAAATCGTGTCTGGTATTATCCACATTTGAAAACTGAAATGGAATATTGAGCAATCTGAACATAAATAATTTCAAAATTTTAAGCACAATGGACAGTTACTACAGAACTAAAAGCGTGGTAAACCTTTCGCTAGAAGTTTTATTTAAAGTGAAATTGTCTTTTAGCACTTTTCTAAAGTTATTTTAAAACAAAAAAAGGTGGTTTCATCGAATTTTATTTCCGTGTTGCCCTATATATCTCAAGAATGAGAGAAGGTACAAATCTATAACCTGTTTTATCACGCCACCTTACTAACGTTTCAAATATTTTATTACTTTCCTATTTCACTATAGTAGTTTTACGGTTTTGTGTGACTCTATCTCCTAAAGTGCTTTCAATTCTGAATTATCATAAAATCGGTTCTTCTCTGTACACAAAATTCAGGTTCCCTTACTTTTTGTTTAACAATCAGACATTGGTTTACGCTATCAAATATTACTTGATCAAAAAATACAAATTTAAAAGTCGCATATATACAACAAATTAAATTTGTAATATTCCGATCTTGTTTTCTTTTAGGAATATTTCTATATGTCTGAGTACAGTTTTCTGCTTTTCCTAACTTGTCAATATTCTCCTCTGTTGATGCGTTTCGGAGTAACACCATTTCCCACAATTTTAGGCGTAGTTTTTTTCTCATAATTTTTTTCTTGCAGTACGATTGATGTTTTTTAAAATAGAGTTATTCCAAATCATGTCAACACAGGAGAATATTGAAAAGTTAGGAATGGCCGAATGCTGTACTATAACAAATACAACAAAAAAGCGAGTTTAATTAAAACATATACAAAAATTTAAAAAACTATTAGTAGCACAAAAATCTAAAGATAATATATGTTGGTAGTAGTATATTTTATATTGGATAAACCCAGATTGAAACCGAAGCAGAACATAACCTCCAACGTACAACTATATTTACTGATAGTTTACAATATATAAAGTAGTATAACTTCGTTTAAGACCAGCGTGTTTACGAAATCATAAGTTGTCATTACGTTTAATACAATGTATGATTAATGTACTTCTAAACTTACATTGTTACATTTCTGAGTATACAAAAATTTGAATTTAATAATTACATACACAATAATTACAATGTGAAAAATAAAACATATGTTAACAATAAATGTCATATTAATTCAATAAAAAAAAAAAAACACTAACCCCAATATAACTGTATTTAATCACTTGATGTACATTTCGGTTACCAGGTAACCATCTTCAGAAGTACTGAACAAAATTAATTTACAACGTTACATATATACCAAAAACTTCCCACCCCTCCTCTACTACAACAAACTTGACCAATCAAGTACCACTTAGATACGCCCGCAAACAACTAAAAGAGGCGGAGCTTAACAATACATTACTAACACGCGTAAATATTTTACAAACGTAACAATTTTCTCAATTTTCAAAATCTTATCACCTTCTATACATATTTAAACCAATTGAAGACTATACAAACTTACTGCGTATACACACACTTTTCCCATTTTACTAATCTTTACTTATAAGCTATTTTGTTTAATAAAGAAATATTGAATTTAAGGAATACAAAATTGAATTAGGGATAGGCCCTTTGTTAAAAATTGTTAGTGTTTTTTTTTTATTTAATTATTATAACTTTAGGCTACAGTTGCTCAAGAAATCATTAATTTGAAAATAAATGTCATGTTTTATAATCGAAACTCTATAGGACAATTACTCTCACATTGGTACCACTTATGAGAATATCTAAGGGATGACGTTTCCCTTCCCGTTTCACCTCAATTTGAAGGTTTTGGTTTGCGCTACTGTATTTTTATTACATTAGATAATACTTAGTGCTTAGGCGTAACACAATTGTATTTTAGTGCACTCAATGAAATATCCATCAACACTTATATAGGAGTAGTAAACAGTTCAGAAAATAGTACATTTTATTCCGATTCACTTTGAGGTATCTAACGTTCTTCAGCGAAATGCGATTTGTTTGATAAATGTCTTCTTGAGAAATCCAATTGCTAAAATAAATTCGTTATGAAACACATATTTATACATAAAACCATTTATAAATGTATGACCGGTTCTGGATCAAATATACTAAATTTAAACTAAAACCATGCAGCTTTGTTCAAGACATATGGAATTTAGTAGTCTTTTTCTTTGTTTATATATTTAAAATAACTTAACGTGATTAGTCGACAGACACATAAATAACCTGAAACCTTAACAAGAATTTCATTGATTCCTGGAATGAAGGTGTTATGAATATTTAGTAGGAAATAACTAATATTTACTAATAAATTGAAAGGATATAGCTGTTTTATTGATATTAATCTCAAAGGAGTTTCCAAACCCCTCACAATCCACTCCTTCGTTTATGTTGTAGTCAATCACTGATTCATTACATGACGGAATAAGTCTCTCACGTTTTGTTACTCAAATTATAATGAAAATTGCAACAAAACTTTGGAAATCACTATTTTGTGACAAACTGTTTTAAATTCGCTTAAATAAAAAACAAGAACCATGTAACGACGAATACAAATTATTAGTCTCATACATATTTCATTTGCAAAGGTATCATCTTCAAAAGCAACGAATGACAAAATAGCTACTTAAAAAATATATATTATAGGTGCGTTAAATTTAATTGAAAAAAGTAATAAAGCTTTGTAAAATTCCTAATATTACCAATAGCAAAAATGTTTAAACCCCCTTTAAAAACATTTACAATTTAATCCAGCTTATTGCCAGTTGTTCCTGTGAAACTACACCATGCGGGAACATAAAAAGACTATTTTGCTCCACATATCTAAAACATTATTGACATGTTTTGTTAGAAATATACTTAAATGTGTTGTACAAGTGAATAATTTACCTAGGATTTATTTTATTCAAGGTTACCTAATCTAATTAGATTTTGAACGACACAATTCTGCACAATTTTCTCTAAACTCATGACAATAACGTTTTGCAGTTATTTATCCAGAAAATAAAATGCAATCAATGGTGATTAAATATAACTGAAAGTTAAATAAACAATATAAATGATTTAAAATGTTTTATTAAAATGTAGAATAACAAGTTTATAAAAGGCCTTTTTTATCTGAAAGAAACCGGAATAAGAGGCGAAGTATAAAGAAAAAAAATAAACAGAATTATTAAAAAGAATTTTACTGACAATTTATAAAACATGTAAACGTAACATTGTTCAACAAAAAATCTTCACTAATTACCTAGAGACAATCTAGGTACTTGTTAAAAACAAATATTTATAGCATATTTCAACCTCATTTTATTGAAAATAAACTTTGTTTTATACTTTGCTATTTACACTGTGTTCTTCTTAAAAAGCTCTACGTCTTTTTAAAAAAAACAATGTATAATAATTAACTACTTCGTATATCTACTACTGTATATCTTCTATTTCATTAATTTTTTTTGTAAAACTGAAAGGTTTTATAATCCACATTTTGAAATCTTAGTTGTTTAGTTATTTCAAAATTTGTATTTGCATGATAAAGGAAGAATTTACAATCACTTCAGAAATTGAAACCAACCGATCCCTAAACTTCCTCGACCTAACCATAACAAAGAGCCACACACAAAAACACAGTTTCAACATTAACAGAAAACCCATAACGACTGACACATTTATCCACAACACCTCAAACCCCTATCCAACACCCCTATCCACAACACCCTATCCAACGTAAAAACGCTGCCTTCAGATCCATGCTCAATAGACTTAAAGAAGTCCCAATTACCACAGAAAACATAAACAAAGAACTAGTCACAATTAAATATTTAGCATACACAAATGAATGCAGCACCACAATAATAGACAAACTATGGTACAAAATACAAAAAAAAAACAATAAAATTAACACTATAGACTGGGAAGACAGATACATTACATTACCGTTGATAAACACAACAACAAACAAAATAGCCCGCAAATTTCAGAAAATAGGATACAAAATAGCATACAAAACTAGCAACAAGGTACAATACAAAATACAACACAACACCAACAACGAGGATAAAATACAAGCACCAGCGTATACAAACTAAACTGCGAAGAATAGAACAAATTCTACATTGGACAAACAGGTCGCAGCTTTAAACAAAGAGTCGAAGAAGACAAACAGAACACCATCTAAACATTTAACAACCACATAAAAGATACAGGACACAAATACACAGACATTAACAATAACCTAGAAATCCTACACATGAACAAAAAAGGACCACATCTCAACACACGAGGACAATATGAAATATACAGACACACAAAAACACAAAGTACAAACATATTAAACGAACAAACACAATAAAAATCACACATACTCTTCGATATATTGAAAAACTACCTTTAAAACCGGCATCGCTTGACCCAACATCTCCAAGCAGAAGACACTGATGAAGATTGGCACATGGCGAACGAAAACCTTCTGTCTCAGTAAGTTTTAACAAATTTACTAAATTCAAAGTTCGGATAGTCATAAACTATTGTTTAAGTGATTAATAAGATTCACCGAACGTAGTAAATTATAAAATTCAAGCAGAATTTACAGTTAGGTAACGACTGCGAGGGACCATACCTTGTGGATATGACTACAATTGTGGCCTAAAATAAATTGTATTTCCTAATAATATTTTTCCTAGGTTAAAGTGTAAAGAAATACATTAGTGTGGAAGAAATTTTCAAGTTATGAAATAAAAACCATTTGATGTGTTCAAATCCTATAGTAAATACTGTCTCGTATTGCAGAAGGATAGGGTTTTAGTGGGAGAATATTTAAGCTACTTGTCCTTATATTTACTTTTGATAAATTTTATAGATTTTTCATGTTATATCTTCCTTCAGATGAAATGTTATAGGGCAATATATATTTATTCTTTGTATACATACATTACGTTTTAATCCAATAATTTAATGATAATACTTTGGACAAATGCAACTATTTCAAAAGATAATATAAATCAATATTTTATTTAAAATGTCTGTGATTGAGTGGTACAGAAATAGAGTAACAGTCTTTAACTGTTTTACACCGATATCAAGTTCCTATATATTGTAAGGGAATCATAATTTAAATTAATTGTAAATCACTGACCTAGTAGTATTTTAACTGAATAGTTTTATATTCTGTTACGGATAGCTGAGATTATAATGTGTAACATATCTTACTGAATTGATGAAATGTCATCATTACTCTAGAGTCATGTTAACCGAACAAAGACTGTTCGAGTTAAGATCAGTTAAAAAGTGGAGTTTAAGATTTAAATAATCATATTTACCAATACGTCTAAACGTAAAATGTACACGGTGAGATGGAATATATGTATAGAGTTAATAATAGAGGGGAAACAATAAATAAATATTACAATACATACAATTATGCGAAAACAACAATGCTGCGGATAATTGACGAGATGTCATAATGACTTTAATGTCAAGTTAACCGAACAAAGAGATATGGTCAGATACAATTTGGTGATTAGGATTTAAATTATTTTCTTAAAAAAATACCTCTAATAAATAGAATGCACACGCTCAGTCATTATATAATACAAAGGTGTTTAACTCTAGTTATTAGAAAAGTATCTTTTTAGTAAGTAACTATAAGTGTTCTTATTTTAACGCACCTTGAAAATAAAAGAAACCTAATTGATAACAAATTATTTTGCAATATATGTATGCAAATATGATAATTTATTAGACAGAGTTAGTTTTTGCCTAGCGGCTTTTGCCATCATTTACAATTATAATAACTTATCTACATATCACCGGGTATTTTAGCATTATATGTAACCTCAAGTTACATTATACCGACCCTGCCTGTGTTAACGACTTATTAGTAAACCACGGAAATTAATAAACTTGTACTTGTAAACTGGGACTGACCTTCTGCGAGCTTTTTAAGGAATGGATTATGGATTCGACTAAATATCACAACCACGAAAATGTTATTCGAAATTTGGAGAGACTAAACTTTTGTAAACAAAAACCCTATTTCTTTTTAAAGCTTCTTGTATTCTCAATATGATATGGGTATGACGCACAAATCAATTAGCAAGATACACAGCAAAAACACATTTATGGTAGGCATATATAAATGGCATATATAAATTTTCATACTTACTTCATTAAAAATCAATAAAAATATTCTTTAATTTACGATTAAGTTACTAATGATATTGTTTTCTTGCCTTTCTAATTTGAACTTCTAATTTGAATATATTTAGTCTACAAAGCTCATTTTTTTCAAATTTGTGTAATAACTTAAATAACTGTCATAACTTAATTATGTTTAACTTTTTATCAACGGATTTGTTAGGCCCGTGTCAACGACATAATTACTGATAAACCATGAAATATAATAGACCAACACCAGTAAACTACGCTATTTATTCTCTACAGGTCGTGTTTTGAAAGTAAGGAAGAAAGGTGAAATGTTATTTAAATTACAATTGTAGTACACTGAATATTTACTATCTAATAAACATAACAACTGCTCTTGAGATCAAACGAATAATATGATCATTTAGCAAATTACATGTTACCGTGTGGAATTAATAACGTACTGCAGTAAATGTAGAATTAATTTTTCAAGGAGTCAGTTGGAGAGAACCCGAATCTAATCGCAACAACTTATTTTTTCATTTGATTTATAAAGTGATTGCCAAATGTGACGAGATGTTGCAAAATATGTATCGGCAAAAATTATTTTACATTTATAGGTCTTTCTAGGTTTATTTAGTCTGTAGCTTTTTCCAAACTGAGATCTCTATATTATTATTTGTTGTAACATTTATATGTATTACAGCCAAACCTGGATCTCAGTAAACGTAAATAAAGATAGTAACTAGTACAAATGGTCGCAACGGAAGATAGCACTCTACAGCGGTCCTATAATAAACAGCTGTTTTTTATATCAAACTGGTATTTTCTGGTCCTTCTCTAAACGAATCTAACCAAGTTAGAAAAACCGCATTTTGATAGTGAGAGTCGAATAGAAGGGACCATAACTGCAAAAGGAAGATAATTGCAATATAAGTTTATTAAATTTATTCATATAAATTTTTTATACCCACACCGTCCATGGCCTAAGGAGGAGAACTACTTAAAGAGGAGGGGTATAATCTACGTTTTCTATTTCCATTATAATAATAATCTCGTTTTTAATCCTCTAATAGCGGCCTTCGTCAATGTATCTTCCAATACAGCAGGTTATTGTTTAAAAGTGAATACTATTTATTAGTTTAAAACACATTACTAAGAGATTTTACAAACATTGTTTACATTTAAAATATAAAGCAATATATTTTAAAAGAAAGGTAAAAATATTTGAGACAGGATTTGCTGCCGTAGAAGAAGCCAACGAAGGGATAAAAGGCTGGAAATTAATTACATTCTCAAGCCAAAAAATCAAATTACACCAAATCAATGGAAATATTACAACAATGCTAGGCGGATATATAAGGAACGGATATGATTAAATATGTTTAGTGTACAGCAAATTATTCTATGATAGAAAAAATTATAAAGTGGTTTATGCGCAAGAATTATTCTATGAAATAAAATTGTCCTATTTATCTCAGTGACTTATGGAAATCGGTATTTGTATAAAGTACGTTTCAGCTTTAACATCGAATAATTTTATAAAAATATTAGTGTCGATGCCTTAAATATTTAACTAACCAATTTAAAATTCTAAAACAAATCTTTTCAGGAATATTTGTTCGTGTTATCTATAAGAAATATATTATTGGTAATGTTTGAGAAATAATGAAATCCTCTAGTGAAATCAATTATATAATTTTCAATGTGATTTTAGTTTATGTTTTAGTATTAATGCTCTCAAACATTTACTATTTTTGTTTTTATTTTAATTAAACAATAATGATACTAAATGATTCAGAAATAAATCGTCCTAAATATTAGGAATTTAATAAAATTACTAATTATAAAATATTATTGTAAAATATTACCTTAAATACCATAAAATAATTATTTCCAACCTAAATATTTAACAATAGTTCAATTTAATATGCTATGTAGACATTATCATAATTTTTCTCATGAGGTGTATCAAGCGATACTTAATTAACCGAAGCTCCTAATTTACCCACCTACGTGTAACCATCGTAACCCTCTATCCTGTTAATCACGTTAGGGTTTGAAGCATACACAAACGTACTATACACATAGTTACTAGCAAGGATAATGGTCACGGGCAAATTGCAGTCAATAGGCTACTATTAGGTCTGACAAATTGCTACACTAATTCAAACCATATATGAATTATTATTAACTACAGCGGCTAATGATCTGCACTTGGTGAGCGACTAATCAACCAGACCACAATCTTACTTCATTACCTACAACATGAAATACCAGTTTACAGTTAGACAATTATAAATATTTAATTCTCAACGACCTATATCGTTAGTTTTCTGTAGTTAGAATTGCTGGATTGTTATTGAATTTGTTATTTATTTGAATTAACTTCCTTAACTATTATTATTTTAAAATTGTATCCAAAGTGGTAATTCTATACAATTATAAAGTTTTTGCAATGATCAATTTGGTCGTTGCAAGCTGTAGTTGGCGACTAAACAGTTGTACACTATAATATATAAATATGTCGAGAAAAGACGACCACCTTGTTAATTTAATTCGGGCACTGTGTCTCAGTTTAAAATATAGTTTGCGACATATTTCATCCTGAAATTTTGTAACATCATTTATATATATATATATATATATATATATATATATATATATATGTATATATATATTGTATTTCGGCGATCTGTGTTTATATATTGTATTATTTGTTTAACATATTTGTTACAATCTAAAAAGGGTAAAAGGTTGAATCATGAAATACAATTACTACGAATAATGTTTTACAAATTTCACGAACTAGTGTTCGTTTCACGACCAGACATATAAGGTAACATCCATTTAACAGAATATCGCATTACCCGTACATCATTATTAAGACGGGGCCGGAGGGACATACATTGTAGAAGGCTTAGCTGCTGCTATTCTACTTTTTTCCAACCTCTACCACACGTTTATAATAATGTAAATCCTACCTGTATACAGGCAGCTAAAAGCTCCATTTAAGTCCAGTCTCTTATATAAGTTATTATTACAAAAGGATATTATTTAAAAAGTTGTAATAGCAAAATGTTAAATAGCAGTTCAGAAGCTAAATAAATACTAGTCAAAAATAGAAAACAATGTAAGACAAAGTATTTCAAGTGGCTATACTTTGAATATTTGAACGTGCTAGGTCAAGCTATTGTAAATTCTTGTAATCTACTTTAATTTGGTTTCTTCATTAATTTGTTACATCAAATTGTATTTTTAAACAAAAACCTAATTTACTTATGGCCATACATTTCTTCATGTTCAAGAAAAATATTAAAAATAAATTAAATATGTTTATATCTGACACAGTGGGATTTAATGGAGATTCGAATCCTTCGAATCGTCGGTCGTCACCCTTCTAAGTACAAAATTGATTTTTTTCTGAGTTTATCAACTGATGTATAAACATTTTTAATAGCCTACTCTAATATGGATGACTATTATTATATCAAAAATATTTTATTTAATAATTTTACCACTGCGTGCTCAATTGTTTTGATTTATTTTTTGTCCTTTTAATATTGTGCAGACATATTGCTTACAGTTCCAAAAGTTTGAATTTTTATAAATGAAAAAACTCTTTTGTTATAAATTTTTAAATGCAAAATACACAAAAATATAAACCTGTCACTCACGGCCAACATAAAGCAATCGATTTTCTACCCATACATTAGTTGCAAAACCAAAGAACAAACGCAGGTTTAAAATATACACAACGCCCCCCCAACCTTAGACAAGGTTATACAAAACTTATCAGCTACCCCATATATCACTAAGAAGCCAGTTCCACTCCAAGATATACAGACTAATGAACATACCTTTTAACAAAAAAAAAAAAACGAACTACCATGATGAAGTACATAATCAATAGAAACAGATACAAACCGGATATATAACATATTACGCAAAAAAACAGACACCCTCAATTACAAACATTGAAATGAATTCCTAAATCAACTCAAATACAAAACCGCCTTTAAAATATTTGAATTAAAATTTTATTTCTTTTATAGTTTTATATGTCATTTAATACACCTCAATGGCTATTTATAAAAGAAATTAACTAGACATATTCTTCTTTTCTTATTAGATTTATTTATCGTCATCCTGCTATATTCCATATTAATTAGCTTCTCGGTTTATTTACTGAAATAGTAAAAGTAGAGCATTTGTCAATAAAGATAAAACTCCTTGAGTTAAGGATGTTTAGGGGAATTAATGTAGAATATTTAAGACTGTTTTAAAGGAAATGTCTGCATATTAATTAATTAATATTTTAACATTTATAAATTTTATAACTTTAAAATTATATAATCCTTTAGTTCAATTGAAAATTGTTTATTAGAATTATATTGGGAAATGGATCTACTTTTAAGACTGACTAATTGTTTGATGACACAGAAATATAATATGAGAATTATAAATACATAATACAGTTTTATGGCTGATATTTGTGTAGAACACATATATAAATTATTTACATATGGATGATTGTTGTATAAATAGAATTTATTTCGTTTTTTATTTTAAATTCGTATCGTGTTTGTCTAATTACATCGTTTGCCAAGTATGCATAAAAGTACAGCTATTTCTTGTTGGAAAAAACTGAACAGATTAAAATTTATTACCTTTTTTAGGTCAGAAAAAAATATGATATAGAAGAATACCACTAATCTTTAAAAGATTTAAGCCATAACAAATAGACGGGAATATTAGGGCAATGATTAATGATCTTCGTACAAACTTTATCGAAGTAAAGACGATATTAATGTGATGCCTTTAAAAGGTCTTAATAGTTGCAATACTAAAACTGCTAACTATTTTAAAATAAAATATTTACTAGGTAATCTATTGACAAAATATCTTAGGGTTGATGGAAAATCTCTACTCGTGTGTATAATTTTGAACATTTTACTGAAAAACGAACATTTATATTAACAAGAGCATTCAAACATTTTTATTCTTTGAGGTGAGATATATGTAAATATTGTTAAGTGCAACACAATCTACTTGACACAAAAAAGGGCAGTATGATAATCATTTAAATATAATGCAACGTTCGGGACACATATCCCGGTTTTTATATATCAGTTTATTATTTTAACCTCGTCTAAAAAGTATGTTCGTTCTTGTTTCATAAAAACGGTTTTTAGTAAAATTTTAAGGTGATTTCGATTCATCCAACAAACTATTTTTGTAGATAACAAAAGTTCTACTATTCTTTGAGATTCAAGAAAATCATGTAACGTATAGCTTGAAATTTATTTAAAAACTATTGAAAATGTAGTTCATTACAGGAAATAAATACAAATTATAAATACAAAGTAACTGTGCACCGTCTATTCATACTTCAACGACAATCTCTTGGTATAATTTTCTAATATTTGATATTACTTTCAACTATGTATAGCTGTATTTGTATTGTGTAATATCAGTAAATGACTATACAGTATAACATATAAGGAATACACAGTATAAACATTTCCAAAAGAAGATTATTACTTGAGAAATAATTATTTTTACCCACAAAAATTATATAACTATGCAAACCTCTATTTCATATTGCAACTAAAATACTTACAAATAAATAACCCTCACGTTTAATATATCATGTCTCCCAGATTGAAATGAAAACGTCGGAAGATCACATCATAAATATAAATAATATTAAACTTTAAAATTCACGTTAAAAGAGTTGTATTTCATAAAAGTACTGTTTATAAAAAATGTAATGAAAGGAACTATATCTGGACCAAAACTAATATTGTTACTACTTGCCATCGTACATGTTGACGATGTGTATATTATATATAATATAACTTTTAACCATGCAAACAAAAAATTTAAATTTTTGTGTGTACGTTTAATATTATAGACCACTATAGAGCTGGCAAAAGAATTATTTTAACGTAGAAATCCATGTTTTTTTAATGTTTAATTTTTCAACTAATATTTTTGTATGTATTGAACATTTAATTTTATACTTAAAAAAAATATGTTTCCCTAATGGTATATTTAGAAACAAAAAAAACATATTCACGTAAAAAAGTTGAAAAACATATCATAAAAAATCATACTATTTACCGTACACTTACACTCAGACAAACAATATATTGAGGAAAATAAACATCGTAAATATTGTAGAAGACTACACACTGCCTTTAACACACCGTGGAAGGGGTTTTATGGTCCTATGTAATTTAACGACAATCGAAGTACCTGTCTGATTCAAGAAAAATATGTTACTTCAGGACTTATAAAAAAATTCATAAACAAAATTTGTTTATATCAGTAAAACTAACAAAACTAAAACACGCAAACGCCCTCGTTTAAACACGGCGAAAATATTACTCAACCATGTTCCGCAGAAATATAGGGCCTTGCCTAACCACTTTCCGAAGATCTATACATACTGTTTCTATATTATAAATATTTATTGGAATGAAAAACAATTCTACAATAGAACATAAATATATTTTGATGTAATTGTACGAAATATAATATTACATTTCCACTCTTTCTTTACAGATAATTAATAAAGACTGTAACGTTTTGAATTTTCTACAATATCAGATTGAAATTCTAAGAATTACATTTAATTTAATATAATAATCAGAGTTCTAGTTTTGTAAGTAAGTCTATATTAATACAAAATTATTATAACTTAATACATATTTACGTTTAGAAAAAAAAATTTAACATATTAAATGAACATCTCTTTTTATGCGTTGCAAAGGAGACATGAAAAACGCAGTACCGTGACAGCTGTGTTCTTATTCCTCCAAAGTTATAGTCAATGTTGCTGAAATGTGGAAAGATTTATTGTTGTCTTATGAGCAATCTTTTGTAAAGGACACTTTGCTTTTAATTAAAAAAAACCGTCTGAAAATTTCAATAAAGCAAATAATTATACAATTCCAGGGTACAGTGGTACAAATTTTAAATATACATTAAAATTATATATATATAAGTAGCTAAAGTACTTTTTCTGTGTATATAAACGTTTTATTTCATTTTTAACGTGAAATGTATCTGCTTATTTACATGTTTTTGAGCATTATCAATTAGGTCCTACTTATCATTTTTTTCATATTTTGGGAATTAAAATATTTATATTTCATTGTTTATTACAATAACTATTACAATTCGTCAACAACAACTTAAAGAAACTGTGGCGTAAATGTTTATATTAATTAAAACAACCTCTCACCACAAATTCAACAAATTTTATTTTAACCTTATGTACATTTCGACTACAAAGTAATCATCTTCAGAGGTATTTTTACAAATAACTCAGTCATTATTTGTAATAATAAAAACAGTTATTTGTAAAAATATCTCTGAAGATGACTACTTTGTAGTCGAAATGTACATAAGGTTAAAATAAAATTTGTTGAATTTGTGGTGACAGGTTGTTTTAATTAATATTACAATTCGTAATCAATAAGTGAATATTTCTTTTGTCTAATAACTTGTGCTCCTTGTTGAAACACTATTACAATTATAAAGAAAACTCATTTCAATTTAAATACACCCTTAAAGTGGATGCAACTCTGTTACTATTTCAAGGGAATTCGTCTTTCACTGTGACAATAGATTATGATTATTCATTGTAGTATTGAGGAACATTGATTGATGAATTTTCTAAAATTTTAAATTAGCTCGCTAACTCTACACAGTAAAAGAACAGAAACTATTTAAATGAGCTGTTGTCAGTCTTTTCATTTTCGAAAAAAGAACTCTTCATTTAATGAACTCAGGTGATTCGCCAGAAATACTTAAAGCTAACACAGCCCTCTAAGATTAGAACATATTGGTTTCAATTTATTGTATATTTCTAGTTCATGAACAAATGTAAATAACGTTACAAATATTTAGACTTGTGGCAAAATATTGAAACATTTTTGCTTCGTAAGAAATTGTATCGAGTTCAAAATGAAATATTATAGGTTTGTAGATACAGTTATATATACAACTGTAAAACTATTAGTAGCAATATGGTCACACTCACTTCAGTTAAGTAATAAATTCTAGTTTCAACCTAGCTGAAATAGGATTATGTATTAATTCAAATAATGTAGGTTTTTGCAGGTTTATAAAGGACTATGAAAATAGTACAACACCAAGTTGCTGCAACGTATTGAATCCTACCAGGCTTTATGCTAATAAATGTAGAATATCTTCATGGCCGTAACACAATAATAAAATTTATTTATAGTTATTAAGAAAACCGATATTTATTTATATTATTCAAAGTCAATGTAACCTTACTTTGCTGGTCCTGCACTAAAAAGCATTTAGTATGTATGCAATAAATATACGCTACCCATAAATATGTTGCATACTTTCAAATCATTTCTCTTTTACTAGCAAACAACACAACATTTGTAGATTTACCAGTTTTCTACTCACCGTTACAGAATTATTTTGATTCTGTTCGTAGTGCAATGGCGAAGTTGATCTTACAAAACCAGGCAATAAATTAACGACAAATTAAACTAACGAGACGAAACCGGAATACAAATAAACCAAGTAATCAATAATATAATAGGCTAAATTAATATTTAATCAATTTAAATTTTAAAAATACTAAAATTGGGGAAAACCCCCTACATTACTGAAGAGAGTTCGAATGGATAGAATTTCTCTGCAGCCACAGCAGATAAAACTGATAATAATTGTTATTATGTATTAATAATAATATATATTAAGTTCCAATTTTTTATTATTTGTTAAACAAATTATATTTTCCGTAAGAGTAAACGGGTCTAAGTAAAACACACAAATTCATATTGTTATTTTACAGGTTTGTGAAATGCATTTCAATTTCTGTGATATAATACGACGAGTAATGCATGTAATGAAAACGAAAAAAGGAGCAAGAATCACGTCATAAGATATAGTAGAATGAAGGAGCAAGTCAAAAATTACTTCCTAATAGTCATTCACGTTTATCAGCTGAAATTCTTCAATAGAAAGTGGTGAAGAAAGAAGGGAACTCAGCGAAAAGGAGCCATATGAATAATAGTTTTAATGTATCGACACGCATGATAATGTATAATTGTGTAAAAATATAAACTGACAACATTGTAATAAATTAGTTTAAAAGAAGAAAACTATCAACCGTTGACCAATAAAATACAACGTAGCATCGATTTTTGTTATTATTAAAATAAACGTTTCTAAATAATGAAAACCTATACTCTTTCATACTTATCCTATTTTTTTTTAATAATGCTAACCTTTGTTATAATTTATAACTAATTAAAATTACACAATATAATCACGGGTGCCAAATTATTTTTTGTTAGGTAAGACACAGGCGCTACCATTTAGGAAGTGTATAGTCCAAGGTCTAGATGTGATAACGTCAGTAGGCAGGTGGGAGTCCTGTTATTACTGAGTTCTGAGTGCACCCAACAACAGTTGACATGCAAATTGGGTTTACCTCGTCAATGCTAGATGATATTCTAGCAATACGTCGGAAATGCATATTAAGCACTACAAAATGAACGGATGCACTCTGGATATTGACTATTCTTAAGATTTTTCCATTCGTGAAGGAGGTACACTATATATATATATATATATATATATATATATATACAAATACATGCTGTAGATTTGGAAGATGAGCCAGTGCATCGTCGGTAGGCCTTCTAATTTTCATTGGTTTTCGCAACAATGCACCAAGGCTCTTATAAATTTACAAATTACAATCTGTGGACTTTGATGTATTCTTTGGACCACTTATGCTCCGAAGGCTAAAAAATATATTATGATCTACTAATAATAAGTTTCAGAAGCTATCTTCAGTTAATGTTTATTTATTTAACACAAAATATCAAAACTGTGTAAAATAAAGAACATATTTTTAATTCTTTTTTTGTTCGTTTTATTAGTTTTTACCGATTATTTTAAAAATGATTTATACACATGTAAGAGTATAAATTACATCAAGCTTCTAGAAAAGGATTTTGAGACTCGTGTGTACTTCACGACTTTAAACTTGAAAGTTCCAGTATATTAAAGTTTCAAACGAACTAAAAATATTTTAATGAAAGATAAGCTTTCACTTTAAAGCGGTTTTACAGTAATGTATTTAGACAAGGGTATTGAAAAAATAAAATTCCCCTTGAAAACATTTGCATAACTAAAATAAATTACAAATTAAAAATATTCGTATATTATTTAATTTAATAATGTTTTATTTGTAGCACTTAAGTCTTTAGGACGATTTCCAGTTACGGCAATGACGGGAAACTAGAAAAACGCAATATATGTTGGTGTTGTAAATAATTTGTATAGTCCTATAATTAATTTTATCAGCTTTCGGCAACATTTCATAGAAACAGCATGAACCTACATACAGTGTGTGATAATAATATTGTATTGTGAACAAAAGAATATTTTCAGCTAGTCAGTGTATTATATCGAAACAAGTAAAACTCTTACTCTCAGCCAATTTCTATGTTTCACCCAAACTTTAGCATAAGAAAAGACTGAACAGATTGAAAATATAGACTAATGTTGCATTATAAACAAACATGCAATTAAAAACCACCTGGATATTGTTACAAAAAATATATTGTTTTATACTTTAATTAAACAATTATAACAAAACATATTTTTTTAATGGCATTGCGTCCTAAATGGTGGGTAGATTAATTTTAAGGACATTAGTAGATAAATTCTTGCTTATAATTGAATACAATGTTTCATGAGTATAATTCATTATCTCTATAGTCTAAGTTCCATTAAATAATTTTATGCTTATGTTTATAGTACAATATACTGGTTCTGTCTTCAATGAAATCTTAAAAGATCTTTTGACTGTTGTTTAATTCAAGTTTTAAAATTTATTTATTAAGGCCATTTAATATCATGCTGGTAAAGTTGTCGTGTTTACTTTGACAAGGGTAAAGCGCTAAGCCTCCATCAACACTAAAAGGAGTTTTCCTTTCTTGCTAATGACAGTTAGACATTTGTATCACAATGAAATGCACAACAGTTCAAACAGTTATTGTGCCACATTTATAACTTTAAATATATAACTTTTATTTTTAACTTGGTCATTACTAGGAATAAACTACTAGAAGTTGTTTTGTAATTGGGTAGAAACAAATTTAAAAAGTACTTACCTTGAAGAAACCAAGTCAGTAGGTATTTTTGTAATAAATGAGTACGTTATAGACTGCGTCACAATAAATTACAGTTTCAAAGAAGTTTTGTTTATTATAAGGAAACATCAACCTGTGCTAAACATACAACAACATTCTCAGATACGGCACGATTGCTTATAAATGCAAATTATACAGTTATTTAAAACGAAACAAACCCTGCACAGAAATGGTAATTCAGAAGAGCGGAATTTGCTTTGAAACAATTGGTGAATTGTAAATTCAGAAATTCAGTATTGCAACTGAAATTGCGTCATCATTTTCTACCTCACTAGAGACTGTTCAATCATCTGAACAAAGCTAATGGTTGAAATAGTAATGGATGCCAGTACTGCCTGCCAGCAACATCTAATATATTGTATGCGTAAAGTTTTTTAAAAATAAGAGAAATAAAGGAGTAAGGAATATCTCCATAATGTCTGTAAACTTACGTTAATTGTAAAATGTAGACGATTTAGTTATTACTAAAACAAAATGTTACAATAATATTCAATAAAGGATTAAGTCATATTGAGGTATAATACTGGAGAATATGCCGCATAACAATGAATTACCCAAGTTTTATGTCGAACCAATTTACAATTCTTGTAAGTTATTCTTCCTATTTTTAACCTTTTAGTTTCGAACAGTAGCACCAGAAAACAAATGCAATTATTTTTTTTTATCACTTTAAACTAATATATTTGTTATTGGAATATCCGAGCCTAATTTAGTAATATCCGCTGAGGCTATTATCACTCATCATGTTCTAGGCCTCAATATCTTTTTTCAGCACAGTTTGTCTACAGTATAGGAGTGATTGCGCATCCGGAAGTTGTTCATTTATTCCCACCATAGTAAAAGAAACAATGTTTAATGTTCAAAAGTAATAACACTGTAACTATTACGTTAATAAAAGTGTGTTAAAGAAATAATAAAGAACTCACGGAAATGTCAAATTTTCAATATTTGTCAAATTTTCGTCATGTGCATGACCAGTAGATATCTAAGTAATCTAAATTAAATTAAAACACAATGTTTTAGGTTCTATTTGAAGACATAATAATTATTACATTACAAAAAAATCTAAATAATTTTTTTTTGCAATGTAAATTTTTTCATATTTTGCCAGATTTAGCGTCTATGCGCGAATGGAAGATGTCAACCGATTTTGATAATCTTTTTTTCGTTTGTTTGATCTATAAATTTTGCAACCTTTATACACTATAAAAAAATATTGTGTTCGCTCAGCCTAATAATCTATATGTAAATACATATTAAGCGTCCGTGTACAAGCTGTAACGTTTAGCGGGTAGACACACACACACACACACACACACACACACACACACACACACACACACACACACACACACACACACACACACACACACACACACATACACACATACACACATACACACACACACACACACATACACACATACACACACACACACATACACACACACACACACACACACACACACACACACAGACACACACACACACACACACACACACACACACACACACACACACACACACACACACACACACACACACACACACACACACACACACACACACACACACACACACATACTCACACACCCTTTTATATATATATATATATATATACATATCATAAATTATATATTTTTCATTTATTGTAAATACATATTTAGCGCACGTCTATCCAAGCTAAGATTACGTTCATGTGTATACTGCCAGTCATTAGGTGTAATTTATGCGCGACACGGTTCACCATTAGCGAATTAACATTGCTTTCCTCTTTGGGTTTTCTTGTCGCTCTTTCATTAATATTCTGATGAGTTATCTTCATTGATGCCAAGCAGATGAAATAGTTAATTATTTATTCCTTGTAAGAAAAATAGTTCAGAAATTATTGGTTTATAACTTGCACATTTATTACGAAGGAATAATCATATTATACTTCAAAATAAATATGTGTTATCAATTTAACGAGTAGGGTGACTTGAAATACAAATTATAAGTTATAGTAATGGACCTTTCTCCGGATTGTTATGAGAAAAAAATAAAACATGCATTTAAATAATTTATTTCGGAAACATGACAATACTTTGACAGACAACTTTCATTAAATATAAACACTGACATACTGACATATAAGATAATTATATACTACGTAAGCTACTAGAATGGTTAAAGCAATATAATATTATAAACCGAAAAATGGTATGTTAACAAATAAAATATATCAGAGTATATATACATACATATATATATATATATATATATATATATATATATATATATATATATATATATATATATATATATATAGACACACACACATATGGTAATATTAAATGTGTGAAACATTAGTATAACCAAGTAAATGAAAAGGTTTAGTTATTTTTAAAGCTCAAATCTGCAATAATTATCAAGAGATATAAGACTTTTTGGGTAGGACACGTAGTGGACTAGGGTATAGTTGGTTGTTATAAATTAGAAATAAAAAAGGGGCAGGAAAAATTGGTGAATCTGTCATGTTCATCTAAACAAATAAATAACAGTGATAAATCATTTATCATGCAGTTTACAAAATACCAGGTAGTGAAAATGGTGATAGAAGCCAAAATATCTGCTCTAGATTGGCTAGATAATGTAACGGAATAGGATGGACGCGCTAGAGATACCTTAGGGGAAAAGAAGCCTAATTAGTAGTTCTTCGAACGAAAACTGTGGTAGTCTTCCGAAGATAGAAAAATGTATTACAAGTGGTAAAAATAGTATCTTTGTCCCACAGTGCTGGATACTAGCTTCAATGTAAAGTACGAGAGAGGAAGAAGAACAATAATCGAATTAAGAAGCAAGGAATTGGCTGAACACACGCTTGAAGATGTTGAAGTACAATACTGATCTACCTATCAAATATTTAAAAAAAATCGTCTAGATTGATATAGTGGAAATCTTAGAACAATAACAAACATAATTATTAAAAAATCAGTCTCGCACCCGCAGACTACATTAAAACCATTGGAACATTATGCCAATAAAATACTTTATACAACATTAGCTTTACCTATTAGTTAAAATCAGTTAACAGGAATGATGAAACGATGAAAAATTCCGTAATTATAATTCTCTTTACGGAGCCATCATAAATCTATGCTTGCGCTTAAACTTTCAGTGAAGACATATTTTATTATGATACGTTATTTGTAATTTTAGATTTTTTTTGTATACTCTGAAAATGACATGCAATCATTCTATGAATAAATTTTTATATAACCAGTTCCTTTATTAACATAATACACCAGATAACCATTATAGAAGTTTACATTAGTGAGCAGTGTCAAGTTTATGATTGCTATAGAGAAGATATTATATTACAAACATAAACAATAATTACATAATAATGATTCACTGTCTAAATAACGTCGAGAATTACCAATTAAGTGTCGTAGTAGTATTTTTGTATGAATTATATTTTTGTATTAGGTTTGCCTCGATTATATAATTTTAATGCAATTACATCACATATGAAACAACATCTTCTTGACAATATTTTATATCTCTTAAGGAGTGTCTGACTCTCCTGTTGAACGTCTATATATGGAAAAAAATATATTCTCCTATTTGTTAACCCTCATTATTTTTAAACACAGTACGAAATGCATAAATTAAAATAACTGTCTGTTATTTTAAACTAATTTCACTGTTTGTTTTAATTTCCCCAAGGCTACTTAATGGTACAAGTTTTTTTTTGGAATTAGAATTGGACTTGCTGTACTAAGTAATACGACGCCTGTGTAGGTTAGTGTAAAGGCGCTTGCTATGCTTGTTGTCACGTGGTTTATGTAATACAGCATCACTAAACACAGCAGAAGAAGACGTCAGAGCACTGTAAGCACTGGATCTCGTGATGCATCAGTTGTATTAAATGCAACCATTTGTTGTAGCACTGATGGGGGATTGTGGCAGATGATAATAACTGGAGAAAAAATATATTCAACAAATTCTACCTATTTATTATTTCCTATTGTGTATATGAATACTGTAAATATAGAAATGTAATATAATGACGGATATATTTCTCATTTAATGTTCATTATAATAGATGTTACACATAAGTTATAACATAAACATATCTAATGTAAATAGTATTACAAAATATATCATCTCTCCCTCTCTCATTCGCGCTCTCTCTCTTTCTCTCTTCTTTCCCCCCCTCTCTCTCTCTCTCTCTCTCTCTCTCTCTCTCTCTCTCTCTCTATATATATATATATATATATATATATATGTATGTGTATATATAAATATATGTGTGTATATATATGTCTATATAAATATATATATATATATATATATATATATATATATCTGTCTGTCTGTCTGTCTCTCTCTCTCTCTCTCGCTATATATTTATATTTCTGTCTGTCTGTCTGTCCCTCTCTCTCTCTCGCTATATATATATATATATATATATATATATATATATATATATATATATATATATATATATATATACACACATATATATATATTCATATATATGAAATTTAAAATATTTCAAAAACAAGAATACTTTTAATGAATATAATTATTCAAAGTTTTTCGCCTATAAAATATTACCAGCATCTTCAGGAAAATAATTATCTAATGAAATATTTCTACAAACTTTTTACAGAATTTGAAAATTCTGTATTTTATTTTTTGTCTTATCGGCCAAAATACAATATACCTTAATTACATTAAAACAATTTAAGAAAATACCGACTTTTATGAAATTATGGTACGTTGTTATCTACTTCTTGATATCTTTTATTTTACCCTTATATCTGGATTTACGAATAAAAGCATAGTTTTCAGTAGCTAATCTTTATTTATGTTTTATTGGTGGCAAAATGTGGGAGTTTCTATGTGCAGAATATGTTTAGAGATTAGGTATCAAAGAATGGGAGCAATACGTATAGAATGCCAAGTGTTTCTTTATAATAATAGTCATCTGTAAAAAAAGTGAAATTAAAACGATTCAGACAATTCGCCATATTGACAAAAAAATAAGGTTTAAACGTTGCTCAAAATACTACACAAAAATATACAGGTTGTATAAGAATAGAAAAACGTCACAACAGAAGAACCTACTTCCAGTTAATAGTAACAGGAGTGATACGTAATGAGAAATAAGTTATAAAACCTGTCTATATTGTTCCACAAATATAGATATATGGCGTGGAATCAAGAAGACCTGAAAAAAGAGTATATAATCATAATTCCTTGATCAGTGTTTGCTTCAATATGGATAGGTCATCTTCATATATGAAACTCGACCAAATAATACAAAGCAGCCAAGAAAATTCAACTACGCAGGACCGAAAGATTTAAAAGAGAGGTTTACATTTGTTGAAAACAAAATATATTTACACTCGAAATTTGAAAAGGAAAAGAGACTAAATATTATCTCTTCTTATTTTAAAATTATTTTTTTCTTAGTACAAAAGGTAAAACAAAAAAATTTGAAAGATGTATAAATTCATTAAAATGTATCTCTGTTACTCGTATTTGAGGTGAGTTGTTTTAAGTAACATAATGAAAACACCTTTTCAAATCGAGAAACTAAAATTTTTCTATAAACGTTTTAAAGCCTCAAGGGGGGGGGGGGTAGAGAGTTTTGCGAATACTTTTTTTCATTTAAACATCAAGACGATACGTTTCTTATTTTATTGTGTTTGGTAATTTCGCAGACGTTTTTCTGTTTTTTTTTTTTTTTTAAGTTTATTTCCCAAATAAAAAACCTTCCTAATTTTTCTCTTCATTTAAATATCTTCTATGTTAACGTAATACAATTTATCTAGTAATGATTTATTAACTTATAAATTGTATACTTTAAATCTAAACAGAAAATTAGAAAAAATTAGCCTATAACTTGAATTGGATTATTGATAACAAGTAGAAAATATATTCATTTTATTTTAATAATTATTTCACATAACACTAGTTGATACTGCGTATTACAGTCAGGATACTTGGGTTATAAATAAGACAAGTGGTTAAATCATCACTACCCCCTCCCCCCTTAATAATTTCGTTTGTCTAAATTATAATAACCAGAGATGGAATTTTTTAGAGATACGTTACTTTTCTTAATTAGGAAGTAATGAAAACATAAGGTTTATTATCAGTTGAAAACCTGAAGTTTAATATTATTACTGTTTTTATCTTACTGGTAAAGAATTAGTCGAGATAGAAGTTTACGAAGTAGACAATTAGATTTATTAGTCTAATATGAATTTATTACAAATATGAAATGTAAATCTTAACAGTAATATAGATATGCCAGACGATTGTTACTCTTAGGAGTGATTAAAAAGTTGTTCTCAAAGTTAAAACTTGCTAAAATACAAAAATAATATCTAACCTATGGGTTTTGGTCTTAAGCCATATCAAGGACTTTATAAAGGAAATAGACACAAAAAATATCTTTCAATATTGTTATGTAAAAAGACATTTAGTTTCCATAAAATATTGAATGAAAAGGTTTTCAGGGTTATGAATACTTAATTTACTTAAACACCAAAGTGATTGGTAAAATATGTTTTAAGTATTTACAAAATAATTAATCAATCTTTTAGAACCAATATTACAAAATATTGTATTTACTAAATATAGATATTATTTAGATTCTATTACACAATGTTGACGAGCCATTCCTGTTTAACTATTGTAGGTATATTTATTTAATTACAACAGAAATATTTACTTACATGTGTATAAAATATTATTTAGTGATGTAATGCGACAAACCTAATTTAGGAAACACAACATAGCTACATTGAATGAAAGTGGAATTCGAATTTATTCATGGAATATATCCAATGTGATATTCACAAGCTCTCCTTCTGTCGTATTTTCTACCCTTTTGACAATACTTTCAGCAGCAATATGCTGGTATTACACCGGGGGCATTAAATTAGGTCTATGGATGATGTCACATTCCTTTTGTACATGTTGTAACAATTGAAAAGTTACAGGGAATACAATATGCAGCGGCCAGAATGTCCGATGCAAAGAATCAGGGTAATTGCACAGAATACCAGAATCAAACCTAACCTGGTTAAATAATTGGCTAAATTTATATGTAAAAATTTTAAAGCATTATAATAATAATAATATTAAAACTAGGGTAAATAATAGTAAAATGAAGAAAATTAGAAATAACTTTATACTTAAAAAACATAAATTATAATCAATAAGAAAAATTATCACTTCAAAGTGGATAGCCTAAATTATGTATACAAAAAAGACGGTAATTGTGTAGTATAACAAACTCGGCCTATTAAAATAATTGTACTTAAATATAATCAGGAATAAAGAATGTAAATTTATAAGATGTGAGGAAAGTAAACTAGGCCTAGCTAGGGAAAATAGTATTTATGTAAAAGTAAAGATTAAAGGTTAAAATGTAATAGCCTAGAAATTAGGTTATACTCGAAGCAGACATATTTGATTTCGGAAAAATCCGCCTAGGGTATTGATTATAAATCTTGTCACTACGAAACGAAAGCGCTACAGTCGAACTTTGGATTAGGAATTTTAAAAAGAAAATTAAATTAAATAAGAAGAAATAAAGTCAAATAACTTATTAAATAAAAGGTAAAAATGGAAGGGACACATCATAATACAGAAACGCCTTTTACAAAAAGTGAAACTAATCTTAGTTCAGAATTTCCGAACAAACAAAGTCAATTGCCATGGCAACGGCTTTCTGATTGGGCAAAAGTTGAAAAATGGATACTAGGGCGTGGGAAGTTTAAAATTGGAGAAGACGGGCCTCACAAAAGAGACGCTATCTAGAACTAGAATGCATTAGGCTCTCAAGGCGAGCAGACGTGTTTTAGTACCATGCGACCAGGACAGAAAAAAATATGTGCTAGAAACAGAGTAAAAAGTGCTACGATGTGACCAGGGGAAGGAAGATATATATGAGCAACGGCTCATATATACCCAGAACAAAATTTCGACCACCAAAATGCAAAATTAAAGAAAATAAGAAGATTAAAGAAAATTATGGAGAGACGCCTACCTACCAAGACCCTTGAAGCTGTAACGGGACCGACAGATGATAAAATTAATGAAGATAAAACGATTTCTACAGTACAAGGTTATATAATCAGTTTAATTATTCTTTTTAAATAACATTTTACTTCAAATTATATTAACTAAAATTCAATTTCAATAAGATGGGAATAACCTAAGGGACTGATTAGTCAACTCTCTTAGGTTACCCAAATTTAAGTAACAAAGATTCAAAATTGACTTTCCATTCTCAATGCTGTGGGAATGTATGGATTAAGTTTTAAGATGTATCTTATATGGCTTTTTCTAAGTAAATTTCTAATGAATAATTTCTAAAGAAGTTAATTGTTCAAGGCCTAGCCTAAAGGCATTAAATAGTAATATTAAGTGTTTGAAAAAGAATCAGATTTTAAAATATGTTAAATTTAACTGTAACAATCAAAACTATATACAAAATTAATAATGGTAACTTTGATAATTTAAATTATATACAAAATTAATGATAATAAGAAAATTTAAAAACATAGAATGAGATATTAATGTTTAATTAAATGCCAAGTTGTATGAAATTTTGAAAAAGTAATTAGTCAAGAAAATCCTGTTAAATTAAATAAAAACAATAATAAAAAACAATAATTAATTTGAACCTTGGAACAAATAAATAAAAAGGTATATTTTCCAATTAGCTGTGTTTTCATTCTAAATAAGATAAGTTCACTAGATATCCAGGTATAGTCTTTAAATCACAAGTGTCTCTCAAAGATTCCACTACCCGAAAAGGAGCTTGAACAGGGCTTATCGGAGGCTAATTGGTTTTATCAAAACTTCAGGGGTTGGTTCCTCTGAGAGGTTTATTCCTTGAGGCACAGGTCTATGAAACTAGGTTCGTAGTCAATGGATAAACCATTACTTTCTTACTGACTTAACAATTGAGAAGAGAAAGGGCCAAGGTAAGGTGGGGTAAAAGGTCGGTAAGAAATAGTTATGTTTATGTAGTTATCTATGAGATAACATGTTACATTTCATCATATTTAGTATTTTCGTGCTCGACATTCCCTGTATATACGGACATTCTCTAGGTACGGGAATACACACAGAAAATGTCTCAACTTTCAATCTCTACCGTAATAAGAAAGTCTGAAATTAATGGAAGATTAAATCAAGGACTTTATCATCTCTAATTTTCCCTAAACTATCTTGTCTTACAGAATAGTTAACTGAAATTCTCACAGAAAATGAGTTTTAATAAAACACACATACTAGTTCATAACAGACTTGTTTCGGCACGATGTCGCCTTCCTCAGTGCTTGGTAACTACGCCGAAACTGAAGTCTTATATTAAGTAGGATGTCTGTTTTATTAAAAACAAACTTTTGGTGAGATTTTGAGTTAGCTATTTGTTTTCTTTAACGTTGTAAATTTTTTCAGTAGTCTAGCTCTAACTGAATAAATATTATGTCTTCTCGTACTTCAAAAATGTTTTGCTTTGAGAATATACACAATTCTTCCTTTGCTAAGATGTTTTTCACAATCTAATTAAGCAATATAAAATATTAAACACTTTATTTTCTCAGAATGTCACCTGTTGTACACACTATACTACCGTAGTGAGCTCTAACGGGATTCATAAAAGAATTGAATGAACTGTGCTATTTTTGTTTTTATTCTATATTTTTTCTTTCTATGCTGCATCAGACTAGACACTTCTATGAGTTCAAATTTTAAACTTGAATATTCAAAACATAATTTAAAACCAAAAAAACTGAGCAGAACAAAACATATCGTATATTTTCGCGACAACTTTATACATAATGTAAAATCTCATCATTGTATGAATGAGGCAAAATTTTTAATATATTAAGTACTTTTTCTGTCTAAAATGAAATAATTTTACCCATACTTCAAGAACGGTTTTAATTTTTACTATGCATGGCTATGGTTATTGTGCAATCCTTAATAGCACTTGAATATACTATATAGCATCATGGTTTTATTAGTACATTTCTCGTAAGATTTATGACGCATAACGTCTATCATACTTTTTAACAAACAAAAATATATTTCATCCAAACTACATACAAATATTAAGTTACATTTTTTTCATTATAATATTTAACTATAATATGGATGGATACAGTAGAAAAATGAACTATGCTTCAGAACTATGTGTATGTGATCTGTTCGTCTTCACATAGTTTTTCAAAATATTTACTTCAACTATAACTAATAACTATATTTACTTCAAGATAGATGTACAGTTTCGACATGACGTTTTGCTTTAATTGATCACCAGATAGTGGAAAATAAAATTATAACATATTTGAATAAACCAGTTTAAATACGCTATCTGAAATCCTTATAATGCATTAGGTGACAGAAATTTATATTTCTACGTGAACTTCTAATTTGAATTTAAAATTTATATTTTACCAAGGTATAAAAATAAACATTTTGTCACTTTTGTAATAATATCTAAGTAACTAGTAAGGACAAATATACTAGCGTTACAGCTGTCTTCTTTTTTAACTACTGGTTTTGTAAGTCTATAATTGCAGGTTCCTAAGTTAAAAAGAAAAAACAAACACAAATGGGTCCTTGGTACTAAAAATAACATTTAAATAGCTCCTTTAAATAATGTAATATATTCTTGACATTTTAAAACTGCACGACTCGTGACTCAATAGTCTGAGCCACTTCGTGAAGCTTTTGAAATATCTTCCGTATTACCTTAATTTACACGCACAAAATATCTGACGAGAAACAATTAAAAGCTCATTGTTGGTATCGTCCTCAAGAATGATTTATGTCTGGCCAGTAATTAAACCAACAATGCAGACAGCTGTTGTAGTGAAGTGACTATGTGATAGCAATTAGGATTAAATATATGGGTTATAAAAGACTTTGAACAACGGAAAATTGTAGTAATATCGGACGAAATTAACAATCGGTTGCAATATGTGCCTCGATCAAAAAACAGGGAGACGTAATTGCCGAGGAGAATTGAAACATTTTTGAGTTTAAAGCAAATATGAATTTGTGAAGGTAAAAATAAGAAATATGCCGCTTCTACTGGGTCGGCCGTTTAAGAAAATATATAGTAAAGACCTACTTTACACTTCTTCCAATTTACAAAATTTCATTTGTGAACAATAATAAGTAAAAGATGGAATGTTTGGAATTTTATTTTGAATCTGAATAGTACTGTAAAAACCGATTTTATCATTTTGTATGCATATTTACTTAGGAAGCCAGACATTGACTACTAGGCTTACATCTTTCCCTTTTCCGCATTTGAAAACTCATATTCGGACTATAACATTTAAAATAAATATCTCATTATATTTTAACTGCGACCATAAAAATAATTTATCTTATTCCAAATATTGCTAGTATAAATGTATTGTTGCCTTGATATTATTGATTAACAATGTTTTGAACAATATAGGTTACTAAACAAATACGTAGATTTCAGATTTAAGTTTTGAGTATATGTTTCAACTTAAGAGAAGAGTATTATGAGATTTTATTCAATTGACTTCATTGTATGGTGTAAAGCAGGATGTCTGTCATAAGTTAGGCTTTGCCACTTTACACAATATGTTGGAGAAAAATCATATTACACAAAGCTTTTGAAAGATATATTTGCATATGTATATTGTCGCAATTTTGGTTTTCATCTTTGGAGAAGCAGAACACTTTTATGTGCCGCCAAGCTTGCAGCGTAAATAGAATGTATTTTGTTTGGGGTGAAGCTGATTGTGAGATCTGCAGTTTTTTACTGAATGAATAGGAAAATATAAGTGATAAAAGGTTACGTTATTTGTACATGAGTGGTGCAAAGTGCTTATTCTTTAGTATTTACTTTTAAGGAAAGTTGTTTAAATCGGAAGATGGTTTCACTACTTATAGTAATTTAACAAACATGTAGAACCGTGAAAAAATAAAACATAAAATGTTAGGTCCGTGAAAAAAATAACAAAATATATTGCACTACTACAATTTTTATAGACAGCAAGGTAGTTCATTATCTGTGGCTTAAGGGATTCCTATTTAGATGATGCGCAAGTAACGTTGGTTCTTTAGAATAATAAGAAATAAATAAGGATTATCAAATCAAATAATAGACAACAGTAAAATTTATACAACTGTTTTTTAAAATCGTATTGATATGCAGCTACCTTGTTCCTTAAATAGACTATATCAAAGTAATTAATTACTTTGTATCCTGGAAAGATACAATATGCGATGGGTTAGTAAAAATACTAAAGAATAAATTTTTATTTAATAGGAAAATATTATTTTAAAAATTTCTCTATCAAAGAATATATATTTGGAAAATTAAATACTACACTAACGGACATTAGATACACTATATTTACAATAATGTAACTGAATATAAAAAAAAAAAATTAAATAAGTTTTCATAATTACGTTACTTAATAAAACACATTTTACCTTGAATTAAATAAAACTTTCTTACGGTGTTAATAAGATCTTTGACTGAAATAAACATTTATTTACTATAACCATTTATGACTATGTTAACTACAACTTACCATTTGATTTAATATCTCAAAAGGAACATTTATTATTAGAATTAAATAGCCACATAAAATTAATTGTTTGCCTTAAGTTGTAACAAGTGATTTACAATCGTTTAAATACGTATGGTAAATATTTTACATTTATAAGCAAGTACTTTTATTTTGATATATAAGAAAAATTCGATTGTGTTAGTTACTCTGAAAACTATGAATAAGCAAATTAGTGTCTCTTAAATTATATAAGTAAGCATATGTGAAATATAGAAAACATGATTCATTATAAGATAAATGTTATAACTATAAAATGTACATTAGGTTTTAACAGTTTATAAGGCGTTCCTAAAGAAAAATACTAAACTCTGAAATCGGCGGTATATGTAGTAAAAAAAGATACCTACATTATCTACATTTAAACGTGTAAATAATGTAGTTTTGGAATTGTAATCATAAAAGGTTATTCATATAGAAATAGTTTGATTTGGGAGTAGAAAACTTTATGTTTCAAAGAAATTTAAACTTTTTTATGTCGATTAAGTTGCTATCCAATATGCTTAGCCTATTCTGAAAAATAACTTTTTATTTAAGATGTGTTTTTGTCTTAGAACCCTGGAACACAACAGCACTATGGGAAGTTTAAATCTTAGAATGTAATAAATAAGCTAACAAAAACACATACCTGTAATCAACAAAATATAATGCCTTAAAAATAATATTGAATATAGAAAATTATTGGTCTTTTTCAGTAGTTAATTTTCAAACCGGATTTTTAAAAAATATAATGGATTAAAAGCCATTTTTTAATACCTGTAGACGATGGAATACCCTTACACCGGCAATATCGTATCCTCAAGTATATTGTTACAGACAATTAGGTCGAATTAGAGTTTAGAGTCAGTGCTAGTAAGAAAAAACAACAGTACTTAAAATTAAAATGGTTAAACTATTTAGCGTAAAAAGGTTACGAAATTCAACTATAAAATTTAAATGGGATGAGTGAAATGAAACAAAAATAAGTAGATCAAAAACGAGAGTAAAATAAAGTTCGATACTTGAAAAGACATTGTTCAAGACGGGTTAAAAGACTAAATTCAGGACTTTATATTAAAAACTTATATATAAAGAAAAATGGATAATTTCGTGCAAAAGAAAAGCGTATTGTTTGTTTCGGATATCACGCCCACTTGGAAACAATGGAGAGCAGGAGAGGAGAGTTTGGGGGAGCCCTACACCCAAGATAAGAGGAGAGAGATGACATCACGCCAACGATGGACCAGAGAGGAAGTGACACAGTAAAGGTCAGATTTAGCTTCTCACTCCCTTTCTCTTTCTCTCTTTAAAATAAATTAAAAATATTATTTAGAATTATCTGGGAAGTCCAACATCCAATATGAGGAACTTTTTGAAATTAAAATTTAAATAAATGTTGTAAAAGTTGAAAATGCTTTTAAAAGTAGTGGCTTCATTTTAGAAAGAAAGTGGAGGGGTTAGAGTTAGCTTGTGGTAATTACCTCAAACTAACATTGCGAACCCTCCCTTTGTAGATTGAAAAAACAAAAATCAAAATGTTTAGAAATAAATTTCTGAAATGTAAAATTAAAAGGTAAAAATTTAGAAAAAGAATATGTGGATCCTATGAAGTAAATTTAAGTAAATTTAAAAAGTGTAAATAAATTTCAAGAAATAGAATAGGCTTTCAAGAAATTTAAATTGTTTTCCATGTGAGTTTAAAATTAAAAGTTGTCGAATTTAGGTGACGATATAAAATATTTCAAAATGTTAGAAAAGAATTTTGTTCTGTAAATGTTTGTTGTGTCTATAGTTGGTTTAAATTTATAACCAATTTTGAGAATTTCAATAATCACCCTAGAAAGGGTGATATTGATCTTTATGTATCTGTAAACTAACCCAAGTTTTTGAAAATGAAGTTGATATAAAATTTATTTGTTTGATAAAGAAGTTATACAACAGGTTTATATAATTATATTCAAAAAGGTAAAGAAATGTTAGATGACTAAGTATGGTTTAAAAGATATAAAAATGTTTATAAACTCTGTTATAACGTAACTTAATTTTAAATTGATTAAAAATCGAAGTTTTTTTGGATTTTTCGACAAAACAGTGGTTATATTTATAAACTCGATATGATTCTTTAAAATTCTTATACTAACTTACTTACTAGCCAACGCCCACTCTTGGCTGTTGGGCAATTTGGTGGCGCGCTGACCATTAGAGGCGAGAAATCTCTTCTTCCTTCGTGTCATTCAGGGGTCTATGGTCCAGAGCTGTACATCACTGGAGGTGCTCAGCTGTCATGTCCTCCCTGCTGTCACAAAGGGTGCACCTGGGAGACGAGAAGACATGTATCCTGTTTATGTGTGCAGGTAGGTAGTCGTGTCCAGTTGTGATTCTAAAAAGTGCAACCCCGTCCCGTCGGGGTAACATGTTGTTATTTGGCCCGTTTTTGACAAGAGTAGCCCAACATTTATTAGGAGATGCTTCCCTTAAGTAGGTTTGAGTGCTCCTCTTTATTGCAGCATTTATTTGTATTTTTATGGAGGGGAGCGAAGTTTCTACGCTCGGCTGTAGGAGCGTTGTTCTTTTTTGCCAATGTGTCGGCTAATTCAATACCTCTTATATCCACGTGGCTGGAGATCCATTGTAATTCAATTTTCCATCCCCTATTCATTAGCTTTGACAAATTTTGACGACAGGCTAGAGTGCATCTGCAATCGGTCTTCTTGTTATTTGTTAAGGCCATTATTGAAGCCATTGAGTCTACAAGAAAGACTGCTTGTGCCGGTGTCTTTATTTTCTTCATTTCGTTTGATGCGGCTAGTATGGCGGTTATTTCACCGTCAAAGTTACTTTGATTGTTTCCAACTGCTAGCGATCCGTTGAAAAGATTACATTTATAACCAGCTCCAGTCTGTCCTTTGTCTGGGAGGCACGATCCATCGGTATATACATGTAGCCACTGTGTCTCTAGATAGACTGTGTTGATGGTTCTGAGGGCTGCAGCCTTTAGTTCTAGTGGGTTACAATCTTTCTTTTGGATATTGAGGTCAAGAAAATTTAGGATTTCCTTGGGCAGTGAATTGAACACTTCATGTGTCCTGATATCTGTTGTATGAGTGCCAATGTTGATGTTGTATTTCTTAATCAACTCTTTATATGTGGTTGTCGGAGTTTTTTGTGTTTTTAACCTCGTTGTGGCTTCTTTAAAGTTTGCCCATCGGTGGCTGTACGTCCTTTTGTTTCTCTCCCAAAACCCGAGGTTGAGTTTGTCTCTTCTAAACTGCACTGGCTCTGTTTCCAACTTTGCCTCCATTGCTGCTATCGGGGTCGATTTTGGTGCACCAGTGATGACTCGGAGCACTGCATTTTTGGTTCTATCTAAGATTTGGGATGTGGTGTTTGACGCTGTGATTGTTGCTTCAGCTCCGTACTCGAATATGGGGCGTATATATGTTTTGTACGCTGTGTTCAGTACGTCCTGATTTGCTCCCCATGTTGTGGCAGTTAGGCGTTTCAGCAATCTTGCTCTTTTAATGGCTCTGTTGGCGCTTTCTTTCATGTGTGGTTTCCAGGTCATTTTGGAATCTATTGAAACTCCCAGGTATTTGAAGATATTACTCTCCATGAGGTCGCTATTCCCGCATCGAAGAGAGATTTCAGGTCGCCTTGTTGAAAGTGTAAAAAGTTGGTAAATTGATTTATTCGCATTCACACACATCGCGTAAGTCTCCGTCCAAAGCAGCAGGTTAGTTAGTACTTGTTTATTGCTTCTTCTAGTGATTTGATGTTGCTACCACTAGCTCAGATAATTAGATCATCTGCATAGAGTAGGCCTTGCACTCCAGGCACTGCTCGAACTGCCGTGAGTACGTCATTGATCATCAAAGTAAAGAGTATACAACTGATTACGGCTCCTTGTGCCAATCCCTGTCTTTGGATACGTTATTTGGTCATTCCTCCTGTATATCTTACTATAATAAGTCGTTGCGACAGAAAGGATTTGATCCACTTATATAAATTGTCCCTAACTCCACTTTGGGCTCTCTTGTGTATGAGCATTTCTCTCCAAACGAAGTCGTAGGTATTTTTTAGGTCTATTAGTACAGACAGGGTGGACATTTTCCTTTCGAAGGCGTCTTTGACAAACTGTGAGAAGTATACTACTTGATCCATTGTACTTCGTCTCGGTCTGAATCCTGCTTAGTCATCGTCGATGGTGTTGTGTAAATCGAAGAATTGGCTCAGTCGGCGGGCAACCATTCTTTCCATTACTTTACTGCATGCACTAGTTAGAGCAACTGCTCTGTAGCTTCCTGCTTCACTGATAGGTTTGCCCTTCTTATGTATTGGCACTATTTCACCTTTTCGCCATTGATGAGGTACATGGCTAGCCCAGGATAGGTTCTCTATCTCGAAGTAGAGCAATTTTGAACTTTGGCCCAAGTTATTAAGGAATTCCGAGAAAATGTGATCCACACCTGTAGCTTTCCTTGTTTTTGTTTCCTGGAGTGCTTGTTCCAACTCGGCCAACGTGAAATCCTCTGAGCATATTCTGCTGTCTTCTCTAGTTGGGTATGAGCTTTTGGGCTGCTTCAACAGCTTTTTGTATGCACTTTTAGGCTGGTTTACACGACTGATGTTCGCATAGTGCTTACACAGTAGGTTAGCGATATCTCGTGGTTCAGTATAGCATTTTGTTCCTTTCATGAAGGGTTCTTGCTCTGCAGGGGTTGAGTCACTATTGAGTCGCGATATAAATTTGTGTGCTTTTGCCCCATCCTTCCGAAAGTCAAGGTGGTCTAGAAATTTTCTGAAGGATTCTCTTTTAGACTGTTTTATTTCTTTTTGAAGTTGTGCTTGTGCCCTGCGTAAGGCCGAACAGTCGAGGATATCATTTGTTCTTTCTGCTTCCCTTCTTGCTGTATTCCTTATATTTTTCAGTTCATTTAGTTTGCTACTCCAGAAGGGCCGGTAGGCTTTGACCTGACCTCTTGGCATGCAGGACGTGCTGCATTCTAGGATTGTTTTATTAAAGCTCTCGACAGCTTTCTCCAGCGAACTCCAGTCAATGCTTTCTGCGACGATGTCATCCGTAAGTGCGCTATACGCCGTACAGTTTGCCTTCACAAAATACCATAGGGGTGCTCTAGAAGGAGGTTTGAGCGTTTTAACTAGTCTTGTATGTATCAGTATTGCTCGGTGTCCGCACCCTGCTGCGTCATCCAGAAGCCTAACTTAAGTTTTTTAGACAGTTGCGGATCCAGGATCACCAGGTCCGGTCTAGTAATACTGCCAGAGTACGACATGAATGTTGGGGGCGTATCAACCACTTCCAATAAATTGTCGTCAACCATTTCTTCTACCCTTTCACCGGCTCGGGTCGTCGCGGAGTAACCCTATCTTGTGGACGGGCTGTTGAAGTCTCCTACTATAATGCTGTTTGGTTGAAGCGTGGTTTCCACGTATAACGTTGGCAGTATATTTCCTGGTGGGTTGTAAAGGCTTACAACGCTGAAACATTTTTTACACTTCCAGACTTCGACAAGAACTATTTCAGCCTTGTCCCACTCGCGCAATTCACGGAGTGTTTTAAACTTGGCACGCAGGTCACTTTTTATTCCGGCAATAATTCCTGATGCTATTTGTCGAGATCGATTCAGCGTGTAAGTCATGTAGTTAGCTATGTTGTAGTATTGGATATTGTTCGTTGCCGCTCCGGCTTCGGCTATAAAATATATATCTACGTCGAAATTGATGACGTTTCGTTTAAATTCTACAAATTTACTGCTGTTGAGGCCTTCAGCATTCCAATACAGAATGCGGAGGCTCGCGTCCAGGTCCTGAGAAGGACCGTTTAAACCTCTTGTTTGTTTGTTGCAGGTCTCTCATTTTATGGTCAGCGTGCTGAAGGCGAGCGTCGTGTTGATCGTTCGGTTATTTCAGGCAGGGGCACAACGTGCAGGCGATCAACATCACCCCCCCTTAAAATTCTTATACGTTCTACTATATTGGAATGAAACCTTTCACAGAAACCATTTAATAGGGGGTTTAGCGTACTTATGAAATGTATTTCAATTTTCTGTGGATCTAATACTCTTTTCACCACTCTATTGTTAAATCTCGTGCTATTGTCTGATATAACTGCAGGCATACCATAGTGTCCTAAGTTATCAAGTAGTTTATGAGCAACCTTGGTTGCTTGCGCACCATCCACACGGTACATCTGTGCATAGAAGGTTACTATACTTACACATGATATGCTATCGAAATTCACAACTAGCAAAGGCTTTGTTGAAATTTTCGTTCCATTCACTTTTAGTTTTAACGTGATTCAGTCGTATTTAGTTTTTTGGTTAATTTACATTTACTAAAATTCAACCTTAATTATCTATTTATGGAAAAGGAATATGGCTCTCATTCTTTGGAGTGAGTATTTTTTGTAATAAAGAAGTACTATACCTATATTTACAGCAATTATATTCATTAATTAAATTATTTGTGAATTATTACGTCGATGGAAATACCTACATACTCGAAACATTCCCAATATCGGAACAAGCAAACCATATTTTCACTTTTATATTATTTAAGCAGATAAGGAAACACACATTTTGTTTCAAGGTAAAAGTTCAAATCCTATTATGAACTAATATTCACATTCAGTACTGTTGAACTACGAGTACTGCATTCCGAGTAACCATCCATCAAAATTGGGACTTTATCGTATTTAAATATACGATTTTAAGATTTTCCGACTAAAAATCATTTAAATACCTATGGAGGCGTCAGCTCCGCTAAAATATTAGAAAGAAGACGAAAGAGAGAGATAGTCGCGGTCGTTATTGTGATTGAAATTGTACATGAATAAAATTAAGGCTGGCGGCAAAATGCCTAATCGACAAATAAACAGTGTTTATCACTAATTAAGCCTCGGGAAACATAGGCTCAAGTTTATGCTAAAAGTATTTGGAACTGATTAACACTTACCCTAAGCTGAACAAAGGGGTTACGTACACGGTAGGTTTGATGTCTTCTGGACTTCTGCAGCAGGGCCCTGGGTGGAGTGTTGACTGGCAGACGGCTCGTGCTGTAAAACTTAATAAACGGGGTTCAATTCTAATGTTATTCACAGTTGAATAAGTATTTAAATAAGCACGGGCGACTCCGTAGCGACGGCTTGCAACGGCGAGGTTAAGGCGCATTCGAACACGGCACTTGGACTAAATAATGTAAACTTTCGCGGTTAACGAGCATATAAAACAAGCACAACTCGAAACACTTAAAAATTAGACATGCGCGGGGCGAACTTAACGTCCACGAGGTTAGCAAATAAGGTTAAACCCGCAACGGACGTGCTGGTCTGTCTACGGCAAGCAAAAGACTGGGGAAGGAAGTGTGTGTTAGGGTGGGGATAAGGCGCGCGACACGGGACAACGTGGTCTTAAACTATCGACGATACACCATAGATTGAGCTATCGATTAGACAAAGCACAGCTGATTGAATTCGATACTGGAGCTGTTTAATCTACCAAAGCTGACTCCAACATTCCGCCCACCAAAAACGGATGTTTTTAATCCGCCAGGTGGGTAGAGGGCGAAGAACTAGAGAGCACCGGAAACCGAGGGTGCCGAAGAAGAAGTGGTCGGGGTACGAAGAAAGCAGAAAAGAGGCGATGAAGTGATTAGCTCCATAAGCTGTGCTGAAGACAATAGACTACCGCCCACCCTGGATAACCACTGGGTGACGGTGAACGGGGTTGACTGGAAGAAGCGAGGTGCTGAAGATGTAGCGAAGAAATCTATGGCGTTGAAGATACTTAAAGAAACGAGGTTGCACAAAATTGCTGAAGAGGCGAAGCAGTCGAGTGAGATTAAGAACTCGAGGAAACGCGGTTGTACCACACAGGTGCTGAAGAAGCGGTAAAGAGATTAAGGTTGTAGCGGAAAGCCTACAAGCTTATGGACAGGTCGCTTTAATTGTCCATGTGAGGTCTTGACGGTGACTACGAGGGTTATCCGGTCGGGTTCAGGGTGAAGACGTACGATCCGACCCATTGGCCAATGAAGAGGGCTCGGATGTTCTCCAGTGATAAATACAAGCTGACCCTCCTGGAGGGGTGAGGCGTCTTTGTTCCATTTACAGCGTTGAATCTGGGAGTGTAGGTATTGGGTAGACCAGGTTTTCCAAAACCGATTGGTCATCTGCTGTAGCATAGTCCATCTGGATTTGAGCGCGGGTTCAAAATGACATTCCTTAGGGAGTGCTAAAAGGGGACGGCCGATGAGAAAGTGTCCGGGCGTAAGGAACGTAGATCCTTCATTGGGGTCAGGCGAGACTTCGAAAATGGGTCGACTGTTGAGAATAGCTTCGATGCGTATAAATAACGTAGCTAACTCCTCGAGGTTCAATAACGTAGTGCCAAGAGTACGGCGTAGGAGCCCTTTGACGGATTTAACGGCAGCTTCCCAAAGTCCGCCGAAGTGTGGTGCGGCTGGAGGGTTGAAGTGCCATTCAACCCGTTGTGCGGCGAGCTTGCGTTGGATGATTGACTTGGATTGGTCGAGCATCTTATAGACCTCGTGCAGGCGGTTGGCGGCGCCGACAAAATTGGTGCCATTATCTGAATAAATGTCTGTAGGCAGACCACGTCTTGCGACAAAACGCTGAAGCGCGGCGAGAAAAGCATCAGTAGAGAGGTCTGATACTACTTCCAAATGTACAGCCTTAGTGGCCATACAAACAAATAGGCATAAGTAAGCTTTCAGGATCTTTGCCGTACGAAGATGGTTGGCCTTAGTGTCGAAAGGTCCAGCAAAGTCAATGCCTACCTTACAGAAAGGTGGCGACGGAGTGACGCGAGCAGACGGTAAAGCTGCCATCATAGGTGGCCGAGGTTTCGACTGTAGTCTAAAGCATCGCATGCAAGCATGAATGCGTTGTCGTAACAACGAACGTAGCGCAACGATCCAGAACTCACCATTGATCATCGCTTGCGTGGTACGCGGCCCAGCATGTGAGGCGAGGCGGTGATAATGATCGCATACAAGATTGACATAATGATGCCGCTTAGGCAGTAAAATGGCATGCTTAGCTGCGTATGGTATATCAGCATGATTAAGACGTCCGCCCACCCTAAGTAGCCCCACTGAGTCGATAAAGGGCGTTAGGTTGCGAAGTTGAGCACTGATCGGGACGCCGCGGTGTAGGCGTTGCAACGTTTCACTGAAGGCTAGCTCTTGTACGAGCTTAACGCAAAGATTTCTGGCGTTCCTTAATTCTTGTACTGAAGGTGCAGCGAATGGAATCTTGGCTACGGTGTTCTTGGCTTTGTAGCGAGTGTTGTGACAATGGCTGGTAGACTGGGTCTTAATGCGGCAATTGTTAACGAAACGAAGCACGTAAGCGAAGACATGATGCAGCGTGGTTAGATTGGAATGACGCTCAATAACGTTCAATAAGTGGTTAGGCGCTAGGACAGTCGCGCAGAGCACCTGAGGCTCGGTCTTGAGCTCGGTCAGGTCGCGGTTCTGTCCAGTTGGCTTAGACAAACGCCAAGAGGTAGTACATTGTAACGCCCATGGTGGTCTGTGCCACCACAGTGGATGTGTAGCAAACTGCGCGGGTAGACACCCACGGGAAGCAACGTCCGCGGGGTTGTCAACAGTTGAGACGTGGTACCAATGATTGGTCGAAGTGTTCGAGGTAATTTCAATAACACGGTTGGCAACGAAAGTTTTCAAAAGATGTGGCGGGGTGCTAAGCCAATGCAGCACAATTTCTGAGTCGGTGAAGAAAAGCGTAGTGTCGTCGGCCACAAAATTCACAGCAGGCTGAACAGACTTATAGAGCTTGGCCAGTAAGACGGCGCCGCAGAGCTCCATTCGAGGTATAGTGAGTGTTTTGACGGGAGCCACTCTGCTTTTAGCCTTTAGAAGGCTGACGGAAACTAAACGTGGGCATCACGTGTGCCCACATGTCGAGGTATTTGAATGTCAGCTAACTTAGCGAAGTGGACAATGAAGCTGTCCCAACGACTGCGCAGCGCGGTTGGCAAAGGTTCATCCCATGATAACCTTTCGAGCCACAATTGTTTCAAAAATGACTTGATCCAAAATGTGATAGGCGTAAGGAAGCCCAGTGGGTCGAAGGTGCGAGCGACATAAGAGAGAATGTTGCGTTTCGTAGGCACCGACACAAAGTTTTGAATACGATAAGAAAACGAGTCATTAACAGGATGCCATTGGAGTCCCAATATTTTAACAGCGGTAGAGTCGTCTTGGAATAACAACGGGTGCTCCAGGTGAGAAGATGGCAGCGTCGACAGCAGCGCGGGATCGCTGGAAGACCATTTCCTGAGCTCTAGTCCTGCCAGTGCGAAGATGCTAATAAGTTGCCGTATTAATTCCTGGGCGTCCTCGGACGTATCGGCGCCAGTGACGACATCATCAACGTACGTTTGATGAAGAATGGCGTGCGACGCATCAGGGTAACAGTCGCCCTCATCTTTGACGAGTTGTTCGAGTGTACGTAGGGCTAAATAAGCAGACGGGGTAAGCCCGTAAGTGACAGTGGCTAGTTCATACTCCATCAGTGGAGAATGAGGAGTCGGCCTGTACAAAATGTGCTGATGACGACGATCATCCTTGCGTACGGCAATTTGGCGGTACATCATTTTAAGATCCGCACAGACGGCGTGAACAAACAATCGAAACGAGATAATAACGTTGGACAGGTCCCTTTGTAACTTAGGGCCAGCCAGCAATTGCTGGTTTAAAGAATGCGCGTTGAAATCAGGCGCAGAAGCATTGAAGACTACTCGTAATTTAGTAGTAGAACTATCGGCCTTGAAAACGCAATGATGTGGTATTAAATAATTCGAAGGCTTAACGGCAGGGTACATATGACCTAAAGTCATATATTCTTTCATGAACTGATGATATTGTCGTGAGACATCCGGTTGTCGGCTCAGACGGCGTTCCAGAGCATGATAACTAGCAAGAGCGACATTACGGTTTGACTTAAGTTCGACGGCGTCAGGTTTAAAAGGCAAAGCTACGACATATCTCCCAGTGGCGTCACGTTCAGTAGTGGTGGCAAATAAATTTTCGCAGAGCTGCTCATCAGGGCTCAACAAGTTAGACTCGTTTACTTCTTCGATTTCCCAAAATCGTCGCATGTTTTCGTCGATAGACTTGAGCGAGGTGATAAACACGCGTGGTTGTTGTGGCGTACTGTAAGGTACAGATCCCATAATGACCCAACCTAAAAGTGTGTTAAGTGCCGAAGGTTGGCCATGAATGATGGTACGAGGCCCGTTGATAATTATTTGCGTGAAGACATCGGCGCCCAGTATAATGTCAACAGGGGCAGGTAAGTCGAACTGAGGATCAGCTAACGGTAAGTGCTGATATTGAGCGCTTAAAGCAGAGGATAATTTATCAGCTGGCAGCGGGTCAGTTATATGGTTGAGCACAGCGGCTTCCGTAGTCAGCATGACGCCCGCGTCATGTCGTGAGAATAAAATTAAAGTTACGTATTCGTGAATACGTGTAGACTTGGCAGCGACGCCAATCAAAGACAGGTTCGATCTTCGAGTAGGCAGGCTCAACATATCGCTAGCTTGTTTCGTAATGGCAGATATCTGACTGCCGGGGTCTATAATAGCCCTTAGAAAACGAGGTTGACCATAATGGTCCTGTAGGACGACTTGCGCGGTACCCAACAGGGCGAGAGACGAGGTAATGTTGCATGACAAAGAACGAGGTTGAGCTTTAGTATCGATTGGATGGCTAGCGGTTGGCCTAAGGCGTCGTGGGGCGGCTAGTCATTGCTGCGGCGGTGCGTCGTTGTGCAGCAGTGTGTGATGTGCTTGGCTGCATTGTCTACAACGATGACGAGACTGACACTGAGCTTGATAATGAGAGCCGAGACAATTATAACACCGTTGTAATTTTGAAATAGCGTCAATGCGTTCCGCTATTGTAAGAGAAATAAATCGTTGACAATTAATGATGCTGTGACTTTCTCCGCAGTAGTAGCATTTACCTACACGCGTGGTAGGCATGTTAGACTGATTGAGGTTAAGCGGTGGCGAGCGATTGCGAAATGTTGACGTTCTAGGCGCACTCATAATAGGCAACACGTTAGGTTGTAGTGGTTGATTAACCGGTTGCGTAGTGACTGGCGCAGCACGTTTGAACTGAATAGTACCTTGGGCGTCCTTATTCTGATGGCCATTGTCATTTGACGCCACTGATTGAAATCTAGGGCTGTGACCCAAAGTGAGGTTAGGTTCAGACAAGTAATTATTCGGTTCAAGGGCCCCTTGAAACCCGGGTTTATCCATCGATGACACCAACATGCGGGGTCTTTGACCACGTCCGGCGTTTGCTACAACCACGGCAGCTGGTTGGCTAAGCATCTCCAGGGCTCTAGCCTGTTCAGTTATAAAGTCGTTCAATAATTTATATGTCGGCATGCGGTTAGTGCCTAGTCGGCTTTCAAAACTTAATCGTGTCTTGGCCTCCAGATTATTAATTGCCATAGAGAACAATAAGAAATCCGCTAAGTCTTCGAGAGGTATAGCTCTTAATGCACAGACGGCATTAGAGTGCGCGGTTAAGAAACGATTTAGTTCCGCGAGTGAATCATTATTGATGCGCTGAAAGTCTTTAATTATATTAAAGTAATGATCTGCGAGACGTCGCGGGTTCGCGTATCGGTTACGCAACGCATTGTAAGCAATGTTGTAATTTGCTTCGGAGATGGAAAGCCCGGTGACGATGGCCAGTGCATCTCCCTTTAAGACGGACTTTAAGTATTGAAAACGTTGGATATTGCTAAGCGTCTCATTGTTATGTACCATAGAGTCGTACATCGTAACAAAATCTATCCAGTCGTCGCTCTGGCCCGAAAAGCTTGGCAAAGTTAGACTTGGAAGGTTAGGTGAAGTCGGTGTTGATTTGACAGGCGAGGTCGTGGTAACCTCCGTCTTAACGAGGTTAGGATATTTTACTATCATGGGCAGATAGGTGTCCTGAAATTGACGTTTTGCTATAAAGACATTCTTGACAAATTCGGAAGCTTGACTGTCAAAAGTCTGCTCCGCGCGGTCAAAAGTTTCGATAAATTCGACATGAAGGCGCCTGACTTCCTGCACTATGCCCTCAGACATTTCACTATCACCGAGCAAGCTGTTTACTTGCTCTAAATCACTGCATATAGCCTTCAACTTATCAAGGCAATATGCGTTGTTATTAGCCATCGTGACAAAATTTAAATTAACAAAAAAAAACAAAATTTAAATTAAATTGCAATTATGTTTAAACCAAACCTAATGACTACACAATGGTACATTTAATTACGAAAAGTGGACTGTATAATAAAGTTAATAAAAGACATAACGTTTTACAAATCATAAGCATTAGATTAGAACGGCTGCAAGTTTTCCTTATTGAACAGGATAAATCTATAGTGCAGCTTCACGGATCAATATTAAGCCTATCTTGTTTAGTCAAGTGTTTCTTATCTGCGCAGGTGTCCCATAAATCTGCTGAGTAACGGAATGTGGCTGCACGCTACAGCTTGTGACGTCACTACTGCTACTGAATTAGACAAAGGAAAGAACGTGCGGGAAAATTACACAGGATTACGCAATGCTTGCAACTTAGCTTATTACTATGAAATTTAACACGTTTCGAAATTGTTCGCATAATAAATAACACTTATAAATCACTAATAAACTTATTTATAAAGCAAATGCCTCGCTATTAAAACTGAATAAGTTTTCGAGTTTACTGAGAACTTTAACACTTGTTCTTTAAATGTTTATAGATCGCTGAAATGCAAAATCCGGCACGGCGGGACCAAAATGGAGGCGTCAGCTCCGCTAAAATATTAGAAAGAAGACGAAAGAGAGAGATAGTCGCGGTCGTTATTGTGATTGAAATTGTACATGAATAAAATTAAGGCTGGCGGCAAAATGCCTAATCGACAAATAAACAGTGTTTATCACTAATTAAGCCTCGGGAAACATAGGCACAAGTTTATGCTAAAAGTATTTGGAACTGATTAACACTTACCCTAAGCTGAACAAAGGGGTTACGTGCACGGTAGGTTTGATGTCTTCTGGACTTCTGCAGCAGGGCCCTGGGTGGAGTGTTGACTGGCAGACGGCTCGTGCTGTAAAACTTAATAAACGGGGTTCAATTCTAATGTTATTCACAGTTGAATAAGTATTTAAATAAGCACGGGCGACTCCGTAGCGACGGCTTGCTACGGCGAGGTTAAGGCGCATTCGAACACGGCACTTGGACTAAATAATGTAAACTTTCGCGGTTAACGAGCATATAAAACAAGCACAACTCGAAACACTTAAAAATTAGACATGCGCGGGGCGAACTTAACGTCCACGAGGTTAGCAAATAAGGTTAAACCCGCAACGGACGTGCTGGTCTGTCTACGGCAAGCAAAAGACTGGGGAAGGAAGTGTGTGTTAGGGTGGGGATTAGGCGCGCGACACGGGACAACGTGGTCTTAAACTATCGACGATACACCATAGATTGAGCTATCGATTAGACAAAGCACAGCTGATTGAATTCGATACTGGAGCTGTTTAATCTACCAAAGCTGACTCCAACAACCTATATTATTATAATTTATTCAACAATACGAAATAAGAGCTAATAGTCGTTACTATGGATATAGTTGACAAAACTAATTGGGTTTTGTATACAACAAGGTAATATAAATGAAATATTTTTAAAGTCAATTTCTACTAATGGAAACAAAGACCAATTTTATTTTTATTAGGTTTTTTTAAATAACTACCTGACATGGCGATATTTGTATCGCTTAGAAGTCAATTAACGGTGTGTTAACATGAGCTAATCTTAATTGAGTTATTATTAAAATAGTAATAGCTGAACTAACCTATAGTAGTCTATTGAGAAAAGTGTGACAATGACAGTACTTGATTCAATCTTATTTATTGATGTGCAATTCACACTGTCTTTATACACATTCCTGTGATCCTATATATCTTGTTCAAGTTTTCAACCGTGTAGAAAATATTTTTTATTCATCCACAAAAGTTTGAATATTTGTTTTTATACTTGTAGCGGATGCCACTCCACGTAATTATATTCATTATAATTGTAATCTTTTATATATATATAAATTAATGTTTGAATGTATGTATGTGTGCATACATGTATGTATGAGCCTTTTGACTGATCTGATCGCCATGGGACTTAGGGAAATTGTTGTATATTTCTGGGATGTATTCTGGCGACGTAACTACTTTTTCAACATGCAATTTCTAAGTGGCAAAATACCATATAATATGACTTTCTATTTTATATTTTCTTAAGACATTTCATTGAATTCATACCAAATTGTTATTGCTGGGCAACAATCAAAATTCTAAAACTATTTTCCAACAGATATCCAACAATATTCAAAACATATTGTACATCCGAAAATTGTTTAAAGTTTTAAAAACTTTTTTGTTGTGAGTGTACTTGTATGTTTATGATTATAATTTTATGCAAACATTGTTTACCAGCTTTTCAGTTGCTGAAAAGTCGCACTAATTAAATAAACGTTTGACTCGATATTCAAGCCGCTTGTCATTTATTAAAAATTATTCGTACCTAATGACTCATTGCTAAAAATATCTAACACTTTTTTTTTAATAGAATACTTAATAGACAAACGATGATATAAATTACATAAAAGCTCCTTTCCAAAAATGCATGGGGATATTGATCTAACCTGGTTCGTTAATTACTATAAACCTATGTTCCCATCCGAGTTCGTAATAGCCGAAACGGATTAGAAATTTAATTATGTTTTCACTTATCCCTATGTACTGCCTTAAGACATAATCCCTTTGTCGTAGGGGGGTCAAATATGATATCCAATATATTGTTCAGATATTAATAATGTTTTAAATACAGGTATTCAATTACAGTCTTTTTTATGAAATGCTTTTGAAGATAATTAGTTCTCTTGTTCATAATTATCTTGTAACAGATTTGAAATTAAATTTCAATGCTACTGGAATTTCGTTTCATTGATCGAGTAATTGTCATTAGTGGCTTCTGGGTTATTCCAATAAAGACGATTGCAGTACATTGTGAAGAAGGTTGGATAATTGACATGTGGCAATAATGTAAATTTAATTTCAATAAGTTTGAAATATTTGATTCCTCATTAGCTATATTGTTTTATAATGGAATATAATTTTATTATAAATTCGCAAATTCATTATTCGTCACGGTTTTCCCTATTAATTAATTGCTTTCTCTTGCAATATTTCTTTTTAAATTCTTAACTTTTATTACATAAGTGTATTTATTATTGTTTAATTATTTTGTTTATCTCCTCCATTTCATGGCACGAAATTTAAAACATTTCCGACTCGATAAGAATAACGAAAACGATTTTGTGGGGTTTGCTATTATTAACGTTCACTACATTTTAAAAAAAAATTCAGTAGATCAATTTTAACCTAGTATTTAGTTAATATAAATAAAAATTTCAAAAACTTTAAATACCTCAGATCACCTAATTAGATCAGATTACAGCATTTATTGCTAGGTAAATTGATGGGGGAATTTGAAAAATAACAAAAATATTTGTTTTAGACACAAATATATTTAGCAAAATACATATTTTAATAAATAGGTTTTATTAAAGCATAGGTTTTTGCAGGTAACCGTAAAATAAGTTACAATAATTTTTATTTATATATTGGTTTCTATTTGATACTGTATTATAATTTTTAAAATACTTAAATTTAATGTAGTCTCATATAAGGTTATATGTTTACAGACTGAAATGTTATTTATTTCTAATACATATATATATATATATATATATATATATATATATATATATATATATATATATATAATATCATTTAACTGTTTAAACAAAATATATAAAAATTTGATTAAAGGTTAAAATTTTAAATAAATTAAATTTCAATAAACTCTAAGTAATGGTTATGTAGATTATGTTTAGTTTAAATTGTTATTTAATGATTAAAAATAGTTGTGTGTAATTTTCGAGTATTTTATTCTTTACTTCAGTGATTGGTTCTTTGGCTAAAAAACTAATCGTTTCTTTATAAAGCCTGCATGTGTAAACGTTTTATTATTATATAGTGTGTGAAGGTTTCTCATTTATAAAGTGCAATGTTGAATAAGATGTGGTATAGGGTTTACACATTTATTATTACTTTTTAACAAAAAAGCGGGAACTAACAATTTGTTAATACCAAGCTTTTTTAATAATCCGATGATATCAAACTTTTTGATACTACAAATGATCAACGTGTTTGTGTTTTATTAAAGTTCTGATATACAGTTTGCATGGGTAGAATGATAACAATTTTAAATATCATGTATATAAATATACTCCTGTTTGAAATTAAAATAATATATTTAGCTATGACTTTATTATTAGTGGTTATATTCTTACTAAAATAGGCAAAGAATTATATTGTTAATAAGTTTCACGGTAAATTCTCATTTCACTAAAAAGGAGTCAAATTAACTACATCCAAAGTCCTCGATAAAGGTTAGAGTCCCGCTTAAGAATAAACCGCTAGCTAGATGCAGCTTGTGGTAGAGCACATTAAGATAATATTAAAATCTTGCAAGAGGTTCAGGATGTGCTACATAAAAGAGAAGAGAAAGAACTTAAATATATCAGAATTGAAAATAGTATTAAAACTGGAAACTGGAAAGGAAAGTCCGATTATAGGAACAAGTCTATATAGAAAGACCTACGAGTATAGTCAAGTTAATATTAGCCCAATGAGTCGAGAATTTAGGTCGTATAGTATATTCTTAATTTCTAAGTATAGAAATAAAAGAGTGCGCGAAGTAAAAGAATAGTGGTTACGTTAATTAGAGGATATAATAGATTATTATCGAATTGAAAGTGTATTTTACTATTAGGGAAAGGTAGAGAGAAATGAATATAATTTTATTTACAATTACTCAGTGTTGTATTAGTCTAGATCAAATAATTTGTAGAGAAACAACTCACCGCAAATTCTACAGGATATTACTGTTTAAGCGACAATAACCTACAATCTGTCTACAACCTTCAATAATCCATCTTAATCCTTTATAAGTACACCTCCCAGAGACCAAGCCTCAACTGAGAGATCAACAAAATAAATATAAACTGAGAAAGAACTAGAGAATATAACGCACTTAAGTACCATTTGAATAACTGTAGTCTAGTAAATTGTGTAATCTCTATTGGAATCAAAGATCAAACAAATAATAATAGTTGTCCTTACTTAATTATTTAATTTGTACGTTATATATGTATGATTGTTAATTAATAAAAGGTTTATAAAAATAAAATTATTTTTAATAGCCTTTCAAGTTTAATAAAATACGTAACTTATATATATATATATATATATATATATATATATATATATCGATATATAATCACTTAAACAATAGCTTGTGACTATCCGAACTTTTTATTTATTTGTTCTAGTGTATTTAGATGTGGTCCTTTTTTGTTGATGTGTAGGATTTCTAGGTATTGGTAGATGTCTGTGTATTTGTACCCTGTATCTATTATGTGGTTGTAAAATGTTCAGTTGGTGTTCTGATTGTGTTCTTCGACTCTTTGTTTAAAGCTGCGACCTGTTTGTCCAAAGTAGAACTTGTTACAAAAATCAAGATTATATATTTAAATATACGAAAAATAACATAGGTAATTAATTTAAAGAATAAGGAATAAAAAACTTATATTATGTATTATACATTGTTTTTAAAATTATTTTCATATCATTGACAGGTTAACTGAAATTTATTTCATTAATTCTCAAATCCAAATTATTACGTATAGATTTAATATATAATATGTCGATATATAGTAATATATAACATATAGTTTTATATTTTACTATAAACCCTTATCTCGTTTCTGTAATTTTCTAAAATTATTAACTGACTTTCAGTTAACATCTAGACGGCATCCTAATATCTCGCTTCCATAGGAGTACCACTATTATACAGTATGCTTTCTCTTTCTTAAGACATCTTCAAACTTAGTAACGTACCCAACATAAGTGTTTGTTCTTGTGGAGCGTAACACATAATTCAAATATCTGTTCTATATATCTGCATCTATTAAGACGTTGTCATTATTGTCACCAAGTTGTATAATCGGAAGTTCTTCCTTTCGGCCTCATACAAAATGATCGATTATTGTGACATATCTCCCAATAAGTCCTGATTTTCCGATCGACATTAATTACTATAAAAATCCTTCTAAATATTTATCGCGTTATTTATTTTGACTGGTTTTTCCTCGATAAATTATTTGGAGACAATTAATTGCCTTAATTTTAAATTGTCTTCCTTTATCGTTTGTGTTTCATTTATAAAATAATTTAATTGTAGGCAGTTGTTAGTTAATCCTATTTTTCAGGTTTTTTTTAAAGGGCGTGGTTTATTTTGTAGAATATGTAGTTAATTATCTTTCGATTCTTTTTGGTATAGAATAAATAGACGTCAAACAGTAAAACCGAAGCTTTAATCAGATCTGAATTCAATTACCTGGTAATTAAACACAAGAATGCAAAACATACTAATGCAAACTAAGAGTTTGGCCATAAACAGTCTCAATTTCATTACATCTACTGAGAATATTGTTAAATATTTTGCTATGGAATGGCATAGTTTTCCGGAGGACCTTAAATAATTAAATAAATGAATAAAGTTAACAGCTATAATACCTCACTGGGCGAAGTACCACCACTTGTCCTTCCTGTCGGATGAAGGACAGTTGTTCGGGTGCACCCTTTCACGCACTATCATTTACCTAAGTAACTTAAGAGAAATCAGATATAATTCAAAATAGTCAGTATTTATGCTAAGAATATCTTTGCCACACGACTGGAGAAACAAAGAAAGAAAAATCTACGTCACGTATAGGGTAACGGGAAATATGTGTGATCTTAGCCTTGCTTAGAACTCACGAGAAACTACGTCAAATCGAGAGTGACGGGAGGGATGTCGTTTTACCGACGTCTTGAAAGGAACTGTGCCGTACGGAACCTTGAAAGGGACAAAGGTTGGCCGATAAGGAGTCCCTCTCTGAAGCATTTACAGTTTTTTTTAATAAAATTTAATTTAAAGAAAAGTACATAACATACCGGGGGCCTTGAATCCTCCTAGGATTTAAAGAAGAATTAAATATAAGCTACCCCAGAATGAGAGGAAAAAAACAATAATTAACAATAAACAAAATGAGAGTTCTTTACAAAAAACAAATATACACTAACAAAAATTAAAATTACTTTTCTAGAGACATGAGGAAAAATAATAAGTTTATTCTGCACTAATGGGCACGGGGAAAACCTTATGAGAAGGTCGAGTTAAGTCCTTGCTGTGTCTTGAGCTGAACAACTCACACCACACCGTCCGTGCCGGGGAACACTTGTGTCACTCTTGCCAATGGCCAAGTAGTTTGATGCACTAGCACTAGGTCCCCACACGCAGTTTGTCTGTCGTTTCCGTCCATTTGGTCCGCTGCTGTAGAGTGTGAAGATATTCCAACTGCCACCTTTTCCACACGCGTTGGTGAAAAGACTGGATGAGGTGCCAATGCTTAAGTTGATTTATAGGGACTTCAGCAAGATTTCTTTCGGGTACGGCTTCGAGTGGAGCTTCAATTAAAAGGTGTCCTGGGTCAGAGCAGTGAGTTGGAAGGATCGTTAGACAAAGGCGTGAGTGGTCGAAAGTTGAGGATTGACTCGACTTGAGTTGTCAGAGTCATGAATTCGGGGAGAGTTAGTACTTGTTCACCTACGACGCGACGCAAGTAATGTTTAGAGCTTTTACTTGCGCTTTCCAAGCGTAATATATATATATATATATATACAGTAAACTCCCGATTATCAGTGGAATAGAGTTGCCGGCAACGATGGATAATGAATTCCCCAGATAATTCGCTATGAACAAAGAATATGCAAAGCGATCTATAATCGATTATTGTACTATAAGTTACACAAATAATGGCCCCGGTTAATGCAATTCACAAATAATCTTCAGAGGACAAAATAAATACAGAAAATAATTAAAAATGTGGATGTATTTGACGGATTATAACTTGTACATTTATATGTCTAACTATTTACAATACGTACATAAGTATATGTCAAAAGTAAGTATGTATGTACATAATACTTTCACTTTTTAACAAAAAAATCTGTCACGTCTGTATTTTTAAGAGCATTGATTTAGCTTTAATGTGCGATCTAAGTGTCTTGAGAACCATTTGGTCGCACAGTGTCTACTTGTGTCACAAAGCCATTAAGATCGATCATGTATATGGCAGACAGGGATAATGGATATGTCACGTCCTAGACTATTTATAGCCGAGATTAGCTGACATTTGTTTACAATCCTATGATACACATTAGGTTATTGGGCGTCCAAGTATTTTGTCATTTTCTCTTATATACAGTGGTCTGCTCGCCCCTTTTATTTCGCTGGCACTCGTCGGGATGCTTCCCTTTCAATGTAAAAATTAGTACTTACATATTTACATATATATTCCCTTCATCTTAACTTTTACTAAGCCTTATATGTATTTACGTCGTAATTCTCCGTTTGGTAATCTGATTGGAATAAAAATTGGATATTTGTAAAACAATGTCAGATCCCGGATAATCCGCAAACCGGTTAATCCGCCCACGGATAATCGGGAGTTTACTATATATATATATATATATATATATATATATATATATATATATATATATACATATATATACCTAAATCATATGGTCTCACTAGTTAAAGCCACATAGCTCTAGAAACTATATTTACACATACTGTTACATCATTCTACTTTCACAGACTCATACTTTACAAATTTACTGATTACGAAACACCCATATTTGTTGGCCTCTTATTCTAATAGTTAAGTTCTATTTTTCGTCTGTCACGCGTTGACCTAGCCCTTTCTCCTCATTACTCTGCTAAGACCTGTTTCATGCTATATATTTGCATCTTAGATATTTATTAAGAGTGACCCTTATATGGATTGATAAGACAATAAAAACAAGAAAAAACCAATATCGTGTAAGCTGTGTTCCTATTTCTTATATTGTATAGTCTTTGTGGCTGCAATGTGGAAATATTTATCGTTGTCCTATAAGCAATCCTTTGTTTGAAGACTCTTTATATTAAATTTATAAAACCGATGAATATTTCAATACGGGATTATAGGGTGAAACAATTTTAAATTGAAGTAAATACTTAAGGTTTTGACATTAGCTGTATAAAAATAAATATTATGTAGATACTATCCTTAATAGCTCCATAATTATAGTAAAGTTGATATAATTTATTGTAAATATTTCTAGTAAACATTTGGTATACGTAACTAAGGCACCATAAGATTCTATATAATGCCCAACTTACTAGGTTGAAGTAAGTTATGTATGAGTGCTTACACACAGCCTAGTATGTAGGAAAAACTTAGAATGTAAACACCAACTTACTACTAAATTGGGAACCTGACGTTTTTACTGTTATTAAATTTTAAAAATGTAACGAAGAAAATCTAAAAGCGTAAAAAAATAAGCTTTTATATATGCAATCCCCTAATATCATAATCAATAGAACAATAACATTGTAGCAATAATTACCTGACACAGCAATTTTGAATTTATGCTTTTAAATATGTCGAATATTCAGTTTTAAATCTTTTCCTGAAAAACTATTACTAATTCTATTAAAAAGGAGGGATCTTCAGGCATAACTTCAAAACAGTATCACTTTTGCACAGTAATAAATTTATTCATTGACTCCCTTTCTCTCTAGTGCCTTACCTAGTTAATTACTCGTCGCACTTTTTATCAATTATTTATATACCTATTTCAACTCTATATCAATTATTCATAATTTCTTAAATTATTCTATAAAAAACATAATCTTGGACATTGTTCCTTAAAACACGCCAGCATTACCATAAAGCTTAAAACCTAGTTTCCGTTTTCCCCCTGATCTTACTTTCCAATAAGAAGCATTATATCATCGTTTATGATATTTCACCTACTAGACCCTAAAGTTTTAAATATTTAAAGGATTAACGTTCGCCCAACGGTATGTTCATTTCGTGTTCCTTTGTTGTTATATTTTTGATTTCCTTGACTCTTCCTTAAGGCAAACGTTCCCTTAAACTTATTTTAAGAATGATTTTAACATTAGACATAATTTAGATCCTTGTAATTACCAACACGTCACCAAGACGTAATTATTATACTGACTAATTGTTTATGACAATAACTGAAATTGTTATTCACTGAAATTTTTAATGTTTTTACAAGCAAGTTAATAATGTTGCAGTTTTACCAATTAAATCAAGTTATTTACCGCAACGAATGGTAAAACGTATGTATAGAATGTAATATAGCCACCAGGAGATGGTGTATTATTGCAGCTATTTACAAAAAGCATATACTTTTAAATTATTATCCATAAAAAATTTATATGCTTCATATATATCTCATACCAATAGAAACTTTATATCTAATGGTAAATCATGGAGGGCAGCTTTAATAATAAAATCAGAGTTGAATATTTGCCCAATTTATTTACAAGTTGGAAAGAAATACAATAAATTTCCCAAGTTAAAAGTTAGTTGTCTTATTTTATTTACTGTGTGCTTATTAGATACATTGCAATGATATGTTTCTGATTTATATGATAATATTTCTTTACGGGTTTTTAAGGACAGTGATGGTATATCTATTTTCAAGAATTATGTATCAGTTAAACTAGTGCGTAAATTGATAAATAGTAATGCCTAATCATATTTCGAGCCTTAATAGGATCCTATTAATCGCCTATTCCCTTGCAATAGCCAAATATGGTTTGAACTACGGCTACTTTTACGATTCTGTTATTGTTTTACGCACTATATAACATCGTTATTATTGTAATAGGCATTAGTCGATATTTATTGGATATGTTATTTCATTTTAAATAAACATTAAATATGCAGCAAATGATTAGAACTATACATATATTCCTATATTAGGTGTGTGTGTGTGTGTGTGTGTGTGTGTGTGTGTGTGTGTGTGTGTTACTACGGGCCCGCTCTCCACCTCACCAACATACCAACAACATAACATATACGCTCACTTACCCAGCCGTCAACCCTTTCGTTGACCAACTCTCTAGCGCATAACCAGCACACGCGCCCGCTGCAGAGCAAGAATTTTGAAACGAGCCGTTCGTAGCCAAAGCTACGAACGCTGTGCAGTGCTCGCCAAAATCTGCCAGAGAACAAGTTACTGGACTTAAAGAACAAAAAACCTAACTTGCTAAGAATTTTACCCTTTACGGGTGAGTCATCCCGGGGAAAGAGTTCTTTGTCAAGACATATAATCGGCGAAATGACCATATTGATTGTAGGAGAGAGAAGAAACATGTTTAAAAGAATACTCAGTTTGTTTGCAAGTTAGTTAAAAAATATTTTTTATTTTAAAATATAATAATTTAAATATGCATAGCACTGTATGCATTTCTTTAACCTTGAATTACATTTGTTTTGTATCTTGCTAATTTTTAGATCACATAATATTTAATTAATTTATTTGAAATTTAACATTTATATAAGATTTTACAATTCTTGTTTACTAACTATCGGAATATAAAGAAGCGTAAAACTTTACTCAATTAATTTCTCAATATTGTTTGTCAAATTTAAACCCTTTCAACTTGAAATTTGGTTGTTACCTTCAATTTACATATCTCTTTTTCCTTAAGTGAATCTTCAAAACACTTGACTACTTCATCTATTTTTATTTTAAAATCCCTGGTTATGTAACCTTGAAGATTAAATTGACAATATTCGTTATGTTTACTTTGATTTTTAATTAAAAGTTATTTGCTACATTCTACAAATTTCCGTTTTAACCCGTTTATTTCTGGCAAAGCTTTATTCTTCAGTATACTCCGAAAGCTCCCTAAGCTTCACATTTTGTTCAACTAGTTAAAATCTCTATAAAACAACTTATTTATGACAACATTCTATATCGCCATGTATGTGTTAAAATTTTTCCTATATCTCTATTAACTTTAATTGACCTTTCAAAGTAATTTTCTAATTTTTTATAGGTTTAAATTAATTCTACTTTACCGAACATCCTTAAAACATTTTCATAAATTAAATTATATTTATAAATAACAAATATCAAAGCACATACTGAATAAGATATTATATTTATAAACATATAGATATATCTACCAAAATATATCCAAAATATTTACCGAATAACAAATTATATTTCATAAAAACTGTTAAAACATTTGCTGAGTGAAATCAAACATTTACTGAATGAAAATTACAATATTTACATCATATTTTAATTAAAACGTTTACTGAAACATATTTAAAAACCTTTCTGACAGATCCTTAATCAGTTACAAAAAGAAATCTACACATTTACTAAAATTTATTTAACCCATTTAATAGAAAATATTTAACCTAAAGTTTAATTAACCCTTTCTGTAAGAAAGTCATACATACTGGAAATTAACTAACATTTACTGAAAATTTATCAACGCAATTTCTGAAGGAAATTTATACTTAATAAAATTTAATTAACATTTATTGAATGGTCAGTAACCCATTTACACAAATCATATAACTTAAATAACAAGAACTTTCAAAGATTTTATTTTTCTGTTTAAGTTTTCCCTATCATTAACAACAACCTGATTTTTTTTATATATACATAAATCCTGAAATAATCAAAATAAACTTATAATTAATCTCAAAAAACTTATTTTAATTTATTAGCTAGCCCCACTTACATTTTTAAATGCCTTGTTTTAAATATTTGGGTATTATTCATATTTTCACAATTTATAAAATGCATCCATATATAAAACCTCATTTAAAACATTTCTTGTTTTACTTAACCCTTTTGTTGCACATTTAAAATATTATAATTTAATACGGATCAAAGTCATAACCCTTTATTCTTACTCAAAATTTTATCCTAATTTAATTAATTGGATACCTATATATATATTTGTACCCCTTTCTAAATAAAACCAACAGTTTAATTTAATTAACTTGAATTAATTATATAACTCGTTTTTATTAAAAAGAACAATTTATGTTAATTGGTTTCAATTTTTAATTACAAAATTACTCCTTGTAAATAAAACAACAATTCAGTTTAATTTACTTATATAACATACCGCCCCACTGTTAGGACATTTTGAAAGCAATGCATGGCCTTCGAATCAGCTCTAGTAAACAATCTATCTTTGTCAGCCATCTTGCATGCTTATATTTGTGATATATTTAATTTTAAACAACAGATTATATCTTACTTAATTTCCTTACCCCCTATAAATTTTGACGCTTTAAATAATTTAAACACCTTTATTTGCGTTGTTTACAATGAACCCTTATCCCTTTATAAAATTTCTAACCTTAAATTTTTATTCCCCTTTTTTTCATAAAATTCAACCTATTTGCTACTTTAAGGCTACGCCATCTTGTAATTCTTACCCCTCCCTTAAACAAAGCCACCAGTACTTATTACTGAATTTCAAATTTTGTTATTTATGGTTTTAGGATTAATTTAAACTGTTTTACACTTTCCCTTTTGAAAAATTTTTCAAATTAAAATTTCTAATTTGCAAAGACAAACTGAGCAGATCTAACCTCAACTTCTCCATAAGGCCTGGTTTCACTCCTTTCCCTCTCTCTCCGCTGGTGCCGCGATCTTTGTTATTCAGCTGGGTGTGGAGGTCCTGCTTGTTCCTAGCTCGAAGCGAAGCTTCTAAGTGAGTTGGCCGCCATATTTGAATTCTACCTTCCCTTTGTGAAACGCCATCAGCTCTGCTTTGCTTCCCTCTCTCCTGCGACTGGGTATATTTTCTTTTTTCTATGTATTTGACACTTCTTCAAATTTAGAATCAATACTGATAAAACTTGACTTTAAACCCTTTTGCAACACTGTTCCTAGCTGTGCATTTTCTATCACTCAGATTTTGTAAATTTCTTACACAGTTAATTTTGACATTTACATAGTTAATTTTGAATCTTATATTCGTTTAAAATTTTTCCTAATTCAACACTGTTCACTTCCCTTTACCATCTCAGAGTAAGGTTGATTTTTAACTAAAGTTTAAAACACAAAAACTTCCTATGACGCTTGCACACATCGATCTTATTTTTGGAATAACTCTTTCGGCTAGATCTTCGCCGAAAGGGCCCCATTTTTCGAAACACCACGTCACGACATACCGGCGAATCACTACTTACTTAGCCTTGCATCTTTTTGTATCGATTTAAGGTAATAACACAATTTTTCATTGTTTTTCACCGGAGCTAACCTCGACACGATCCGGTCCCTTTAGGTATTTTAGTTAAGCTGCCCGCGTCATGACGCCACTTCTTCCCCCACCTGTAGGCCTTCCATCTCCAGCTGTCTGTTCCCATGATTCTTCTCAACTAATAAGGATCTCTATCGATTACGTCATATTTGCGCACGCATTCCTTTGTGTTCTTCAAAGTTGCTTCAGAAAAGCAATACTGGATCGAGTTTTAACTATTTTTCGTTCTGGCCGTATAACTCTTTATTGGTGCTTTTTACGAGTTTTTCTTATTCTTCTTTTTGATTTCTTTCGTCTTGTTATATCTTTTGAAATGTCGATTGTATTTCTAGGTAGATTTTGACGGTTTTCCCCTGGCAAATGATCCTCTTTAATTTCCTAAACCCCTTGAGATTACTTGGTTTGTTTTATAGCGTTAAAACGTTAAACTCTCATTGTTTTAAATTTTTTCTCTTTGCGGTAGGTATTCCAACAGAATACAACCCGCCGCAGTGTGTGTGTGTGTGTGTGTATGAAATATTACATAAATGTGAGGCATATAGTATAAAATTAGATAATCCTCAAAATAACTATAATAAGAAATATTAAGTAAAGGGTGGTCAAGGTAGCGAACTAAAAGGCGGACAAAAGGGTCAACCATTGTATATTTCGGTTGGGGTAAAAAACCAATGGCGTGGACCTTATAGACAAAAGGAGGTTGGAGATATTCGAAAGATTTAATTATTTCTGGAAAAGCAAGAATAGCGTGGGAATATACGCTGTCAAATTTGTAAGATTACGTGGGAACAACCAATATAACTGAAATCGTTGCCCGAACTTTATGCGTTCAACATTTTAAAAAGTTAAATCTAATTGGCTGAAAAACATAAGAAGGGATATTTTGTTTGTTCTTAAAAACTAAAATCCTAATGGAAAGTGGACTAAGTTTTGGAAACTTCGGAAATGTGCAGAGAAGAGGGAACAAGTTATGAGTTATGTTTTAAATGTGGTGAGCTTGTTTAGAAGAGTTAAGGAATTCTAAAAGTTTGACTAGTAATGAATTGGGCAGATATAAAACAAAATAGGGTTGTTAAGTTGAATATTATGTGGAAGAGAAATGGAGATTTTAAGGGTAGCAACTAATGAATTCCAGGAGAGGAATCAATAAGTATGAACGTTATTGTATTAGATTCAGCCCAAAGATTTTATTATCTAGTAAATTCAGAACAAATTTATATTCAATGTGTTTATAAATTTTAATCAAGATTTCTCACCACATTATACTTTATAAAAGACCCCGTAATAACGACCTGAGAGAAATAGCAATCTAACACAGTATTTCTTAAACTTTATCCTAATAAAAACGTAAAGCCTTATGAGTTTATTTTTTTTTGTAATTGTAGTATTAACTTTGTAATCATTCTTTGTCACTGCATCATAATCGAGTAATTTAAGGTATAATTGGATGTCAGAAGAATAAATGTATGGGATATTTAATTTATATGATTGTTTAATTATTTAGAAACCTGAGGGTTTGACTATTGGAAAAATAAAGAAAAAACAATAGAACAAACAGGTTTAACAATTAGGTACTTATAATAATAATATTATATATATATATATATATATATATATATATATATATATATATATATATATATATAAATAAATATATATATATATATATATATATATATATATATATATAAATATATATATATATATATATATATATATGTATATATATATATATATATATATATATATATATATATATATATATATAGTTGATATATTCAAAGAATAAGAGAAGAGTTCGATTATATTTTAGGAAATGTATGAACAACTTGAAGGGTGAATCAAGATGGATGTAATGAAGGAAAATTGCGCTCACCTGTTCCCTTATCTGTTACCAAAGTTTACGAAATTAGAATCTAAATCAACATTGCATCCATCATCTTACATACGTACTCATGTAGCCATAGGTTGAACATTAACAAATTTGTTTGCTTTTCCACTATAATAGCCATTCACCCTCTTTTGCCAAAGTTTTATTTTAAAAGTTAGTTTAAACCTTAGCAACTTTTATACAGATTTTATTTTTTTAGAAGTTATTATTATGCAAATTTATTAACAATATTTGAATATCAGTCTTCTACTCAAGTGAAAATTCCGTTATGCTAAACAGATTTTGTGAAAAATCTAAACTTTTATTGACACAAAAAAATTATATGGAAAGTATACAGACGTTTTTATTACTGATCGAAATTATTTTTGTTACTAATGTCATAAAAATGTAAGATAAGACCGAGAATCTAGATTATTGTGTTATACGCATATTTCATATTCTGTTATATTAATACAAACTCTATTTTTTATAGTAAAATACTGTTTATAGCATACTAAGATTTTTTAAATAAATTATGGCCTAACGCCAAAAATAAAATGTAATCTAGAGAATCTTTTACAAATTATTTAAAATATGAACAGTACTTTTTCGAAAAGTAGTTCATATTTGTAGCATATCAACATTTTGTTTGCGAATATTTTCAAAGGGTTGTTGTTTAGTGACATATCGCCATTTTGTAATGTTTAGGAACTTTCATAGTGAATATTCAGGATCTAAAAACTAAAACTATTTAAATAAATATTTTACAATTTTTAATAAAATGTGATAGATTAATAGAAAGATATATATTTCCAACAACACAATTCGAAGATATTTATATAAAAACAATGTACTGATAGTATTATAAAAATCTTCAAAATTCTGGAATAAATATAAATTTTAATCATATCACATTGTATTATATCCTTTAAAAATGTATTGAAGTCTTGAAATACTAATAGTGTTATATATATTTATATGAATGTAATTTTCGTTGTATGTATTGTTTAATATTAAGAAGCTGTTTATAGTAATAAAAATATACGAAATTTTCTTGTAATGAAACCCATATATATAAGAAAAGCCTTTTAATATTATATTGCTTTTATTCTTTTTATTTGCCAATAAACTAATATTTTACCAAAACCCAACAGAAGACATTATATTGTAGACCTATAGGGTATATCCACAAACGGTATAAAAATAGTAGATGAATTGGAATGTCTTGTATATCGCTAATAACTCCACGTGGAACTAATAATAATAATCCGAACCTTTGAAATAGTTTTAATTTTAATCGTAGTATCTCAACCTAATATAAATCATTTGTGAAATGAAAACTTATTATTATTTATCGTATAGTTGTTTTACAGATCTTCAAAATATTTAGAAATAAATTTATTCTAACATGAAATAAAACTCCTATAATGATTGTATGACTATATAATAATCTATTCGTTATTCATAACCCCTTTACAGATGTTGAAGGTCTACGAGAACTTAAATTATATGGGGTAAAAGAGAAAATTTATTGACTTCAGTGTTAAATGAAAAATAACGGTATTTCCAGGTCAAAATTTAAATAAAACTGATATGGTTACTAATAGCACAGGAACCCGGCGCGCTGGCCTGAGCAACCGGGCGGGTCCACAGGTGGCGGATAGTGGGACGGCCTACAGAAATGTAGGTTACCTGTGAATAAGGATTCCGGAAGGTTTCTGAATATGCAGGCCTGGACCAAGGCTATGGTTCAAAGGTGAGGAATTATCCCTCCTCGTCAGTCAACCGGTTGGGGGTGGTAGAAATAACTGCTCTGACTGGAAAGACTGGGGTAGTTGGGAATTAAGTCCTCGCAATGCTACTCTCACCTCCCAGGTGAACCAAGGGCAATGCGACAGTGAAGTGTGGGCGGGAGACTACCCTAACGACACAGTTGTAAAAAAGAGAGTAAAGCAGGCTGTTCGCTCCATGAGCAACAGTTAATAATGTCCTGAACTTGGGGTGTGCTTCAAGGTCAGTTACTGAATACCCAATCCAAGGTGGAAGGCATCGTGCCGAAGGATGAATGGCTGCAGGGTATAAAATGCAGTTGCACACGATCCCCTTGAGGAACCAGACAAAACCTCATTGTATGTTGTCTTGCCAGAGCAGTGGGGGCTCTGCTGTGGTCGACCGTTATGTCTAGTCCTGGGGCTGCTCTGCGGACCCAGGCGACTGCAAATTAAGCAGAACAATGATCAAGAACCTCCAAGTGAACCTACAGCATAGCAGGGCGGCGAGTGCTGTCGTGTGTAGGATGCTGGACGGGGACTTGGTTCGGAACCAAGGTGGACTTGGTTCTCATCCAGGAGCCATGGATTTCTGGAGGACGAATATGCGGGCTGGCGACATCTGGAGGTAAGTTGTTGTACGATAAGGACTCCGGTGTTCCCAGGACGTGTATCCTGGTTAGGAGAGGGTTGAGTGCTTTTGTACTAACGGACTTCTGCTGCAGGGACTTAATAGCAGTGACGGTGGAGCTGCGGGCGGAGGGGAGGATGAAGAGGCTGAACCTTGCCACGGCGTATCTCCCCTTTGACTACGCGGGGGCTCTACCAACACAAGAGCTGAGGAGGCTGGTCGAGCACTGCGGGGCTGTGGATGAGGAGCTGCTGGTGGGGATGGATGCTAACTCCCATCTCACTTCGTGGGGAAGTACAGGTACCAAAACTAGAGGTGAGGAACTTTTACCTTATCTTAGCTCTAAGAATTTACTAGTCTTAAATCAGGGGGAAGTTCCGACGTTTGTCACTAGGGCCAGACAGGAGGTCCTGGACATTACGGTGGCATCGAACCAGACGGCTAGGTATGTACTAAACTGGCATGTGTCGGATGAACCATCTTCTTCTGACCACAGACATATTAGGTATGATATCTCTCTAAATCCAGCCATGCTTCGGCCAACCAGGGATCCAAGAAGAACAGACTGGGACTCCTACAGGAGGGACCTGGGAGTTCGGATTGAGGAGGCTGGATTGGAGTATGGTGGGAGGAGAGAGCTAGAAGGCTCTGCCGCATTGGTTGGCGAGGCTATAGTAGAATACTTTACTGATAACTGCCCTCTCAGTGAGGGGAGAAAAATAGGGGATCAGTCATGGTGGAACAAGAAGCTAGCCAAACTTCGGAAGACCACCAGGAGACTCTTTAATAGAGCAAAAAAGAACGGGGAGTGGGACCAGTATAGGAAAACACTAATCGAATACAACAGGGCAATTAGAGAAGCACGCAGGAAGTCCTGGAAGGAGTTTTGTCAAGAGATTGACAAAATTCTGGAAGGGGCACGATTGCATAAATTGCTCTCTAAGGACCCAGTAAACCCGGTGGGGATGCTAAGAACCCCACTGGGAAATATAACAAAAACTGCAGATGAAACTGTGGAAGAAATAATCAGAACACATTTCCCTTCCAGTACTCTGAGGAAACTTGGGGGAGCAGACACTGAACCAGTTGCCAAACTCTCCACAAGACGTGGTAAGAGGGAGGACTGGGAAGTGGCAAGGAGGATAGTAACTCCACAAAGGGTAAGATGGGCTATTGGCACATTTAAACCCTACAAATCTCCAGGTCCAGATGTGATCTATCCTATGCTGCTGCAGCAGGGAATGGATTTGCTGGTACTGGTACTTACTAAATTATACAGGCTAAGCATTGCTCTAGGGCATGTGCCGGCAGCCTGGAAATCTAGTAAGGTGGTCTTTATACCTAAGCCCACCGGTAACCAATCGGAAGGGAAAGGATACAGACCTATTACACTCATGTCCTTTGTTCTTAAGGGACTTGAAAAACTGGTTGATAGGCATATTAGGGGGGGGGGGGTTCTTTGGCCATAAAACCACTACATTGGAACCAGTATGCTTATCAACCGGGGAAATACTGCGAGGGAGCTCTCCATCAAGTGGTTGGTAGGATTGAGCAAATGATCGCCAAGAAAGGTTGTGCCGTAGGTGCCTACCTCGACATTGAAGGGGCTTTCAATAACCCCTCAGTGGAGACGATGGTAAGTGGTTCAAGACGTCTTGGAGTGGATGCAACCACTTGTGGTTGGATAAGTTCCATGTTAACAAACAGAAGCATTTCTGTAGAGGTGGCAGGGGAGGTCAGAAGGGCGGAGACAAGTCTGGGCTGTGCACAGGGGTGAGTTCTCTCTCCTCTGTTGTGGTGCCTAGTGGTTGACAACCTTATTGAACTCCTGAATGAACAGGGGTACTTCTGCCTAGGATATGCAGACGACATAGTTGTTCTGATCCTGGGCAGATTCCCTGATTCAGTCCTTGAGGTAATCAGAAATCCTCTACGACTGATTGAAGAGTGGTGTAAAAAGGAGAACCTTAGGGTAAATCCAAAAAAGAATGCTCTCAATTACTTCACCAGACAGCAAAAAGATCTGACGACCAGGATGCTTTGGTGAATACCTTGAGTTTGTGGGGGAGGTGAAGTACCTGGGAGTTACTCTGGACAGGATACTCACCTGGAACCCACATCTTGAGAGGACAGTTAACAGGGCTAAAAGGGCACTGATGACTGTGAGATAAATTGTGGGTACGAAATGGGGACTGAAGCCATCATTGATGCACTGGATGTATCTGAGGGTGATAAGACCTATGATTACCTATGGAGCTCTGGTGTGGTGGACAAAGGCCAACCAGGCACAGACAAGAGCTAAACTGAGCTCTATCCAGAGATTGGCCTGTCTGTGCAGACTGGGAGCGATGTCAACTACACCAGGTGCAGCAATGGAAGTAATGTTTAACCTCCCTCCCCTTGAGCTTGTTCTTAGAGGAGAGGCGAGGCTGCCGGCATGGAGATTGCGCAACTCGAACAACTGGGCTAACCTTCCAGATGTCTCGGGATATATGAGTATCGAGTGCGTGGTCAAAGAATCCGTCTTGGAAATGGGCAGCGACCACATTACTCGAATGTTTGCACCTGACCAGGTCCACCAAACTGTGATGGAATGGTCAGGGACATTAACATCGGGAGCTCAGATCTGGTACACAGATGGCTCCAAGATGGACTTCGGCACTGAAGCGGGGGTGTATTGTAAAACCCCAAGGGTAGAACTAGTTTTTTCCTTGGGGAGGCATACCTCTGTCTTTCAGGCCGAAGTATATGCTATAAATGCCTGTCTGGGAGAGATAGCGAGAAGAGAAACACATGGGACCCGGATTGCTATTTTCTCCGACAGTCAGGCAGCAATTAAGGTACTAAACGGACACGTGGTCACCTCGGCCATAGTCAGGGAGTGCCTAATTAACCTACAAGCCCTGGCAAGCTCAGGCACAATCAAATCAAGATAGGTTGGGTGCTAGGACATAGGGGAATACTTGGAAATGAAGCCTCAGATGCACTGGCCAGGGAGGGGTCTTCGACTCCCCTGATTGGACCGGAGCCTGCGGTAGGTATTTCCAAATCCATGGTCAAGATGACAGTGCGAAGGTGGATGGCTGAAAGACACTGTGAGCACTGGATCAGGGCCGAAGGGTTGAGACACAGTAAGCTAACCCTTAGGAAAGCTTCCTTGGAGCTGCAGAAGAGTATCATCTATCTGTCTAGGCAGGAATTAAGGATAGCCACAGGTCTACTCACGGGACACTGTGGACTAAGGAAACATTTGCATAAAATGGGTATCTACAAAGATGAACCGGTGTCCAGATTATGCGGGCAGGAACTGGAGACTGCCACACACATTATTTACAGATGTGAAGTACTTGCTGAGAGGCGCTTCAACCTCTTTGGTGATGGAACGGCTTTGGTGGATGCTAAAGGTAAAACTCTAGTCAGGAAACTACTAATCCTGGTAAGAGGGTAGGGGTTATTTGACTAGATCAGGGAGGTAAGTAAAATATACCTTAAGGTAGCAGTGCTTCGGGCAATTCAAACCCGCTCCCAACTTAAAAAAAAAAAAAAAAAAAAAAAAAAAAAAATAGCACAGGAAACATAATAATATGCGTACAAAATAGGTAACTAGTAGTGAACAAGTATTTTAATAGGGGTCAAGATTTTCTTTTACTCTACTAATCTCTGTGTTTTAAACACAACGTGTACTTTATACTGTGAAACCCACACTATAAAATTGTATCTCACGTAACTAAGATACAACCTTTCGTATTTTTTTATATAAATTTTAAATTTAAATAGAAATATGCATTTGATTAATAAAAATGGAACAAGCCATTTCCATTTTACTCAATAATTAATTTTTGCATCTGCTCATTACCAACTAATGAAATATTCGAGATTGAAGCCAACTGTGGAGTTTTATAGTAAAAAGGAATGTAACAGTATTCCAATTGAGGCTAATATAGAGTGTTTGGATTAAATATAATTAAATTCTTTTCATTCCATACACACAAATACCCTTTGTAGTGAAATAAGGTTTCAATTCAATGTAACGATTTTTGAAGTACGACTAGATTGGTTGAGTAGTAATTATTTGGTATTTTCAACCAGTATATATATATATATATATATATATATATATATATATATATATATTTTAATTTTCAGCCGCAATAAGTTTTAGAATTGTTACTCAGGTACACAATTTACTTCTTTACCTTTTAATACGGTAAATAATAAAATTTTATAAATGGTAATGGTGATAACGTGTATAAGTTGTTACTCTGTTTATTTGAATTAAACAATTTTTACGAATAAATTGTGACAGCGCATTTAAGAACCTTCGATTTCTATTACTTATTTGGTTTTATTCACAATATTTTGCTTTAAACAAATATAATTTTACTGTTACCTTACCTGGGACCAATAAATTGTTGTATAAGTAAAATTAAACATGATATTCTGGAATAGTATATTATATATCAACATTGAAACAAATGTACATTCTTCGAAGTAGCTGTCATTTCCGAAATATCATTTTGAGAATATAGAGTTATTAATGTCATTCTGAGTCTAACATAAAATATAGCAACTCACGATTTGCTTGTAATAACTTATTACATTTCATATTAAGTGCATTATTTTTCTATACACTTAAAGTTTGAATCTGTTCTTGGTTTAGTTAATGATGATCTTTTAATGTTTGTATTTACGGTCCCTAATCCCATTTCTTGACAAACAGACGTTAAAATACAGCCAAAACATTTTCTATCTTCTTACAAATATACAGTTATTTTATGCTTGTATTTTAAATAGAATCAATAGTTATATATATATATATATATATATATATATATATATATATATATATATATATTTTTAAAAACAACATAGGTTATTCACATACAAGAATATTAATATTTTATATCAAAGCTTTTCGTTGGCTAACAGTACCAACATCATCAGGAATGAAAATTACAATAATGTATTTTTCTGGTATTTTCTTGCAAGCTTGTATTTAGTTTACTAATAGCTAGTTCTGTATCTATTATAATAATATTAATATCATTTTTCATGTCTGTTTTTATATTGGTCTTATTGTTTTCAAGTAGTTTTATTTCATTATTATTAAATCCAGTATTTGATAGATTATCTACATTAGGGTGAAAATTGTGATATTTAATTTCAGGTACATCTTTTATTTGTTTTTCTAACTTCAAATGTTTAAGTTTTTTGTTTATTCTATTTATTTTTATATTTTTAATATTATTTATAAATAAATTGATTTTATTATATTTTTCTACCCATTTTATGCTATGCATAATAGAAGCTAATTTTATATGTAGCTTATATATTTCAATCGTTAAAGTATTTTTCTTTTGATACAGGTTTTTAATTTCATTCTTTACCCATCATTTTTCGGCTTGTTTACTTGTTTTTTGAGCTATATTATTTTTGTTTTTATTGTAAATTTTGCGTTTTTTGGAATTATATTGTTTATTAAAGTATATATTACAGTTTGTATTCATTAGTTGAATTTTACGTTTTTCTAATAAATTAATGTCTTTTGTTAAGGCAACATTACAAATATTAATAGAAATCATTTTAAAATATATTAGTATAAAATAGACTGTATTATATTGGAAATACTTGCTTCTAGTTGTATATTATAAAATATTTGTTTGATCCAGTATCAACTTGTAAAGATGAAAATCTTCAGTATAATTACTTTAGAAATGATAAAATTTATATATCTTGAGTTGTTTAAAATATCTTTTTCAAATATATGTAATAATACACACAATTCTAGATATTTGATCGATTAATCAGTATGTTAAATATTAAATATGTTATCAAAAGGTTTTTGAATCATTAATCAGGTCTCAAATCTAACCTACAATTATAACACTTACATTGATTGCACAACACTTTTTATATAACCCTGTAAGGTTAATTTTATATAAATATAAAATACGTTTTCTTGTTTAATAATTTAAAACAACATAGGTTATTCAAATACAAGAATATTTATTATTTTATATCCAAAGCTTTTCGTTGGCTAACAGTACCAACATCATCAGGAATGAAAATTACAATAATGTACAATTACATTATTATAATTTTCATTCCTGATGATGTTGGTACTGTTAGCTAACGAAAAGCTTTGGATATAAAATAATAAATATTCTTGTATTTGAATAACCTATGTTGTTTAAAATTATTAAACAAGAAAACATATTTTTTATATATATATATATATATATATATATATATATATATATATATATATATATATATATATACTTGTGAAATAAAAGATATACGTTCATGTGGATTGAAAATAAAGAAAATATCATATTGGTATTATGTATATGGTAGAAGTATAAAAAAAAGGTTTCCAATGTTAAACGTGTCTCTAGAGATCAATTATCCAATTCATTAAGGAAAGATAACATTTGCATGTTTATCCTTTCTGAATAAAAACATATCGAAGTGGTTATATGGCTTAGTCAGCAACGGTTAGCCATTACTGATAAGAAGTTCTCGAACACCGACGCCATAAGTATATAATGCAAAAAGTGTGGATGACGTCTACACAAGCTGATATTAGATACGGTGACAGTAATGTTGATACGTCGTCACTAGGATAGGCGACCGCAGCAGTTTTACTTTCTGGAGCTTTACTGGAAAGATACGGATTTATATATGTGAACGACAACTTTATATTATTAAATAAAAAGTAATATGTTAAAATAAATATACAAATGAACTTCTGTGTCTATAGATATTTAATTTCCAAAGTAAAAACAAAATTTAGTTGATAATATAATGATATAGCGCTTTGAAATAGCGTTATACATATATAGACGAGGTCTAGAATTTTTTTTTTTAATATCTTAGTACCATTTATCGTGTCAAATATTAATGATTAAAACTTCCCTATATATCTCTATTGACTATTGTTTTATGACCGGTTTTTGAATAGTCTTCCATTTGAACATTTTTGTAAGAATGCTTTTACATTACCCCATCGCACAAACCTTAATAAGTCGTCATCGGTCGTTCTATTTCTAAATTACTGAGAATCTGTAGTGCAATCGCTATCAGTTCGCCTTTTAATTTTCTGGTGTGTACTTCTTTTACTAAATACTGCCTTTTTACCTCCTGAGTGATTGACATTTTGTTTTGCCAATCGTTCTGCTCAGAACATTCATATAATGTTGAATCAGTTGGAGTTATGAATCTTTAAAACTTAAAACTGATCAATAATAATAAGGGTGATTAGAAACTATTGAGATTGGTATCAACCAGTTAAATACACTTGGAGTTACATAGGGTTGCTTTAACCATTTCATAATTTATATTGAGGTTACAACAAGCGTCTTTATTCACTGTCGATTTCACGTTGGGCTTTGTTTGACCTAGTCATGATGACCAGATTGAAACCTCATCTCTTTTCCAGACAAGCATACTCAATTAGTAGCAAGCTATTTCGGTATGATTACCTACATCGCAGATGTTGACATTTCAATACAGTTTCTGCTTAGCACGTCTTCTAGGAATTTAATCAAATTGCATACTAAAACAAGAAGTTAGATTTTTTGATAAATTTGTTAGAGAAAAGTTGGAAATACATATTCTAGTGTGCCTAACTGATAATATGTTTCTTATTATTACTTATTCATTGAAGGATTATATTTTTTGCATGTTATATTTAAAACGATTCAATTTTACATGTGTGTACTAGTTTATAACACGTATAGTATGGCCCTCCAGATTGGACATACCTCTTTTGAACAAAGTTTGTTGACAGTATAATGGAATGAATTGTAGGAGAAGGTTGCTATATCAGCCACTCACAATCAGAGAAGTAAGTGTTTGGCAGCTTTGCAAAAAAAAAAATGTTATATATTTTATAGTTTCAAAAATATATTTTACATGGACGAACTGGGAATATTTAGAGTAGAAATTTATATAGGAAATAAAATATAGGACTAATACGAGTATAGACTACTTGAATAGAAGGTTTGTAACCCAAAGTTCGTGAATTTGAAACACACGTCGCATTGACGCATTGGCTTTCATAAATAATTCAGGTAGATGTTTCACGGTAAGTTAAACAGGGGCTAGAGATTTTCAGCTGTCCGGGCAGAATATTTTAAATATGAAAAAATATTTTTAGATAGTTTGTTTTATATTTGTAGGTATTTTATCTCTTCCGATTCAACAATATGTAAAAATGTTTAGAGAAATTATTAGACTTAGGCTTTGTAACATATACGGACTTTTGCTACTAGCGTCATATAAGTATAAAAACTCTACATTTTAATAATACTTTCAACTTCAGTATATTATATTTTATACTAATAAATCTTAGGCTGTTTAACGATCGTGAAACTTGTGTACAAACGTCAATATATTTAAATATGCAAGTACGTTATAGATAGATATGTTGTTTATAGGATCTAAAAATGGCCCGCTTAGTTGAAAAGATATTCTATTGATTCGGGTCGGGTTTGATTATATTTATAACTAATTGATTTATCTTAAGCGCAATGAATAAAGATTTAGGATACTTTTGCATTGACAATACCATTTATTAGCTTCTATTCACTGGAGTGAGACCATATCTGTAACCCTTTAAAGGCTAACCATAAAGCCAAAACTATAGCCAAATCCTTAGGTCTACATATTTAATACACGTGACAGTGGTAAGTTTCAAGTATTAGGTTAATTTATAAATTTTAACTAATAGAGTTTTTCTTTTTTTTCGGTAAAAATATCTTTTGGGTATGAATTTGGAGAATGGTTGTCCAATTGTAAAAACGTAGGGTTTTCCTTTGTTAGGAGAAAGTAGGTCGTTAGGTAATCGACTTCTAAAGTTCCCTGTGTTTTCAGACACTTTCACCTTTAGAAAAAGCACAACAGTAATATCAGAATGGGTAAGGAAGTAGTATTTTCGTCCAGCTGCAAACTTTGGAGTCATTTTGACCACTTTTAATGTTAAAAACAAATATGACCTTCAAGTATAATGTAAATACCCTACCTAAATGATTCTAGCAAACGATATAGTGCTTGTATCTACTTATAGAAATCAGGTGGGATTATTTTTATATTTTCATGATAAGAAAAAACAGGATTTTATACACTTATACACTAAATAAATATTTGCATATGCATGAGATTGTCTTTAGTGACACAATACCCATTGAAATTACTTTTTAAAACTAAACTGTCTTCAAACGGTTTATTGCTTATTTCGGATTTTACGCAGAGGAATAATGTTTAAATTCGCTTTTCAAAGTCCTCTTCATTTTCCAATCCTACTTTGTTATTATATGTTATATAATACCTATATGACCTATATGTTATTATTTTTTGAATTTTAATATTATTAAATTTGTAAACTATTCCCTAAAAAGATTCTGTGCTATCTTGATTGTTAACAAAAGGTGTTATTTTATTTAAGTTGAATATTTAAGGTTTAGAAATCCCAAGATTACCGTTTTTCTTGGTATATAGCTCCAAACTGTTATAAAGATTAAAAATTAATTTCTTAATTTTCCATTGATGTGAAAGTTAATATACATTTAAATCTTAGAAGAGTTACAGCCTTTTGAGCTATCTAATATTATGCACACGGTCTTTCCGTCATGGTGTTACCAGTTAGTCGCTCATTAGTCGCTTGTAATCATTCAATATTCTTTGCATGTCTGAGTGAAAAGCTTCTGAGATCCGAGTTAAATAACGATCATTATTTATTTTATCAGTTGATTTACTTTCGTGTAGAAGTCAGTTAGGTATAATTTTAAACTTCAACAAAACAAAATAAGAAGACTCAAAAAGGAAAAATTTGCCACACAATACTTGAATATCCATTCTATTAAACATCATTGGTTATTTCCTGCAGAGAAAATATGTCTGTAAATACTTCATGCTACGGACAGTGTAACACACTTTAGATGGTGTTACATATTAAAATGGAAATTGTTAGAAAACGGACAAGAAAGTTTTAAAAAAAAAATTGTAACCATATGCAACTGTATTCAAAAAATTGTAATTTATTAGAAATATTTTAAATGAAATCTCTGGTTGGTAGTGACATCTGTAGGAAGAGTTTGAAAATAAAGTAAATTAAAGTAGGTATGCGCCCACCCTGATGCGCGGTAGCTAGGAGGCCTGCTTGCAACGATAATTTAATCCTCTTTTAGCCAAAATGTAGAAGGCAACGGACGTATCCGAGAGCGAGGAAATGTTTAGTTTCAAACTTTAATGTAACAGTCATTTCTTTAATTTGTTATAATCATAATGTAGAAGACAGCGTACGTAGCCAACTAAGAAGATGGAACGCTGAAGTTACTGAAAGGAATCTTGTATGATTTTTTTTACATAAGAAGGATGCGAGGCTAAAACATGTTGAAACAGCTAAGTGAAATAATTCAAACTTCAGTGAATTATTACAAAATTTAAAAGGTTAAACAGTTTAACACAAAATTAATAAATTTTAGACTTTTCAACACGTATATAAATGTAATTTTTGCATCATTTGGTGCATTTGTTTTCACTTTAAATTGTAGGATTTTATTATGAATATAGCAAGCAAGTAAACTTGAATACAATGCCATTTCTGCCATTGATTGTCAATACGTTAAAATTCCTCATATGTCAAATAATTAATGTTCAGTAACTAAAGCAATGTCTAAGAAATATGTATTATGATTGTAATTTATATTATATTTTGGTTAAATAAAATATGTGTAATTTGCTTTAATTGAATTTAATAGAGTAATTATTTAACGAGCACACAAGCCCATGCATCTCAATGTAATAAGCCTTTAGACAATAATTTAATAAGACTTTGCAGGTCATTTTTTTTAAATATATAACTATAAACTGCAATTTTTAAAATCAGCTTTAACTCACAAGAATTAGAGCTACTAAAAATAAGAACAGTTACAACAGTTTATTCGAATGCTGATTTTTTTTTTAATAAACCCTATCGACGGCAACCTAAAATAAAAAATTTTTCCGTGTCAAGTGTAAAAGCATACTCATAAGGACTCAAATCCCTGGCAAATATTATAATGGAACATTATTATTTATTGTTTTGGCGGCTTTGGCAAAGAATACGAACTCTGCCAGTATTATGAAAAAGGATTTCTCCAAAGCCGTATGCTCGGAGTTTATGTCAAGTCAAATAGATTTGTGTCGACGTAACATCTCTGGAAAATAAATCTCTCTTTCATGTTTTCTTCTGTGAAATATGTTAAATATATTGTGTTTAGTATATTTAACAAAATTTACTATTTCGAGGGAAATGTATTGGAAGCTTTATTATAAAAATATGACAAAAATAATAATGCAAATATAACGTCTTAAAAGTATAAAATTTTACTAAAAATATTATTTTATGACAGTTTTTATCTTTCACTATAATAAATATAGGGCTACATCTTTTCAGGGATATAAATCAATCCTAATAGTCATATTTACGAATAAATTCATACAATTGGATAATAAAAGATGTTTTCCTGTGTCCTGTAACAGAATATTTAGAAAAAAATATATATTTTTTTCCTTTTTTTGTAGTAAGTTTGGAAATAATATTATTCGATATTAAGGAATGGAAAAAATGTTTACAATTAAAAGATGATGTGTTTGAGAAACAAACAGCAACTATCCTATCAATGCTGAAGATATGGCTTTTTTAATACTTGGATATATTATGCAACTCTCATGGTTTTCAAAGTTTCAATTGAAGTAACTGTAATCCAATCCTGGCTATCTGGAGGACATCCGTTCCTTTTATAGTCCACTAGAAGGTAGCTCTGACGTTTCGCCAGAATCTCTGCTAGCATTGATGAAGTGAACCAAACAAAAGTTTGCCTTAACCCATTATGCAAACTGTCGGGTTGAATGGATAGATACAGTAACTTATAGAGTTTGGGAAGTGTACAAACATGTTTTATTACACGTTTAGTTTTATATTAGGGATGAATCTTAACGTAACTTCTTAATTAAATTTTATTTGGATTTTCGTTTTCAGAGTATTTATGTAGTATTAGTCAGATAATATTTTGTATAAATGTTTAAAGTAAACGTATGCGTCAATAATTTATATATATTTAAAATATAAGAAATGGTTGGATTGTGTTTGACGATTGGTTTTATTGAACAATATTGTTGGACCTCCATTTTCAATGTCATGTCAAGAGCATTAAATAAATGAAATAACTGTGATGAACTCTAACATTCGGCTTTAGACTTAAAATAATTTAAAATTTCAGGGCGCAATACGCGTATAAGCAAGCTTTTTGAAGTTAACTTTATCATCACATAATTTTTCTCTACTGTCTCAAAAGAATCAGTTTAGGTCTCTTTGATCTCTTATAATAAATAAAATTAACATATTCATGCTCGATAACATATCACAAAATAGTATAGTGTTTCAAAATAAGTAAAATGACCAAATGCCTAACAAGTAAAAGAATATATGCCCAAGGGCTTGTTATTACAGAGAAAAAGTTGTTTTCAGTAAAGTAAAACAATAACAATGAAATAAAAATGTAGAAACGTGTGTGGTATAACTCAGGTAATAATTGTAAACTATTGTAAAAATGGCTAATAAAAAACAATAGTTATATATAAACTAAATATAAATAGTAAAATAACCGTTAGGATAGTGAATGTTAAATATAAAATAATATGTCTGGAATTATATTAGAGGAATTATTGGTCTGGTAAAGCACTATACGTAAAGCCAGAACACAGTATTTAACTATCAGTTTCCACTAATGAATTCTCTAGACGGAACACATTATAGCAGTGTTCGTATTGCGGAGATGCGGTCACACCACGAGGATTACAGTCATCGGTTGGTCTCTCTTCACCATGTTGGAGTTAAACTCAAAACGTATCACTATATGGAATGCTTAAAAATTATTCTAGGAAATGACATCGAATCTTCGATTGTGGAAACTATTAAACGGATGGGATATTGTTTATCCTAACTACTAGCTAATATGTTCATTAGGTGTTTCCTTATGGTTCAATCCATACAACTTGAAGAAATGTAATACAAATAATTACGTTTAGTATTTTAAACGAAATATGTATTTAACAACTGTAATAACACGTATGAATTTACTGCTTAAAATAACTTATACCAAATTTACTTACCTAGACATCGGTTCTTGTTTCATTATAGAATATAAATAATTTCTAATATAAACCAGGAAAATGCTACCACAAGGTATTCTTATTATAAAAAAAACAGATTAGTTATTCAAATTTAAATAAACGTATAATCATAAACAATAGTTGTTATAGTTCTTACTTCAGAATAAATAGAAATTGAAAATGGCAAATATAAAACGCAAATATAAATTATAAGATATAAAAACATTCAAAACGCATTGTACCATATCTACATACAAAATTTAGATAAAGATATTAACAATTATTGTACCACAGTAAAATAAGTGCTGACTTAGTGTAAAAGGAAACATTACTACATAATAAGTACATGTTCAATCTTGTGGATAGGGAACAGAGATTCTGCTTGTTTCTGGAGCTCCCTACAAATCGATTTTATACATTAAAGAGAAATAATTTTAGATATTTTACGCCTCTTCTAAGAGTAACTGCAGTTACGTTTTTACAGTATTTTTTTTTTGTAATCTATGAACTGTAGGGAATTTTAAGTTAGATACTATATAAACACCGCACATGCCCAGTAGCTCTGACGACGTCATGATCACCGTCTATGATCAAAAGTTTTTTTTAGAATCGATGTTTATTCATTGTACACCAGTGGAGACTTGACAAACCTCGTTGTTTTTCCTCACACAAAAATAAATAAGTACAACAGTTTGAGAGTACTTCCTAAACCCCAAAGACTTTTATGTGAGTTATTGTTACATACAATATTAGAATCTCGTTTACAAACATTCGTTCAATAGCTTACGATAAATTACCACAGCTTTTTGGCGAAATGATACAAATATTTTTAGGATTAAATTGTGTGCAATTCTGGTTTTAGGTACTTTATAATCACTTTTTTAATCAAATACATACAATGTTTGTATGAAATAGGTGGAACGTTAAAAATAATTTTTGAGTTAATAAAGCGAGAGAGTTGCATTTATTTTTTATTGCATTCTAAGGGCAACCCGAGCTTTGTATTACGCCTGTATTTAACCTTTGACATTCCTTTCAATCTTGGGACAAAATCTTCGTTCAGATATGAATTCTTGGGGTTGATTTACTCTTTAAGACATTTAATTTCATGTATGATATAAAAACACTATATGTATAAAAAAATTGAAGTGAAGGATATTTTTATTTTATGGTTTGTTTAACATATAATTTATAGTTATTTCCTGCAATTAAACTGTGTATCTTCTAAAATTTTAAGATAATAAATATGTTAGCATTTAAATGCTAAAAGTAGTTTAGATTTCGAATTTGGTTTTAGATATTAATGTCATGATACACGGTATCCTTTTATTTATCTTGACATTTATTAAATCTAAATATTCCCATAAAATATTCATGTCAGGGTTAAACTAATTTCGAGATAAAAGTAATGAGTAGGGTTTTATTACAACGGATCGTTTTCATAACCAGAAAAATAATAAAGCTCTATTAAAATAAAATATCTTTCGTTATATTTACAATTATTAAACCTTCATTATTGTTACTTTTTGAAAATTCCTGTGTAATTGCAGATGTTTATTGAATTATGGTTTCATGAAAAACCAAATATTTGTTGGAAGGAGGACACACACATTGAGTAGTTGGACACTAAATCTTTCTAGAGTTATGTCACCGGACTGGGATTTGTTGGGATCTAGAGCAAAGCTGTCACCATTTTGTTTTTTATAGCTGAGTCCTGTGCAACAAATTTAAAGGGATAAAGCTTACTAGAAATACATTATGTGCGCATTTAAATACTCTCTTCTGTAACAACAATGTTTTATACTGATATGTCTCGCATGTTTTAACATTCTACAAATGCTTTAACACACTTTATCTTGTTACAGTTAATTTACCCGATATTTCTAAATATATGTTTACATATTCTACATATTATAATGTTTACATATGCAGCACATTTCATGAAATAATAATATTTACTTACCCAAGTAGTCCTAGCTGTTTTCCACACTTCCAACCAAAATTTATCTTGTAATTCATAAAAGTAATTTAAAAATCCATACAACAAAAGTGCTCAGTGCTCTGTGTAACTTCCCTAGCACCATTTCTTTTAGTGTTTCCATATTTTCGGCAAACCGATCCTGTTTAGAACGATATCACGTTTAAATAAAATAGAAATTGAAAACCGAGAATTTTTTTTGGTTGATAGTGTTTTCAGCTTCAGACATAATAAAATAAAATGTCAATCCTTAACCAAGTACGAGTTACAATTTATAAATCTTAAGTAATGCTATAAATTTATAGATGGTGAGCAAATGTATTGTAAAATGTACTAAATATAGTTGTTTTCTCTGGTGTACACGATATCTTTGTCAGATTGCTTCCATGATCTCCATGCGAATCGCCGCATACTGACATTTTCTCAAAATTTATATGTTCAGGTGTGAAATTTACACCTGAATTGAGAGTAAAAAGGATAGATGGATATTTGTATTAGAAAACTTTTCCAACTCTGATGCTTTTTTAATTATAATAATAGAGAAAAAGATAATAACAATTGTAATTATTATTCGTACTTGGAGGTTAAATTCGACAAGAAAAATAAATTACTTGTATAATTATAGACGGCGGCTAAAAGATATAGAAGATATAATAAATGTTAATTGCAAAAGGGAAATATTAAACAATTGTTTGAAATACGACTTTTAGAAAATTTCAATAATGAAAAGGGTGTAGTCTATACAGAATCGATTGCAAAAGGGCATCTGTAACTGATAAAAAAGAATGTTTAGTGAAGATATACAATATTAAAACTAGCGTGCATTAGCTAAAGTAAATGTTATGATTCAGGAAGAAATATTTCCCCAAGAGATATCTATCAAGAATCCATAAATTGTAGTAAATCAATAGCAGCCACTTTTTATAATTCTTGGGCTACGTCATTTTTATTAAATATTTTGAAAACAAAAAATGGTTTTATTTGAATATATATATATATATATATATATATATATATATATTTATTTATTTATTTATTTATTTATTTATTTATACATATATAAATACACAACCACACACACAAATATATATATACACGATTGACGTTTTATTTCGTCTGAAGCTGAAAACACTATCGAACAAAGCAAATTATAAGTTTTCCATTTCGATTTTATTAATACGTAATATCGTTCCAAACAGGATAGGTTTGCCGAAAATGTGGATACACTATAAGAAATGGTGCTAGGGAAGTTACACATACCACTCAACACTTATGTTGTACGTATTTATAAAATACTTTTATGAATTACGTGATAAATGTAGGCTGGAAGTGTCGAAAACAACTAGGACTACTTGGGTAAGTAAATATTATAATTTCATGACATGTGCTGAATATGTAAACATATAATTAGAAATATCGGGTAAATTAACTAAAAAGTGTCTAAATAGGTTTATAATATATAATATTGTGCTTGAATATCGTGACAAAATACAAATGTAATAGCTATTTCTTAATATATCTGAACATAATCATTATGGTGCTGAAAGTATTTCGTGTGGGGTTTGAAATTACTTTACTTAATAATATGAGAAATAATAACATCAATATTGTTCGTGAATATTTATCAGAGATTACCTCTTAAAATTTACCCAAAACCGTAAATAAAATATATCACAAACCATTATATACATCTGTTTTCGTGTATATAATTCGGTCATAATTCAGGTCCCACTTAGTGTATTTTCTAACCGAAAGGTTTTTTGATAGACAAAATAAATCGTTCAAGCGAAAGCTGCTTTGGTACGAAATAGTGCTGTAGTCTTTGCCTTACATAATTACACAAAGTTACCCCTTCGAAATAAACTAACAATAATAATATACTTCAACACAATACAATAGAACATATAAAAGATACAGAAATACACATAACACTCAAGATCACCCCAAGATGTAGTTTACTCTGGAAAGCCACTCCTCAGTGTAACATCAAAATCAATATTGGCTTTTGTAATATATTTTTAATAATATAGGCGTAATGTTACTAGTCTAGTTGTTTATTTTAAATTTCAAATTGATTGTATTTGTATTACCAATTCTTCCTGAAAAACGATTTGCCTTCCAGTCGTGAGTCTAGGTTTGGGAAATCTGAAGTGAAAACGACGATGACATGTGTTTTGAACCCATCTAACTTTTCGAACTCATTTTTAGAACGATGAATACAAATGTTGGTTACATTTACAAAAACACAGAATAGACATAAAACATTGGAGGAAAAAGCGTATTTAAAATTATAGCGTAGATGAACTCAAATTACTTGATGGAGAATTTTGCTATAAATACTTGAATTTACTAAAGCTGATTCTTTCTATATGCTACTTAAGGATGTATAAATATTACCTCTTCCATTGTAAAAATAAAAAAATTGATACCTCGCGCTCCCAACCCTTGATATGAATCAGGCTTTTTAACTATCTTTGATCTTCCTTTACAAGCCTAATCCCTGAATTCACAACTGTGTTCCGTTGTGTTCCCTGACACTGTGTTCAACTGTGTTCCCTGACACCTCAGGTAGGGTTTTTTTAGCTACATATGAATGGATACTAATTACCTGAAACTAATGAATTCAAATAAAAAATGGATTTAGTGATTGGCTTAATAGACAAACCTGAATTATGACTCATTTGAATATATAAACAGGAATTTCTTAAAAATTGGTTCACTTGAAATTTTGAATGAAATTGAAAATATTAAATTATTTATTTTCCGCTGATAATATTTTGATACTTTTTGTTCAAAAAAGGTGTTGAAGTATAATTGCATGCAATAAAAGTTTTATTCTTATAGTTTAGTCTTTCCAATACAAAATGTCTATAAAAAAGGAAAACCTTTAAATAGTATTTTTCGTCTTTTAATAAATTCAACTCGACAGATACAGTTGTTTATTTTAGGGTAAACAAGTATTATTAATATAAGTTATATTACAAACACCATATTGGAAAATATAATAAATAAAATGTTTACTACATCTTTGTTTTGTGATGGCATCTATAACGTTTATGATTATCACTGGCTTTAGAAAGGAGAAATTAACATTTTAATATTAGGGATCAGGAACGAAAGATAAAGGTATACTTAGAAAGCGAGACTTCACTTTTATTCGTACCTGCTTTCATTTGTGCGCAGCTGAAATTGTGAGATATATTAGGAATAGTTGCCAAAAACAAAGTATGATGAGTAGTATGGCAAATAATCAGTTCACATTTAGTAAATCTTCTATGCAATATACTTTCACAAAACAATTCTTTTACTTTTAATTTATAATTGAAAATTATTGAGATATTTTACAAAATTAGAATTATTTATATAGAAGTTTTAAATGAGGAATAAATAGAAAGTATCGCAGTTTAACAAAGAAATTATCAACTTTTTTTTGCAAATATAGAGCATAAGTTATTGATTGTAAAAAAATATTTTTCTGAGTACAAATAAACAAAATGGTGTTGTAAAATTTACAAACCGGTTTTACTTCAATATCTGCTGAAAAATATTCCCCCTTTTCTAAAATTTGCAATTATTTACACACTGAAACAAATTCAGTAACATTTCAATGTTTTGAAACTCTGTAGTTTCTGTTTACTTTTGATATAATAATATTAAGATTATATTTTAATTACTCGTGAGTAAGTAACATTAGTACGAATATACAATCATAAATATCGATTGAAGTGGCAACTAACTTTTCCCGCTTTATGATGCAATCACAACCGTTAAAGTGTTCCCGCAATTTGCATATAAAATCAACTGTTTTTATATTTGTGTACAAGTATTCCGCAATGTTTATACTACCTAAACAATGAAGCTAAACGTTTTTGTTAGCGGTCTAAATATTACAAGCGTACTAAATTCTTTCATAACAATATGCACCATATTTCCTAAAAAAAAAGAAAAAAGAAAAAAAAAAATATATATATATATATATATATATATATATATATATATATATATATATATATATATATATATAAGATAAATGCTACTCTACTATTTACTAGCCAACGCTCACCCTTCACACGTTCACCCGTGACGCGCTGACCAGTATCTATGAACTTTCTTAAGTGGATCATCTCCGGAATGGTCGAATGCATTGCACTTCGGCAGATGATCCGCATCCATCGTATTGTGTCCACAGAGAGGGCTTTCCGGATTTGGGATCACATCCTACATGTAAATATTTGTAAAACGAAACTAGAAACTAGATATTTCGAAAACTAGAAATAAAATACTTCAAAAAATAATAAAATAAAACTTTTCTACTTTCTATAACAAGTTTAACTACTTCTAATAAAATAATTTTATATTTGGCAAAAATATAGAAATAGTATTCAGGGTAAATTAAATAATTACTGCTATTAATTCAATTATTGATTTCCCTCCTAAAACACTAACGTTTTAACAATTGTTTACAGAACTACTTCCAAAGTTATAATAATAGAAATGCACATAAAACATTTAAACCTGACCTGTAGGAGATTCAAATATTTCGATTGGAGGGAGGGGACAGTTTATATGCTATTTTATGCTGCTTAATGCCGCTATGGCCTTTAACAGACATAGGTTTATGTTATCACTGTCAGAAACTAATCACATTGATAGGGTTTTCATTTCAACGAAAACACAACTTTAAAATTATGTAAACCTATCAAATTAAAGATTATTGTTTTACTTTAAAAATAAATATAAACAACTTTATGTATAACAAACAGTAATGGACCATAAAAACTGTTGTCGTCTGAACTTTTGCTAAAAATTCTTTAACAGAACGAAGGCGAACATATACAATGTTAATACCGTAGGGATATAGTTCTCCAAATCTAAGCTGTTCAGAGAAACACTGGTTATATTCAAAATCCAAGTGTTAGCAGATTTCATAAGGAATGTGTGATAAAATGATATTCATAAACAATGCAAACCTTAAAAAGCAGCCGATGTTATACGATTGAGAAAATTTGATCCTTTATTTATATCACATACTAATATGTATATTATAATAAATACTAGAAAATAAAATTTAACTAAGTAAAACCATAATATAACACATTTTACTATACATAATTTAATAACACTTTGTACTTGACACATCCAAAAATTTTATAATTTGACACAATTTACACATTTATGCTCTTATGCTCGAAGGGTAGATGAAGAGCTAAATATCCTCTGAAATAATTTACTTGTATGAATTCTTACTTTCTTTTATGAAATGTAACAAATTATCATCAACTTATTTTTGTTTTGGTTTAGAGTATTGTGTGCAGCTAACTCCTACCCTACTATTTATTATGAAATTAAAGTATATAAATGATTTTTATATAAAAGATTTTGGTGCCAAATATTTTTATTTTTGATTATGCTAAATTCACTACATATTAAACCAGTTGCCACTAAGTAACCTTTAATAGCTTACATGTAATATCCGCTAAATAGACAACCCTAACTCCGACGGAGTTTTTAATAAATATAATATGCCTTTTATTTAGTTGACATATTAGTACATCACTAACCCACACAAGATGAAAGGTAACTTAATTTTTAAAGTTTAAATTTCAAGATACTATATGGAGCTAGCAATTTTAAAATGTAAATCGACATTATTGATTTATAATAATGATCCATTGTAAATTCAGATCACACCTAATTGAAAATTCTGTATTTGTATGAAAATATATAGATCCTATTGAAGAAAGAAATAGAAAATAAAAATAATGATTCCTTCTAAAATTTTAATTATTTACGGCCAAACTAAAAAGAATTTCGTTCATATCTGATCTATATATATGATTTACATCTACTACAGCGGATATTTTCTCTAATTTCAAAATATATGTATCAACAAAAATGGTTTCCTTTTATTTATTTTCATTTAAAACATATGATATTAAGTAAGATAATTATTTTTAATAATATAAACTCTGCCAAATCAATAACTATCAAGATAATTGTCAAAACCTAGGCAAATGTAATCTAAAAAAAGCTACTAAAAACCACTGTATACTATTTGTCTAATTGTTTTGTTATTGACATATCTAGTTATTATGCATATTTTAGACACATGTTAGAAAAAAAATTAAAGTTCAGGTTTTACAACCAAAAACAGTGCGTGAAAAACACTGCGTGTAAAGGACATATGCACGCAAAAACAGTGCGTGATATATTACAGGTGTTAATGAAAACCTGTATGGACAAATAAATACCTTTTTGACCGTGAAATGCTCGAAACTTATTTTTTAAGTTTTTATTTGAACCTTTCTTCCTTCAATTGTCACTAATTGGGTTTCAGTTGTTTCGTTTTTAAAACTTAAACCCACAATAGATGTCTGTCTCCTTTAATTAGGCGATTGTTGTGGTTGCATAATCAATTCATATGAATGTTCAGATTTGTATATGTTGGTTGCAGGAATTCAAAGGTATTTAGGATTAATAGTGAAAACAGGTATTGATTATTATACAAGCTGATAACAACATTTACAGGAAACACATAACGACAGACACACGTATCCACAACACCTCAAACCGCCCTTTCCAACACAAACACTCTGTCTTCAGATCCATGCTCCGTAGACTTATAGAAGTCCCAATGACCATATAAAACATAAACAAAGAGCTAGGCACAATTGAATATTTAGCATACACAAATGGATACAAAACCACAATAATAGACAAACTATGGTACAAAATACAGAAAAACACTAAAATTAACACTACAGGCAGCGAAAACCAATACATAACATTACCATACATAAACAAAACAACTAAAAAAATTGCCGGCAAATTTAAAAAAATAGGATACAAAATATCATACAAAACTAATAACAAGTTACAATACAAAATACAATACAACACCAAGATAAACTACAAGCACCAGGCGTATACAAACTGAACTGCGATGAATGTAAAAATTATACATTGGACAAACAGGTCGTAGCTTTAAACAAAGAGTCGAAGAACACAAACAGAACACCAACTCAACATTTTACAATCACATAAAAGAAACAGGACACAAATACACAGACATTAACTATAACCTAGAAATCCTACACATCAACAAAAAAGGACCACAGTTCAACACTCTAGAACAATATGCAATTTAAAGACACATAAAAACCGAAAGTACAAACATATTAAATGGACAAAAACATTACAAATCACAGATACTCTTCGATACTATCGAAAACTTACCTTTAACACCATCACCGCATGACTCAAGCAGACGCCATTGATGAAGATTCTGTCTTAATGTAAAAAATAAATCTAAAGAAATGTATATCAATATTATAACGAATTTCTGCTCTAAGCCAAAACCATATTTTTCTAATTCATAGTTCATAGGAGGAAGCGAAGCGTATGATTCCTAGTACACTATGTACAAATACCATGTTAGAAACAATTTAATTTCTATCGAAAACTAAAAGAGGTGAATTTAATCGTATGTTTTAGCGCTTTCGGTAAACATATCTCCCTTGCATATAAGTCAAGCTTTACAATCATATTGGCGATACAAATACTACAACTGCCGTAATTTGTGAGCTACCATTACTGCCCTGTCTGAAGTTCGCTCACGCAAGCAATCCTAATGGTTAACATAAAGTGTATTTACTTCAACAGTAAACTGTATGTATGGTTTAATTACTGTCAAGGCTTCTACATATAACGAACGTCTAATTGTGTTCATACTGAAATACTGTATTAGGTATAGAAACACAAATAACCGGAATTAAACACAAAAATGAATTTTTAAACTGTAATTTGTTTGTACCTTTATATGTACATTATATAAATATATTATATACGTGTAATTTATAGGCTACTCATACTCAACACAATATTTCCTTTTACACCAATACAAATTCGTAAATAAAATTGATAAGCTGTAAAAAAGAATATTATTTTAATTTATGAAATAGATTTACTGAACTGCAACCTATAGTTCTGTATAATTGAGTGGTTAACTTAGGTTAAATATATATTCAATAAAAATATTAAATATCGAGGTCATTATATGCCGATCAAAAAGCTACCGAAGAACTAGGAAATGGCTGTTGATAAAAGTGTAGTTTAATCACAGATGAGGGTAACATTGTATCCAAAGACAGGCTATGACCAATAAAACAAGCCCTATGTTGTGGGAAAGGTGTTTACAAGTGTGTATTTCTTATTCTTGTTGTCTAAGTTATGTTTCATTGAATGTAAATCTCAATAGATTCCTTAACAGCATCTTAGTTGAACTTCCATATACAGTGTCTAAAGTAATTTAAATATTCATGGCTTTTTCAGATTTTATATTTTGTTAAGACTTTTCAACATATTCCACGTTTCAACCACGTTTCAAACAATTAAACATATGTTTCAATTTTTCAGTTTTAAGCATTTAAAGTAAATTGGTCTAAAGTAAATTTTCTTTAAATATGTTTAGTTTTAAAAAAAAATATCAGTAGTGCTTGAATTCTCATCAAAACCTTTTATGACTATATGTTCTTTAAATTAAGTTGTATTTTTTTCTCTGACCAATGTCAATGTTATTACAACTAGTATTGTTTACTTTATAAATCCGTAAAAAAATGTAAAATTAAAATACTTTTTTATTCCATCTAATACATTTATTATTCTATTTAGGCTCTTACGATTATATTATACTTCTTAGTTTATTTCTTTAAAACCTTTTTTCAAATAGTTTTATTTGTGGTTAGAGGTTTTATTTATTTCAATTACAAAAATAAACCTCAGTTTCTTCAAGCTGTTATTGTCATGACTTGTCGGTCATATGAGTTCAATGGCTCCGAGAATTTAAAACTATAATTTAAAGTATGACTAGAAAAAGTACATATTTTTAACGTGTGTAGAAAAATATTTTCTACGCATGTGTAAACTCATTAATGGATGTTTGATAAAAGTAAAATATTCTAGATCGGATAATTTCTTACAATTTTCATATATTACGTTATTAGGTTTGGGAGTACAAAATGTTTATGGCATATAAGATTATTCGGAACTGGAACTATATTGATTACATTAAAATACAAAATTATTCTAAAGATATTTGTCTATTTTTTAGTTAAGATAACACATTAAATAAAATAACTATATGAACAAATTAAAAAAATAGAAAACTCTTAAGCGGGATGATAAACAATTGAGGTCATAGAATAAACAAGTTGAAACAAGTATTATTTTACCTTTAAACTATCAGAAAACTCATTCAATTAGATATATTAGGTAAAAGACTGAAATATTCATTAAACAATAATAGTAGAAATGGGATTGAAGATTAGCACTTCAGCTGCCATATGGGCGTAGTAGACCGAACCGAACACGGCCCCGTCTTTGTTATTTAGTAAAGTTTTATGTTTATTAGTACTACTTAACCGGTCTCTCTACTTTTGGAAAAATTTATTCAACTAGCTTGACACTTTATACATCATTAGAATGGTTTTGTTTGATAGAGAAATGCCGGCCGGATTATAAACATGGTGTTTTACTAGGAGTTTATATCTGTAGTAACACCCCGACACACTTGAATGTGAACAATTTTATTTATGTTGAGTTGATTATTCCGGAAAATTTGGTTCATTGAAAGAAGTTTATCTTTATTTACTTAATAACAAATAAATAATTTTTATTGGTGTATTATATTAATTTTTACTAATGTTTTAAAACTTTCACAAAACCTAAAACACTAAGTCAGATATATTGACTAAATTTTTAGTTGTAAAATAATACTTGTAATAACGGACTTGGTTGAAGTTAAGTAAATAAATTAGTACACTTATAACAATATTCGAGCTGGCTTATGAGTTGAGGTTATTAACACAAAACATATATACAACTCACAATTATAAAAAACTTTATTCCCAAACGGGTTTCAATTACATTTTCTGTAATGTTGCTATTAGAATCAAAACTCTAATGAAAAAAAAAATTGAACATAGGCTATTATATTTTAACAAGAGTAAGAACCTCATCTGGGTAGTAGGAAACAATTTACAACCATGGCTACTAATATATTTACATTGAACAACATATAATAACTCCAAATATTTGATTTTGATAAACCTATAATATTGGTATATAATAGTTAATTAATAATAATAAGAAAATAAACTAAAGAATAAATAAACCAAATAATAATTTAAATCAAATATAGCCTATTATTTAACACTAAATTAATTTACAATAATGCTGGATTTTGAATTGGTCCTATTTCATTATTTACATTATTTTTCTTATCTTTCTAAATAAAGTTTCGCATGCATCAAATTCATTATAGTTTTTCACAATCTTGAAAAACATTTGATTAACGTATTATTAATTATCAATTAACGTATTTTTATGATTGTGAGTTGTAAAAATATTTTTTTGTATTTCTTGGTACAGTTAGATAAACTCATCCTTACTAAGAAGTAAATAATAACGTAAGTTCTTTAAAAAGTAGAGTTGTAAGTTAAGTTTTATTAGGATTTAAAATTTTTACCTGTCATGAATCTTGTATAGTATTGATCGGTTATGAAGGATTACTTTGCAGAGAGAGAATGTGCTTACAGTTCCGATCTATTTACAAAATATTTATAAACTCGCAAATCAAACACATCTGACACGCTTGCATGTCTTCGTTTTAAGGGCCAAAACTATTTTCCCCACAGTCAGGCTATTATGGGGGTAACCAAAATATGATATTGTAGCGTTGTTGTTGTTCATTATTTACACATAAAATATCTAGACAATGTTACACAAATAATAAAATATAATTACCTCAAAAACAATGTCGGATTAATCTGATTAATTTCGCTATGAACAAACTATTTCGGGGCAGTTGGCTCGACACGTGTTTATACAATTATTAGAGTAAAAAACGTATATTCGCAATTATATATGATAGGGAAACAAAAAATAACAACTTTTTTTTTAAAAGAGCTTAAAGTATTTTGGCATTTTTCTTGTAAAACGCCGATATTGTGTCCGGCAGCTAAAGTGTTAAGTGACAAATATTGAAAATGATATACCAGCTGTAAATGAAACGGGTAAGAATTAGGTCAATAAAGCTTTAAAAAAGGAGAATGTAGAAAATTTAAATAGAAAGAAGAAATAAGAGCTTCAATTTTTATGAAGATTAATTTTTTAATAGTGTTATTTATATTTTTATGGAAATCACTATTACCATAAACACACAGCATGTTTATAAACCGCTGTTTTCTGTTGAATTCATTTTAAACGTTATATACGTGTCAAGGTCAATTATCACTTTTTTACATTTATATAAAATCAGTTCTTTATTATTTCATTCTTTCTACAATTCTTCTTCATCTTTCCTTATATCTAATTTTATTTAAATCACCCATTTCAATCTATTTATTTTATTTGAAATAAGTCTTTCAATAGAAAAATAACCACGCTTAACGAGTTACCAAATAAAGGGTAGACACCAGTAGGTATACTTAACGCAGCCCTTTTTTTCCTTCAAAACTTGCCGCTAAAACGAATGCATTTATTTTATACCTGGAGGTTTCATGCCCCTAATTTTATCCACAATATATTCAACATTCCTTCGTATCCAAATATATGCACAGGCCTATAGGTTGATCTCTTTGAAAAAACAATCAATCTACATCGCACAATTTTCCGGTCAGCCATTTTATGTTAGTTTGTTTGAAGCAGAAAAATAATTACAGTAATAAATCAAATACCGATATAATAACATTAGATAGAATAAGTATTATTAAATGTAATATGGGTTCTTATAAGAAACTATTAAATGATGATCAAATTTCCCCATACACGTTCTATTCCCTTCTTATCCGTTATAAACGCGTTGATAATTTACATTGGAGATGGCTGAACTTCGTCTTCAATATTTCGTTTTAAGATAACGTAATGGCATTTGTCGCAGATATGAAATTTTAGGAAGTAGAAAATAAGTACTTGAGATCGATTTTCAGGCCAGTCACACAATTTTAATTTAGGCTTAAATTTTTAATAAAATTAAATAATTCTCGTGAACGGTAGGTTCAGTAGTGTAATAACCTTAATTATCATGTTGAATAATTCTAGCCGAATAGTTGTGTGTTTATTTATTTTTTAACAATCAGGAAAATACATCTTCGTTTTTAACTACAATGATTTAAATGTTCCCTAATTTTTAATCAATTATTTGTAACTATAAAAAATGCACTGAAAAAGACAAATAGGTAAATATAGGCGTTTTTCGCAGAATGTGTCTAATTAGTGCCAAACAGGTTTGTGTAGCTAATATTGCTAACAAATCTATAACAAGAATTTCTACATTGCGATATGAAAAATAATAGAAATGAAGTAATCAAATTTTTTATTCTATAGCTGGCAGACTGTCCTTACAAGTATATCTCTAGTCTATCAAAGATTCTTTTCTCATTTCTAATATTAGTTAAAATAAATACTTCATTCCGTATTAATTAAATAGGCATCTACACTGAGAGAGTCGATTCTTTTTTTTTAACGATATACCACAGAAAAATTGCTTCTGGGGTAGACAAGTAAAATGCAAAGTAAAAAGAAATGTACACATAGTACCCTCCACGGTAGCCCATCACTTGCTAAATTGTTTTTGCTTCAGAAATCAAGCCATTTTTCAATTATTTTTACATTGCTTGGCAATTATATTTTTAAGTGCTATAGTAAAAATTGTTTAATTAACGATTTAAAGAGTAGCAAATAAATGTGAGGCAGACAATATCACCTAATTACCGGTAGCGCAATAGACTCAAATATCATTAAATCATTGCCTTTTTATAAGTTGATGTAGCCGCAAGCGACCTGAAATATATACAGGTATCATAACTAAGGATGGCCACGCCTTTGTTATTCACAAAAGTAAAATTACAGAAAGGGAAAAAAGGCTAAACACAGAGAACATCAAAACCAGAGCACAGACGAATTCAAAACCCTTCAATTTTTTAATTCGATGGATGGAACGATAATACCCTTGTAAATGAGAGTGTCAACGAAAAACGTTTTAGAAGCAAAATAAAAAAAAAGAACATTAATTAATAATACAAGAACCTGGATTTATCTATGTTGGCCACGTCACACTCTCAAGTGGATATGCTCAAGATATCGCTTATAGTATTACATATTATATGATAGAAAGTGGTATTTCTTTAGAAGAACTTGACGTAGTGGGATGTGACGGTACCTTTACTAACATGGGCTAGAAAAATAGTGTGGTGCGTTCACTATGTGAACCTATAACATTTTAAAAATAAGTAATTAAATTCGGATCAGCTATATATTATGGTCACCGAATAAAATCTTAGGAGTTATTACGACTTACTATCTCGCTTGGAAAAAGGACAGCCGTGGTCGGGTCTCGCAGATAAAAGCATTACTACGAATGTAAGCGCCAAAGATGTAATTCTAAACGAAAATGTTGTGGAACGATGTTAGTTTAATACGACTGTTATCTATTACATTATCTTATTGAATATTTGAAAACAATTACCAAAATAAGAAGTTATTCATTCGAATATAAGATTGAGTAATGCGTATCCTGTTACAGTATTCATGAAAACATATATCCATATTAAGCTCTTTATTACTTGTAATAGTGGGGTAAACTAGCAATTTATTAGCAGACGTAGAAACAGATACTATTCTCTTGATATATGCCATTATATTTTGAATAATAGAATACTATACACATACATAATATATTTTTATTCTGCTCTAAATTTAACCAAGAGATACACTTGGAAATTTCATATAATTTGGTTTCCATTCTTGTTCTAAATATGGTTTATTTAATGTTATTATTATTATGAGGATCTTACCATAAATTGTAGTAATAAAAACAAGTGGCCTTTATTGGTGTTTGCATTTTATTTTTGTGTAATTTTTTGGGCTCTTTACGGGTAAGCAATTAGAGTATTAATTTCGTTATAATATTGAAAATATTACCTTTTGTGTATTTTGTAGATTGGTATAATCTTGAAACCTACGTCGTCTGTTTGTTATTATTAATTTGTAGATATGTGTTGTGCTACCACATACGATACCTACTTGCATATATACAATACATTTACTTTACTGAATCGTGGATTAGGGAAATAATTATTGTTACAGAGTTAAAGAAAATCATGGAAGGTTTATACAAATATTTTAAGATAATTAATTATTTTAATAAGATAATACAAAACGTTTACCACAACATTTTAACTGTTGCTTTAGTAATGTTGGATAAATGTAAAACAGTTGGCAAGTGCAGCTTCAAGGCCTTTCGGCAACATTCTTTTAAAGTTAAATGTAAAATATTTTTCCAATCCTATATTTATAGCACTTGAGTACACCTGTACCTAAAATTACCATTACATTCCGTTATAAGACAAATGTATAACATGTGATTTTCGCGTGTCGTTTCTATTTTTAAAAGTAAATCGTAAGCAGTAGACAAATTTCTAAAGATTGTTCTAAAATTAAAATATACGACCATTGCGCTTTAATGCAGATAATTATTAGAACTGTAGTAGTAAAGGTCTTGGTAAATATAGATGTATTACAATATGGGGCATATTAAAAAGTAATTGACATGCCTTGAATTGACGTAGAATATTATATAAACCAAATACAGTGTAGGCCTAATATACTCATGTATAAAGCACTGGCAGGATTATGTGGGCAGGATTTATTTGAACGAAGAGGATTAGAGACAATGTGAGGGTGATAAGCTACTATATGTCGTATATTTTCGATAACCTTCATTACAGATCAGAGTCTCTGCTTCCTGTTTCTTTAGACTTAGTTTCATACCCCTTACAATCAACCTTTAACTTTATTCTCGTTATCTTAATTCTAATAACTAGTGTTTAAATTTCTGAAACGGTTGAATTTGAAACGATATTTAAATTTCCAATATCAGTATATCACAATAAAATAATAAAAAGGGAAACATTGTAAGAGTTAGTTGTTAATAAATATCCACAAGAGAAATAAATAAGAATATATATTGCTATATGGGACGGCGTAATAATTAACACGTTAGAACATTCAACGTAAGTGGATAAAATAAATATTTCCTGTCTTTTATAATTACCTTTATTTAAAAATTTCGTTTTAGTATTTAAGTGGCAAACCTAATTGGATCAATTGCTCCATCAAACTGCACATGTTGCAGTAATATTATCTTATTGCATGTAGACAAAAAATAAACCATAAAATGATAAGTCCTAAAAGCATTTCAACAGAAAACTCATTCTTTTAAAATAGATATTTAAAGCAGAAAAGCCCTATACGCTTACCCGAAGATGAATACTTGGAGTTAGTACTTCAAGTACAAATGTGAATATATGTAAATTTTATGTGACTACATTCTATGTAAATTTAGTTGCAGTATGTATTTTATATATATTGATTATTGAAAGGTATGTTAGATTATATCTATAAATTATATTTGCTCAAAAATGTGCTGCATAACCTAAACTATTCTAGCCAATGAAAGTATTTAGCTATATATAAAATTGTTATGAAGTTAACTAATAATTCATACATGTTTGTAACAGTCATAGATCCAACTTTAGTAGATTGAGTAACTGTGGCGTCTTTATGATGGTGGTGCAGCTTCAGGCTTCACAATCCAACTTAATACTCGCGCTAAAAAGTAAGTAAAACTTTGTGTTTAACTGAAAATAATGTAATAATGCACAGCTATACCTGGCCTAAATATGTTAAAATGTTCATTTATTGATTATCGAAAAACCTACGAACGCAATATCGCAATCGCGACCAAAAAATATAAAACATCGATTGATAGTGACGGCGTGTATTTAAGACGAAAATGACTTCATAAAAATTGGTCTATAAACAACTTTAAAAAAATTAATCATTTTTCGGAGAGGATCTTTTTCCGAAAAAAGGCATAGAAAAAATATTTTACTCCAGGCCTCGCATTTGCTAAGGATAACTGTGTTAAAGACTGTTTATTATACATTAGGTTTAAACTGTACATTGTTATATTTGGAGCTAATGCTATTTAAAAATACTGTTATAACCTTCCGAAAAAGCTAGAGGGAAAGTGTAAAAGATACAATTACCCTATAAACATTGTTATATAGGTACTTTATATAATTATTACTCTTTTGTGTGAATCATAAGTCTGGCTTTTACTAAAATGAACCATTAGAACAAAATATAAAAATTTTTATATAATGTCTTATTTTAATGCTTTAAAGGATAAATACAAACTTTAGCTATTTATCAACATTATAGTGACACATATAGAGTTATTGAAAGGCTTTTATAATTAATAAAGGTTTAGGCCTATGAGATCAAGGACCAATACTTCCAAAGAAAAATCGGCAAATATAAATCAGGGTTTAGGATTAAACATGGCATTCATATATTTTCTGTTTTCGTTAACTTCACAACGCTGGATAACAGTGTTTACTATATCATATTATTATCTTTCTGCCACACTGATAGAGATTTAAAAGTATCTTAGGTTGCCGTAATGTATACAATGAGGAACATTGCGACTTGGGCTGAGGACCTTTAACTATCTATCAACATCGACAAGCCTAATTTCTGTGTTTTTTCTAAATACAGAAAATATAGAAACGCCTTCAAAATTGATAACAAAATCAACGATCCTTACTTTAAAAATCCGAATTTGTACATGCGCGCTTGTGTGTGTGTGTGTGTGTGTGTGTGTATCTATTTCCAAAATATATTTCCCGCCCCTTATAAAACATGGATAAAAACGTTCTTTCCCTAACATTACTATTGTTTTATTACTATTATCCCTATAGTACCATGTTACCAACCATTCCCTTCAATACCATAACTAAAATAACGATTAAACCATTCAATAAAGGAATCTACACATCAAATAACAAAAACAGTTTGGACATAAAATTATAGTTTTCTTTGACGTTTTTTTTCAGTCCAGTCTATTCAAATATTATTTTGAATTGCCTATCTGTTTTCGTAAAAGAGCAATTGATAATATATGAATTATTAATGTAATAGATAACATAATAGAGACTAAAATATAATCGGAGATGGTTTCAGAAAATGACAATAAATGTATTCTGTGGCTAAAAAAAATTAATTCAACTAAACAAGTTGACATAAAATTGTATAACCTAAAAACTTGTAAGATATTAAAAAATTGTTAATAATAATAAATAACGAAAATACTATAATAAATACAATAATGAGTTTCAAAACACATTTGTTAACATTATTACCCAATGATATTTCCGAAATATTTATATTACTGAGAAATATTTTTCCCAATTCTACATGGTACATTAACTTGCACGCTGTAAAACGTCGTATTTCCTATTTATTCAATGACTTTACAATTAAAAGCTTAATCGATAAATAGATAAAACTCTGGCTCTTGACTGTTGATGTTGTTGTTATGCTCGTCGTACTAATTGTTTGATATGCGAACGATTGTAAACGGGTTTAACGATGTGTACCATTTCTGTGGTGTAAAACAAAACTCATAAAATTAACTATATGAAGGTTTAGGAGATAACAATTATAGGATTCATTTTGTTAGCGTACAATAGCAATGTTCTTTCAACAGTCAATACTTATTTATTTATGCTGTTTTAAAAGTCTATCGGATAAAGTTAAAAATAATACTTTTATGTCAAATTAAAATGGGTTAATCAATACTGATAAAACCTTCGGACAAAACAAAAATGGAATTAGAGGTTACACACAATTAGATTTTTTTATATAGTAAATCAATAAAATAATCAGACATAAACGTTAAACATAAAGTATTATTGAACTTTTAAAATTGTTTAAATTGAGCTATCCAGATTAATGTTGATTACAAAAAATGAGTCATTTCATTTAGGCTGACTTTATTAACATTGAATTTTATTTTACCATGTTTTACCGTAAGATAATATTAGAAAAATGCAGCTTATTACAATTATCAGGAACTTCTATCTTAGCCTTCGACTTTATACTTGAGGGGTTTAGAAGGAGATGTGAACATCCCAAAATACGTAGATTATGAAGAATATGACGAAAGAAGGAATGAACAATAATTATACTAATAAGTACGATAACAATATTGTAACTATTAAAATGTATTACTAAAATAGAGACGAAAAGTCCTAAACATTAGCAATTTACACCTCGATACGGAATTTACATTATGAAACAAGATACCTCTTACAATCAATTGCATTTATGATTGTAAAAATGTGTTGCAAAACTTCAGCTATAGCATAAAAATGAACACTAAACAAATATATAAATAGGTTTACTTTTCAATAATTTACTATCGAAATTTTATTCTTGAATAGTTAAAACTAGTTAACAAATGGTAAATACCTGCTTTGTGAGTATAGGTGTCTTACAACAAACTAATTGATACTAAAAAGCTATTAGAAAACTTTAGACAAATCGGTTATATACTTGCATAGTAACAGTCTTGAAAAAGTGAAGAAGTCTATATAACCTAATAAATAAATTCATCATTTATATATACAATTAGGAAAATCATTTAAGTATGTTTTGATATTATACTAATATCTTTGAAAAGTGTACCGATCAATAAATATTAAACTTAGGGGGATTTACATAACTATAGGTTTTAAACTATAATAAAACGTTCAGTTTTCTTAAGTTCAAAAGAAGGTTGGGATTTCAATATGTTGGAACGTTCATTCTCAAATATCTATGTGATTCGACCTAAATCCTCGGCATACAATGAAAGAACGTCTTATAGAATCTTCAGGGATCTAGATCCACAGTGTGCACGGGGTGCAACGAGAACCAATAGGAAAGCCCAATCAACTTGCTCTGTATGTGCCCGTCATTGGGAGGTGCAAGAAAAAAGTGGTTTGGATAGCTAGTATGTGCACCAGAGGATATCAGAAGGTACAAAGTCAAGTGAATACTTGGATTGTGCAAAGAGGTAGGTATCCACGAAGGTAATCCTCTGGTAGGGAAAGGGAGATCCCCATAGGCTCTAGCTAAGTGCTCTGACCTGATAAGGTCCCTCCGCATCTCTTATATATATATATATATATATATATATATATATATATATATATATATACATATATATATATATATATATATATATGTATATATATATATATATACACACATATATATATATATATATATATATATATATATATATATATATATATATAGAGATAGATATATATAGATAGATAGATATAGATATATCCAACATATTAAATATAGGAGGCTCAATTTATTTATATTGAAATAACTTCATGAATGTGACTTGTTGCTTCAGTATTACTAATTTAACGCCTTCAACTCTACCTCCTCCTCCATCTTTCATCGGAAAATACAACTACCTCCAGGTATATTAACCATATTTAATAAAGGTTTTAGGACATATAAATGTAAAAATCCTACCCTTGATAAACCGTTCGTGTTACAAATAGATTTACATAGAATTGAATGTTAAAATGGGACAGGTTCATTTATAATCAGAAGTGTGATTAAAAATAATTTTTAAAAAGTCAAATAATTATAATATATATATATATATATATATATATATATATATATATATAAATATATGTATATATATATATATATATAAATATATATACATACATATATATATATAATATTTAATAACAATATTTAAAATACAGTTAATAGTGGGCTATTATAAATTAGTATACATACCTGATATAAAACATATATTACAGCAATACATTATAACTACATTATAATTTGATAAAAAGACAAAGTTACGAAATATTTACGTTTTAAATTAAAATAAGAAATACAAAGAATATTTTTAAAGCCCATTTTATTTTTGTTTAATAACTACTTAGTTCTTAGTACCTGCTTGTTACAAGACATTACTAATGTAACGACCTTAATTATTTGTGTATTTTTAATTGTGAACGTGACATATCTGACGAATTGCCCTGTAACTACGTAGCTTCTAATTTACAAAACAAAACTCTACCATAAGTCTCCTCCGTTTTTTTCACAAAGTTTCGTATTTTTGTTACTAATTTTCAATAATGTTACAGATTTCAACTTCTTTTACCATTTGTTTCTTTGTTGACTTTGAAATTAAAAAACCTTTTCCTTAGATTGCTGATACAGTATCAGGTTTTATACAATTTACCACTAAATACAATTTGATATATATATATATATATATATATATATATATATATGTATATATATATATGTATATATATATATATATATATATATATTATTTTTTATTATATATATAATTTTATAATTTTGAATTATTTAAATATAATTTCTTTATAATAAAACAAAGTTTAATAATAATAATCCTAATAAAACAATAAATTGCTGGGCGCCAGTTGGAATTACGAAATGACTGTAACCCTTACAGTATAATATAGATTCCTTTTTATATTACTATTATTTTTCATTACTTACCTTTTATAGTAATAAATAAAAACACACTTTTATAATTCCAATAATCTGTCTTTAATTTATTTTTTTTAATTATTCTAGTTACAATATTTTTTAATACACTTCTTTTTCATTTACCTAATTTAGTCAATTAGGACAAGACATTTTTCTCCCAGGTTATTCGGTGGGTATTAATTATGACAAATTAAAAATTGGTGTATGCAATTAAAGTTGTAATAAATTTTATAAAAGGAACTCCTAGGCCTAAAGTTATTAATTTTGAATTAACAATATAATAATAATTTACAATCTTTTCATAAATTAATTACATATCTGATGTTAAATGTTTTTGTCCAAAATTCTAGCCTTTTAATTTATTTTTATAGTCAAATCTTTCACCACTATGTTTTTTTATGTTTTCACCATTATTGGCCTTTATCAATTTTTTATTTGGCTAGTTTTTATTAATACTTCAATTCTTCCTTTAATAAAATTTGGCCAACTAATTTTTTGCTTTCAGTTCCAATGCAAGTTTTTCTAACAATGATTTTTTTAAATTGCAATTTCTAGAGATAAGAATAAAACTTTGTCAATTGTTGAAACTTCTTTTACGTAACCCACTGAATATTTGATTATCATCTTCCTTTCCTGGATAGTTAAGTTTTGATCCTCTATGTAATAGTTTTAGGTTTTGTATATTTCAACATTTGAATAACATCAGCTGTTTCATAATTATACTTGCCGCCATCTGGGTTTTAATATTTAATGACAATAATTTTTTTTGAGGTTATGGCTCAATTGTTTACATTTTTTTTATCCATTTCTAAATCACTTCTATTATATTTTGGATTATTGTTATTTATTGTTTTAGTTTTTTATATAAAAAAATTAAAAAAATATTTTAAGATAAATAATATAGTATTTATTTACCTGTACACGTTTATTTGATGCCCAATACGTCACTCTACATTCATATATCATTACTTAATAATTGGAGGGTGTCACGTAAGGCTAGAGGGAAAGGAAGGGTTAATCCAATGTGTCACACATAACTTAAGTTATTTACTTAAACATAAGACATATGTAAACGTCTAGTCAACTCTGTTCATGAACATAATTAAATTTTTAAAGTTACTGTCGCATTGTTGCTAAAAAATAAATGTGTTTTATTTAGAGAAATTTTATCTCGTAAAATTTAATATAAAAAAAAAGATATGGTAACTATTTATGAAATTATTTAATTCCATTTATGTCTTACTAACCCTATGTGTTCATATTCACTCATAATTATTATGAGAAATTTTGCAAAAGAAATTGGTGGCATTATGTGTTTTGTAGTTTTCCTTTTATTACTTTATACTCGTGCATCTTATTAGTTTATAATATATATTAACCTACGTACATAAAAAGAGAGCGGATTCCTCACCAAAAAAGTGTGTAAAAATCAAGGACTGTTGCCGATGGCATTGGGAGGGTTGGAAGATGATCATTTAAGATATAGTTAGGTTGCGCCGGGAAGAATGGAATGCAACTTTAAGGTGCCACAAATCAAAGTTACTGTGCGGATACTCAGGAGTCTTTAGGCGAAAAGAATTACACTCTTTAAGCAGACCTTAATTCAGAGTTTCTCTAAAGTTGGTCAAAGGCCATAAGAATCAGAGGAGGATCGAATGAAATTTGGAAGATCTAGGTCCCCAGTGTGCAAAAGGTGCAACGAGAACCAATAGGAAAGCCCAATCCACGTGCTCTGTATACGTGTGCTAGCAAGTATTTACACCAGGGGATATCAGAAGATACAGCATCAGGTGAATACTTAGATTGTACAAAAAGGTGGGTATCTATTAAGGTAATGCTGTGGTAGGGATGGGAAGATAGTACATAGGCTGTAGCTAAGTGCTCTAACCTGATTATATATCTCTAATTATATATATATATATATATATATATATATATATATATATATATATATATATATATGTATATATATATATATATATATATATATATATATCCAACATTTTAAATACATTTATAGTTAATATTTAAAAACAGAATTTTTTTAACTTTTATAAACGTATGTATCTTATTAGGTGAAAAATAAAAAATCTAGCTCCGTTGCGGGCAGTAAACTGTCAAATGTCTTAGAAAATACTTCGTCATCCACTGCTAGATTATTGTTATAAAGTATGATATCAATATTAATTATTGGATGGTATTACAACAGAAAGTTCAATAATAATTTATTGTGGTGTAAGATGAACGTAAAAATATAACACCACGTATTTATCTTAATAAATGATACTGGAATGGCTGACTATAGTGCATTGGACTAACAACAGAAATCAGGTGGTGCTTTGAACCAAAAACGAAAAAAAAATACACCATATGTATTCAGTTACAATTTTAACAGATATCTATATTTTTTAGTTTTAAATGGAATTTCGTTCACAACAAAATAGTAGTTCTGCTACATTTCTTACATAAGACTGAATTTAGGTTACATTATTGATTCTTGCATATTAAAATGACATATTTGCAATAGACAAGTAAAAAAGAATAACATCGTCATAATTCACATCAAATCAATTCAAAGTCACGTTTCGAGTAAAAAGCAACTCTAAGAAAGCTTTCCGCAAAACGATTGAAGTGTAAATTCTCTTTCTCAGGCAAACAAGAGAGCATTATAATAGAGACGGTTTCAGTGCGATCGCTTTTGGCGATGTAGCGCATATCATACCTAATATCCATCTTGAGTATTATACAAATAGTCTAAGGTTGAAGAAATATGTATACAATATGACACATACCAAACAATTAGCTTTGAGTGTAACAAATTATAAAAAAATCTAAAACGAAATTTAAAAAATCATATTAATATCATAGGGAACTTATGCTTAATTCTGTAAAATTGTATTTTTATAAAGGAATAAATACATTTTCAATTGGACTAGAAATACCTTTTTTTAATTTATTGAATTATGGAATTACCGATTGGAAACTTCGCTTTTCAAATACACTGAAAATGTAACTAAATATTTCAGTAAAGTTACTAAAGGATACACCCCAAATAAAGTACTAAAGTGCAGAAAGTACAATAGTACATACGTAAGCGTTACGCCCCGAAAATGAAACAGTATGGAGAAATAAGCTTCTGCAATTTATTTATAATTAATAATAATTAGATTATTGATTTTACAAAAAAAAAATAATTATATTTAATTAGCAGTATTTAATGTTTTAAAAAATATCATTTTCTGTTTAACGAATTCTACGATTGTTTTGAAAATATTTTATACACAATTCCTATCCTATTAAAGCGGCATAACAGTTTATCTATATACATACATATATATATATATATATATATATATATATATATATATATATATCTTGACAGTTGAATTATTCAGAAGGAATGAGAGGAACTATTATGGGATATTAAATATAATGTATTATCTATCCCAGATTTCGCAAAAACATTCCTTCTAAAGTATTGCAGGTCTTATAAGAGATGCTAAAATTATTATTCTAAAGATGAGAGTACTCTTAAACTGACAAAGTAAAGAAATGTATACAAAAGGTTTAAAATTTAAATTGATAAATTTTTGAAGTTTATGTTTTAGTTAAAATGACTTTATAGGTAAAATCTTCAATTTTACATTTTGGTATGAGCTTGAGTTAAATACCACTGTATTTTTGATCACAATACCTTAATGTCGTATTAGTGGTTGAATTTATCCTTCTCTGTATGAGACTAATTTTCAGTACCTTATATATATAAATATATATATATATATATATATATAAATATATATATATATATATATATATATATATATATATATATATATATGTATATATATATATATATCGGAAGTGAGAGAATATATAATATTTTTACCAAGTCCTCAATAATATCACGTTGCATTTCTTTTATTTAGTTATTTCTTGTTTTTTTTTAAATCTAATACAAAGTTTTTATTTGTTTAAACTACCCAAAAAATTAAGAGAAAAATAGAACGTCGTTTCTATGGGACGCTTAACTATATAATTGGGATTTCAATGGAATTATTAGGGAAATGTAAAATATTTTGTTTCCATGGAAATACCTGAACCAATTAAAATTATGTTCAGAATGATTTGCGAAAACAATAATAAATATGAATATAGTTTGCATACGCTGGATATTTGTTAAGTAAAACTAATAAATTAAAACAGTTGACTAACTGGAAATTAAGTCAATGAATTAAGTCAACTGAATAACCAACATAAATTGAAATATATCCATTTCGATGGAAATACAAAGTATAATTGTTTTCTATACACACACCACATACACACTCACGTATGCACACACACGTGGGCACACGTAAATACACACACACTGCGGCGGGCAATATTCTCTTGGAATACATGCCGCAAAAAGATAACATGTAAAACATAAAGAGTCTAAAGTTCATGTAAGTAAAACAAACCAAGCCACCGTGGGAAGGGTTTGAGACTTAAATTTAAGGCCGTTTGCAAGGGGAAGATGGTCAAAATTGGCCTAGAGTTACCATCGACATTTCCAGAGATAAAGCAAGACGAGAAAAATCAAAATTAAAGAATAATAAAATTCCATCAGAAGCACCCTTAAAGAGTTATACGGCTTGATCGAAAAAATAAATTAAATCGATCGGTCTATCATTTCTGCGAGCCGTTACGCACTAGTACAAAAGAAGTGCGCGCGCCGATCAGGCGACATCGAGTTAAGATCCCTATTGGTTGTCAACTCGTGGGAACGGACTGCAAGTGGGGGTGTTTTCCCGGGGGTTGAGCAGGCCTAGCGTCTGTTGAAGCCCCAGCTAAACCAGGACTCTCGAAGGGTAAGGTCGGTGTCGGGCGTAGCTCCGGTAAAACAATGAACAATAGTTTTGTTACCGTTAATAGTTCAAAAACTATGAGTGGCTAGGGACAGTTCGTTTCGTTGAGATGTCGTGACGCTGTAGTTTTCGTATGGGGCCCTTTCGCATTTCAAGATCGCAGCGAAAGGGGTTTTCCCATAAATTTCCATCAAATTATGTGCGAGCGTCGTTAAATGTGTGTGTTGCAGCCTTACTGAAAGACAAGGCGATGTGAACAGTGTAACCTAGCAAACAGTTTTAAAAGTGTGATTCTAAATTTCTAACAAAATTAAACAAAATTTAACTAAATTGATAAACGTTTTTAAAAGATTTTTCTATTTATTTTCTGTGTTAAGAGATGCCCAAGAACTGTGTTAAAAGAAGGGCTTAAAGCTAAAATTTTACTGGTAACCGTTAAAATTTAAAAGAGGTGCGAATAGCATCGAAGAAAGAAGATGGAAGGATTTCAACCAAAGGGTGAAGCGAGCTGATCTACCTGGGGCCTAGCAGATACACAAAGGGATGGAGGATTTCAAAGATGGCGGCAACGCGTGGGATGTCATCCAAGTATTCGTGCGTGGGAACAAAGCATCAGCCAAGCCGGATTTTCCCCACCCCGTTGGAGGACAAAGGGAGAGACGGAGAAGAGAGGGAGAAGATAGGCAAGCCATGCTTTGTGTGGAATCAGGTCAGATCTAAATTGTTTTCCCTTTGCAAATTAAAATTTTAATTTGAAGAATTTTTTCTAAATTGGGAAAATGTTATAAAATTTAAATAAATTTTCAAATCATTAACAGTAAACTTTAAATTTTACAAGTAAATGCTGGTGGCTTTGTTTTAAAGAGTGGGGGGTTTTCAAGATGGCGATGCCATAAATGCAAAAATTATGTTGTATTTTATGAATGTAAGGGAAATAGAAATTTTAGATTAGAACTTCTGTAAAGGGAAAGGGATTTAAATAAACAAATCAGATAAAGGGATTTAAATTAATTAAAGAGTTTAAAATCTTATGAAGGTGTAAAGAATTTAAATAAAAGATGTGTTGAAATAAAGTTAAATATAATTTGCTAAAAGTAAATATCCAAGATGGCGGACAAAAGGCCATTGTTTACAACAGCTGATTGGAAGGCTATGCTTTAGTTTCAGGTACTCCTGTATACAGGAGTGTTATTTCATGTAATTAAATTAAACTAAATTGGTATTTTATTTAGAAGGAGTCATTACGACATTTTTCCATATGAAACAAATTGACATAAATTGTTTTCATTTAAAATAAACAAGGGTTCTAACAAATTTAAGCTTTTTAATGTAAACCTTTGATGGTATTTAGAAAAGGGTGAAATTATATATGTGTATAAAATGAATTGAATCAAACCAAGGTTTGAGTAAGAATAAAGGGAAATGATTTTAATATGGGTAGATTTTAAATATTTTAAAAGGTACAATAAAAGGGTTAAGTTAAACAAGAGATTTTAAATTTGTAAGTGGGTCTAGCTAACCAATTTTAATATGTTAATATAAGTTTTCTTTTTTGAATTATAAGTATATATATATTGTTTATTTCATGATTTATGTGTATTTAAAATAATATCTTGGTGGTAGAGTAACTTAGAAAGAAAATTGAAATTTTTGCAAATTGGTTTAAAAATGTAAGGTCTATAATAAAGGCAAATGGGCTGGAAGCCATTTAGCAAAGGTATACAAAATTTATTAAATATCAATTTCCTTCAGAAATTGCATTGATGAATTTTAATTAAATTTTAATTAAACTTCAGTATGTATAATTGTCATGAAGAAAGGGTTAACCAAATGATAACTAAAGGGTTTTTTGATTATATATAAAAAGGGTTACATATTTTACATTAAAAGGGTTAACTATGATTAAATAAGTTGTAAACAAAACTCAGTATTTATAATTTAAATGAAGAAAGGGTTAACCAAATGATAACTAAAGGGTTGTTTGATTATATATAAAAAGGGTTAAATGAATTTTAAAATTTGTAAATTTCTTTGTAAATGATCAAGGATCAGTTCAAAAGGGTTTAACTATGTTTTGATAAATATTAATAAATTTCATTATGTGGATTTTCATGCCAAAAGGGTTAATCAAATCGTAACCAAAGGGTTAAATATTTTCAAATCAAAGGGTTAAATGAATATAAATAAATTTGTAGATTTTGTAAATGATTGAGGATATGGGTAAACAGGTTAAATATGTTTCAGTAAACGTTTTAATTAAATATGTATTTAAATATTATAATCTCAATATGGGAAGGTGTTTGAAATTATTCAGCAGATGTTTTAAAATTTTTATAAATTATGATTTGATGTTCAGTAAATATTTTGATAATCTTGTAGGAGATATGGCTATATGTTTTCTATGTAATTTTTGTTTCAGTATGTACTTCATAATTGGTTTTTATATAATTTGATATGTTTTAGGAAATTGTTCTTAGGTTGTTGGTAAAATTGTTTGAAATTTTACCTGTTAAAGTAAATAGAAATTGAATTTTAAATTGCTCATTTTAAATTGATAAAGATATAGAAAAAATTTGATCATTTAAATGGCTATGTAAAATATGGCCATAAAATAAAGTAGTGTGTTTAGAAAGTTTAAATAAAATGAACAAAATGTGAAAAGTAGGGATCTTTCGGAGCGTGTTGAAAAGTAAGGCTTTGCTTGAATCAACGAATATTTGTAATTTCTAACAATTAAAATTTTCAGTAAAAAGTTAAGTAAACAAAACTATATATTGACGTTTAAAATCGCAAGGTTGAGAACCTGGGAAAATAAAATAAAATTATGACAAGTTGTAAAGGGTTATATTTTCGACAAGTAAGATTGACCGTCAAGTAGAGCAAAGTTTTACGCTTTGGCATACTCCGATTAAAATCGTAAGTGCTTAATTTAAATTTTAAATGTCCACTAAAATAAGCAGAGTTGGTTTCTTAACTGTGTAAGAACCAACATAAATGATATTTTTAAGTCAAATAAATTGCAGACTGTGCATTGTAATAGTAAATTTTAAATGTGTTAAAATTAAAAAATAAAGATTTTTTAACTAACTTGCAAACAAACTGAGTATTATTTTAAACAAGTTTCTTACACTCTCCTACAGTTGATATGGTCATTTCGCCGTTTAGATGTCTTTCAAAAGAACCCATCCCCCGGGACGACTTACCCGTTAAGGGTAGAATCCGCAGCAAGTTAGGTTTTTTCATTTTTAAGTCCAGTGACTTGTTCTCTGGCAGATTTTGGCGAGCATTGCACAGCGTTCGTGGTTTCGGCTGCGAGCGGCTCGTTTCAAAATTCTTGCTCTGCAACGGGCGTTGGTGGGCGGGCTTGCGCGCGCGTGCTGGTCAACGACGGTAGGGTTGACGGCGCCGTGTGTGGGTGCTGGCTCGGTCCGTTGCAGTTAGTAAGATGGCGCCCTAACGAGAGGGACCGACGGGTAAAGTTGCGGACTTTCCCGTATAAATATTTCGGTCTCTATTAAAATCATAAAAAGACATGGCGAAATTCGACCTAGGAAGTGTAAGAAATAAATAATAAAATGTTAAAGAAAAGAGTTAGATTGCAGTTCTAGGTTAAAACACTGGTAAATTAATTTAAAAATAAGATAAGAAGATGAAATTAAGAGGTAAATAGTTTAGTATGAGAAATAGTTTAAAAGGGTTAAGAAAGTAAAGTAGGGGTAATTAGCAGTAAGTAGAAAGAAGCAAACACATAGGCGAACGCACGCATAGGAAACACACGCACGACATCCAACGACACTTTTATGTAAAGTAAAGGATTTTATAGAAAAGTTTAGAATTAGGGTTTAGAAAGAAGGAAAGGATTAAAAACAAAAAGGAGATAAACAGAACAGAAGCCATGGCAACACAAAAGCAGCAGGAAAGAAGTGAAATGGAAAAGCTAATGGCGATACTAAGGAAAGAAAGAGAACAAGAAAAATTAGAAAGACAGCAAAAGGAAGAACAGGATGAGGCTAGGAGAAAACAGGAGAAAGAACACGAAGAGGCTAAAAGACAGCAGGAAAAAGAAAAGGAGAGATTAGAAAGACAGGAAGAAAAAGAAAAGAAGAGAGTAGAAAGGCAGAAGAAGGAAGAACAGGAGAAATTAGAAAGATATAAAGAAAGAGAGCAGGCCGAAAAGAGATGGCAAAATGAGGAAGCGAGGAGGATAAGAGAAGCAGAAGAAAAAGAGGGCAGGAGAAAAAAGAAACAACAAGAGAAAGAACAGGAAAAGAAAGAGCGAGAAGAAAAAGAAAAAAGAGATAGAGAAGAACTGAAACAATTCCAAGAAAGGATGGCGGAAAAGTTTAAAAGTCATAAGGACGACATAGCCCAGCACATGGTGAGCATGGACGCAAGAGTGTCGACTTATGAGAGCAAAGTCGATCAATTACAAGTAAGGATCGAAAAGGAGGAAGAGGAGCAACTGGAGCAGGACAAGAAAATCGTGGACCTGCAAACAGGCCTGCAGAAAGTGGAAACCAGCGTTAAAAGAGTAGCTGACAAAGTAAGAAGTGCAGGAGCACAAGCTACAAGTGTTAGCTGGGTAAAACCACGGGCCTGGGATTATCAGGAGCTTGCAGGGGAAAAAAGGATCGAGTATTATGGAAAAGATAATGAAGATCCGGTAGCGTTTATAAAGAGCATGGAGGAGCTCTTTGATGAAGTAGACCCCATGTTGGAAGAAGAGACCAAACTGAAGATGGTGGTCAGAAATTTAAAGGGAACGGCAGAAGGCTGGTGGAAGGCCGTTATGAATCCAGGAGACCAGTATGGACAGTTTAAGGCTAAGTTTTTAGCCAGATACTGGGGTTTTGAAGCGCAGGAGAAAATAAGGCGGCAGTTAGACACTGGGAGGTATTATGAGATGGGACCCTACAGCAAGTCCGAATACTTCGTAGTAATGGTTAACAAAGCCAGAAATTTGGACCCGCCGATACCAGAGCGTTACCTCGTGAACAAGGTGATGACGCATTTCGGAAGGGAGGTCCGGAATGCTAGCCTTGGAGTTCATAGGGAGTCAGTGGCCAGTGCCATTGATTTCCTGAACGGCGTGGAGACGGACAACGGAAGCCGGGGTATAAATGGGAGAGAGGTGCCGCCTAGGTACCAACAGAGGCCACCTCCAAATATGAGGCCTCCTCACCCAAGGAACAACACCAATGGGAACCCCAGGCCGGAGAGAGAGACCAGACCACCTCCAAGGCAGAACGTAGAACCAAGAAATAGGACAAGGAGTCCAAAAAACGAGGCGGGAGGGTCTCGTGCGAAATAGAAGAGAACAGACAACATGGAGACAGACAATGGCGAGCAAAAGGAACCGAGACCCGGAACAAAGAAATAAAAAAGAGTATTAGTAGTATAAAGAAGAGTAAAAGGATAGTAAAAGAAAAAGAGAGACAAAAAGGAGTTACATCTGACAGGGAAGCGAGCAAAAACGTGCTGGAAGGAGAAGGCAAAAGGGAACAGAGTGGAAACAGGGCGATGGGTGGGGCTGAGCCCAAGGATGCTGTAGAACAGCTACCCAGTAACAGTAAAGGAGGAAGAAAGGAAGAGATTGAGAAAAGAAGTAGGCAGCAGGAAGCTGCAAAACAGGGAGGCCCAAAGAGTTCCAGTGACCTAGCCAAGATCCAAGAAGGAAACGGAAATGCAAGCAAACTAGAAGAAACTCCGGATCAGGAAAATAAAGAAGGAGATGAAAAGCCAGAAAAGATAAGAGCCACAGCTCAACAGCCAGATATGGAACAAACAAGGAAGTTAGGAGGTCTCAATATGGAGATACGAGACGACCTGCTCGAGGAGGAAGGTTTGTTGCCCCGACAATACCAGAATTCTGAGGAATGCCCTGCACTCATAGGCGCTATCTGGCAACAGGTAGTGCGTGTTGAGATTGACACCGGCGCGGACGTGTCCGTTATACAGGGCAACCTGTATAACGAGCTGAAGCGCCAAGGGAAAGAATTCTTGGAATTGCCGGTAAGCAATACGGGCATTATTATGGCGGTAAAGACACCCCAGATAAGAGTCCGTAAGCAGGCTTTTATTCCTCTGAGTATGGGAGGTCATGTAATAGAAAGTAGCTTCATGGTGGTGGAACGCTTACGAGCGGAAATTGTCATGGGTTGCGATCTGTTACATCGACTGAAAGCCCGTATCAACATGGAGAGACGCTTCATGACTTTCGAGGTCGAAGGAGAGATGGCCAGTCTCGACTTCGTAAGACCTAAACAAGACCATCCAAACACATCCATTGCTAACTTGGAAGCTCAGGAAGGAGAAGAGGTAAGATCTGCACAAGACCATCCAGGAGAGCTCCAAGAGATTAGTAGAAGAGCAAAAATCGACAAGGTGGGATGGATTGGTACAAGCGAAGAAGAGGGGCTTGTACTGGCGCCAGCCGAACACCAGGCTGACGTCGTTACCCCTATCGAGAACCCGGAGTGGCCGAGTCTCGGGGGGGGATTGGGACATGGATCCCAATCTGAAGGAAATGTTGGAGCAGAAGTGGCAAAAGACAAACAAGATACAGAATTAACACAGAGAGGTAGTGAACAGGAGAAAAAGGGAAAACCAGAAGGCCAGGAGGCAAAAGTAACAGAGCAAAGTGAAATCAAGAAGGGAGCAGCAACTTTAAGCAAAAGAAGAGGAGCCGATGGCAAAGCAAGCAGAAATGTGCCGGAAGGGAGGCGCAAAGAAGGTCATACACGTGGAACTAGGGCGGTAAAAAGGGCAGAGCCCGAGAAAGCCGAAAGTAGGCACCAAAAGTATAAAGGACAAGAGGAAGAAATAGGAGGAAAGGTACAGAGAGGACAAGGAGGCCCAGAATGTTCCTACGACCATGCGGAAATCCCGGAAGGAAACAAGGATGCGAGCGAGCCAGAGGACAAGAAAAACAAGCGAAATAGGAAGGAAAAAGGAGGAGAAAAGAGAACTCAGGACAAGGCAAAACGAAGTAGACCCAGATACAGGATGAGGAGGAGATTAGGAGTTGTAGATTGGAAGAGTAGAGTAAAGAGAAAGAAACACAAAAATTTTAAAAATGGCCAAACACTGAAACCACGTCGAGTATACAATGTAAGAAACCTAAATACAATACAGCAGCAGGATAAAAATAACTCAATTCTCACGAAGACTCAGGAGGAAAGGCTGGGAAAATTAATAGAGGAATACAAAGAGGTATTCAGCGAGACTCCAGGAAGGTCCAATAAGTATAAACATAAATTGAAAATATATGAGGATAAACCATTTATAAAGAGGAGTTATCCGATCCCTATAAACTATAGGAAACAGGTCCAACAGGAAATCGACGTTATGCTGGCCAACGACATCATCGAGAGGTCAAGAACGCCATACATCAACCCGATGGTAATGGTCCTCAAGCCAGACAAATCCATCAGACTATGCCTTGATGCTAGGAGACTAAATGACATCACTGTACCAGATTACGAAAGTGCACCAGCGATTGACGAGATTCTAAGGAAAGGAAGATGTAAGAGGTATATCTCCAAGATTGATCTCACGTCTAGTTTTTGGCAAATACCTCTTACACATGACTCCAAGAAGTATACGGGGTTCCTCTTCAACAACAAGGTGTACAACTTCAAGGTAGTGCCTTTCGGACTACAGAACTCCTTAGCGGCATTGGTTAGGACGGTGGATGTGACGCTGGGACAGGAATTAGAGGAAAACATTCTAGCATACGTCGACGACCTGTTATGCTTGTCTGAGACGTTCGAGGAACACCTCGAACCTTTACGAACGATCTTCACCAAATTCAGGGAAGGAAACTTGACAATAAATCCAAGAAAAACATTTTTCTGTCAGGAGGAGGTGAAATTCCTAGGATACATCTTTACTCAGGAAGGGGTACGAACAGACCCAGAGAAACTACAGGCCATACACGATTTCCCAGTGCCTAAAAATAAAAAGCAATTACAATCGTTTCTAGGATTTGTGAATTACTATGCTCGTTTTACAAGCAAGTATTCACAGGAAACCTCACCTCTTTTGAAGCTCCTGCGCAAGCAACAACCCTGGATTTGGAACTCAGACATGCAGGCGGCTTTTGATCGTGTCAAAGGGTTGTTTCTCGAGGCAGTAACGATTACACACCCAAGAGCTGGGCAGGATGTCTTCCTACAAACGGATGCCAGCCACATAGCGATAGCAAGTCAACTCTATCAAAAGGACGATAACGGGGATTTGGCGGTTATTGGATTCGCTAGTAGGACCCTCAAGAAAGCAGAATTGTCATACAGCGTGTGCGAGAAAGAACTGCTGGCCATTGTGCACGGCCTCAAGAAGTTTAGACCACTTATATTAGGAGCGCCGTTGCACATCATCACTGATAACAAGGCACTGCAATTTTTAAACACCTGCAACTTCACCAACTCTCGCATCACCAGATGGACACTAGCGATCCAAGAATACCAACCCTCCGTTATTCACTGCCCTGGCAAGGAGAACATACCTTGCGATACGGTCAGCCGCATGTACCAGGCACAAAGCGGGATCGGAAAACTAAAGAACAAGCAGGCAGTTATCAGGCTAAATGAATTGAAAAGCGAGAGACCCTTAAGACAAATAATCCTATCATTGAAAGAAGGACAAAGGGAACAAATAGATTTAAATAATATAACAGAAAATATACAAAGGTACCCGAGATACGAGGTAATAGAAGGATATTTGTGCTTTAAAGTGAGAGGAAAAAATAAAATAGTGATTCCAGAAGGGAACATTGAGCCACTCATAAACGAAGTACACCAGGTGTACTTGCACATTGGGAGAAATAAATTGGCAAAAATGCTAGGTCGGAGCTTCTATATAAAGAATATGTACCAAAGGGTTATGGAAGTGATAAGGAGATGCAAAATATGTCAATACGCCAAGCATACTAACAGGTATTCACAAGCATTAACAAGACCAATCCTTACACAACAACCAGGGGAAATGGTTGCCGTAGACTTCTTAGGGCCCCTACCCAGGAGTATAGGAGGGGCGAGACACGTACTAGTGATCCTTGACGTGTTCTCAAAGTTCCTAAAATTATACGCTGTGAAAAGCCCGAACTCCAAAACCTCCATCGATAGCATGACTGAGTATTTTAATACAGTGGGAAAACCGATTAAAATTCTTACCGATTTCGGCGCGGCATTTACCTCCAAACAGTGGAAAGAATGGATCGAGGCAGTAGGTGTGAGACACATTCTGATCCCTGTTCGGCATCCCCAGGTAAATTTAGCCGAGCGTATAAATCGAGATTTGGGAAGAATTTTACGGACATACTGTAGTAATGCACAATCCTCATGGCAAAAATACTTGCAATACATAGAAAAAAATCATAACCAAATGCCACACGAGATCACAGGCTACACGCCGGCTATGGTCCACTGGGGAGTGGAAACAAACTACGTATGGGAAGGATATAATCCCTGAGGATTGTAGGAATGCGGTAGTGGAGACTAGGAGGGAGATGCTTCAGAAAGTATTTCAGCGAATTAGGACTAAGGGAGACTACAGAGCGGCAAGGACAAATAGAACCTGTAAGGAGACGCACTTCCAAGTCAACGACCTGGTATTAATCACAAGGCATAACCGCTCCAATGTGCAAAGAAAAGAGACAGAAAAGTTACTATTGATTTACGAAGGCCCTTTTAAAATAACTAGGAAACTAGGGCGTAAGACCTATGAAGTGGCCAATATTGTGACAAATAAAGTAAGAGGAAGGTACGATGTTAAAGATATAAAATTATACGTAGACTAATAATAAACAAGGAAGCCTGATAGCTGACCTGACGTCAAAACAAAAAATGTATGTTGCCGTTAGTGCAACAAATATCGATCCAAAGTTGAGTATACAGTAAGAGCATTGACCCAAGCAAAAAATATAAGGAAGTGGCTTTACTACGCAAGGTCACAGCTGTGTGGAGCGGCCGACTAATGCGTAGACAAGATAACGCCAGCTGATAGGGATAGCGCCAGAGAGTGAGAGGGGAATACCTGAACATCGTTCCTCACTTAAGATAAGGAGCGTAAGTAAATAACTGCTGGTAAATTGTCAGAACTTGGTTAGATATTTTGGAGTGTATTTATAAGAAATGTAAAATGTTTATATGTATGTATGAAAAAAATAAAAGAAAGCCACTAACGAGGGTATAAATGTAGGGGAATTAAGAAATGGAAAATTTAAGAAAAATTTTAAATTTTTTAACTTTTAAAAAAATCAAGCAAAGAGAAAACAAGATCAGATTTATTGTATCAAGCCTGTGAGTGAACAGTGAGAGTTGTGAGTTTTATAAAAATGTATATACTTAGGGTTGTACTTATTAATATTGTGAAAGTTTTTTAAGTGTTTCAGTGAGAAGAAGTAGAAGAGGACCAAGGACAAATAGATATATAAGTAAGGTAATTAAGAGTTAGCTAGCACCCACAAATAAAATAGGAAAACAGATAAATCTCGAAAAATAAAATTTTTTTTTTGTATAAGTAAATTTTTTTTTGGAGATACTTGCAAAAAATTTTTTTTTGTCTCAATTTTAAAGGGGGATCTTGCGGCGGGCAATATTCTCTTGGAATACATGCCGCAAAAAGATAACATGTAAAACATAAAGAGTCTAAAGTTCATGTAAGTAAAACAAACCAAGCCACCGTGGGAAGGGTTTGAGACTTAAATTTAAGGCCGTTTGCAAGGGGAAGATGGTCAAAATTGGCCTAGAGTTACCATCGACATTTCCAGAGATAAAGCAAGACGAGAAAAATCAAAATTAAAGAATAATAAAATTCCATCAGAAGCACCCTTAAAGAGTTATACGGCTTGATCGAAAAAATGGATTAAATCGATCGGTCTATCATTTCTGCGAGCCGTTACGCACTAGTACAAAAGAAGTGCGCGCGCCGATCAGGCGACATCGAGTTAAGATCCCTATTGGTTGTCAACTCGTGGGAACGGACTGCAAGTGGGGGTGTTTTCCCGGGGGTTGAGCAGGCCTAGCGTCTGTTGAAGCCCCAGCTAAACCAGGACTCTCGAAGGGTAAGGTCGGTGTCGGGCGTAGCTCCGGTAAAACAATGAACAATAGTTTTGTTACCGTTAATAGTTCAAAAACTATGAGTGGCTAGGGACAGTTCGTTTCGTTGAGATGTCGTGACGCTGTAGTTTTCGTATGGGGCCCTTTCGCATTTCAAGATCGCAGCGAAAGGGGTTTTCCCATAAATTTCCATCAAATTATGTGCGAGCGTCGTTAAATGTGTGTGTTGCAGCCTTACTGAAAGACAAGGCGATGTGAACAGTGTAACCTAGCAAACAGTTTTAAAAGTGTGAGTCTAAATTTCTAACAAAATTAAACAAAATTTAACTAAATTGATAAACGTTTTTAAAAGATTTTTCTATTTATTTTCTGTGTTAAGAGATGCCCAAGAACTGTGTTAAAAGAAGGGCTTAAAGCTAAAATTTTACTGGTAACCGTTAAAATTTAAAAGAGGTGCGAATAGCATCGAAGAAAGAAGATGGAAGGATTTCAACCAAAGGGTGAAGCGAGCTGATCTACCTGGGGCCTAGCAGATACACAAAGGGATGTAGGATTTCAAAGATGGCGGCAACGCGTGGGATGTCATCCAAGTATTCGTGCGTGGGAACAAAGCATCAGCCAAGCCGGATTTTCCCCACCCCGTTGGAGGACAAAGGGAGAGACGGAGAGGAGAGGGAGAAGATAGGCAAGCCATGCTTTGTGTGGAATCAGGTCAGATCTAAATTGTTTTCCCTTTGCAAATTAAAATTTTAATTTGAAGAATTTTTTCTAAATTGGGAAAATGTTATAAAATTTAAATAAATTTTCAAATCATTAACAGTAAACTTTAAATTTTACAAGTAAATGCTGGTGGCTTTGTTTTAAAGAGTGGGGGGTTTTCAAGATGGCGATGCCATAAATGCAAAAATTATGTTGTATTTTATGAATGTAAGGGAAATAGAAATTTTAGATTAGAACTTCTGTAAAGGGAAAGGGATTTAAATAAACAAATCAGATAAAGGGATTTAAATTAATTAAAGAGTTTAAAATCTTATGAAGGTGTAAAGAATTTAAATAAAAGATGTGTTGAAATAAAGTTAAATATAATTTGCTAAAAGTAAATATCCAAGATGGCGGACAAAAGGCCATTGTTTACAACAGCTGATTGGAAGGCTATGCTTTAGTTTCAGGTACTCCTGTATACAGGAGTGTTATTTCATGTAATTAAATTAAACTAAATTGGTATTTTATTTAGAAGGAGTCATTACGACATTTTTCCATATGAAACAAATTGTCATAAATTGTTTTCATTTAAAATAAACAAGGGTTCTAACAAATTTAAGCTTTTTAATGTAAACCTTTGATGGTATTTAGAAAAGGGTGAAATTATATATGTGTATAAAATGAATTGAATCAAACCAAGGTTTGAGTAAGAATAAAGGGAAATGATTTTAATATGGGTAGATTTTAAATATTTTAAAAGGTACAATAAAAGGGTTAAGTTAAACAAGAGATTTTAAATTTGTAAGTGGGTCTAGCTAACCAATTTTAATATGTTAATATAAGTTTTCTTTTTTGAATTATAAGTATATATATATTGTTTATTTCATGATTTATGTGTATTTAAAATAATATCTTGGTGGTAGAGTAACTTAGAAAGAAAATTGAAATTTTTGCAAATTGGTTTAAAAATGTAAGGTCTATAATAAAGGCAAATGGGCTGGAAGCCATTTAGCAAAGGTATACAAAATTTATTAAATATCAATTTCCTTCAGAAATTGCATTGATGAATTTTAATTAAATTTTAATTAAACTTCAGTATGTACAATTGTCATGAAGAAAGGGTTAACCAAATGATAACTAAAGGGTTTTTTGATTATATATAAAAAGGGTTACATATTTTACATTAAAAGGGTTAACTATGATTAAATAAGTTGTAAACAAAACTCAGTATTTATAATTTAAATGAAGAAAGGGTTAACCAAATGATAACTAAAGGGTTGTTTGATTATATATAAAAAGGGTTAAATGAATTTTAAAATTTGTAAATTTCTTTGTAAATGATAAAGGATCAGTTCAAAAGGGTTTAACTATGTTTTGATAAATATTAATAAATTTCATTATGTGGATTTTCATGCCAAAAGGGTTAATCAAATCGTAACCAAAGGGTTAAATATTTTCAAATCAAAGGGTTAAATGAATATAAATAAATTTGTAGATTTTGTAAATGATTGAGGATATGGGTAAACAGGTTAAATATGTTTCAGTAAACGTTTTAATTAAATATGTATTTAAATATTATAATCTCAATATGGGAAGGTGTTTGAAATTATTCAGCAGATGTTTTAAAATTTTTATAAATTATGATTTGATGTTCAGTAAATATTTTGATAATCTTGTAGGAGATATGGCTATATGTTTTCTATGTAATTTTTGTTTCAGTATGTACTTCATAATTGGTTTTTATATAATTTGATATGTTTTAGGAAATTGTTCTTAGGTTGTTGGTAAAATTGTTTGAAATTTTACCTGTTAAAGTAAATAGAAATTGAATTTTAAATTGCTCATTTTAAATTGATAAAGATATAGAAAAAATTTGATCATTTAAATGGCTATGTAAAATATGGCCATAAAATAAAGTAGTGTGTTTAGAAAGTTTAAATAAAATGAACAAAATGTGAAAAGTAGGGATCTTTCGGAGCGTGTTGAAAAGTAAGGCTTTGCTTGAATCAACGAATATTTGTAATTTCTAACAATTAAAATTTTCAGTAAAAAGTTAAGTAAACAAAACTATATATTGACGTTTAAAATCGCAAGGTTGAGAACCTGGGAAAATAAAATAAAATTATGACAAGTTGTAAAGGGTTATATTTTCGACAAGTAAGATTGACCGTCAAGTAGAGCAAAGTTTTACGCTTTGGCATACTCCGATTAAAATCGTAAGTGCTTAATTTAAATTTTAAATGTCCACTAAAATAAGCAGAGTTGGTTTCTTAACTGTGTAAGAACCAACATAAATGATATTTTTAAGTCAAATAAATTGCAGACTGTGCATTGTAATAGTAAATTTTAAATGTGTTAAAATTAAAAAATAAAGATTTTTTAACTAAATTGCAAACAAACTGAGTATTATTTTAAACAAGTTTCTTACACTCTCCTACAGTTGATATGGTCATTTCGCCGTTTAGATGTCTTTCAAAAGAACCCATCCCCCGGGACGACTTACCCGTTAAGGGTAGAATCCGCAGCAAGTTAGGTTTTTTCATTTTTAAGTCCAGTGACTTGTTCTCTGGCAGATTTTGGCGAGCATTGCACAGCGTTCGTGGTTTCGGCTGCGAGCGGCTCGTTTCAAAATTCTTGCTCTGCAACGGGCGTTGGTGGGCGGGCTTGCGCGCGCGTGCTGGTCAACGACGGTAGGGTTGACGGCGCCGTGTGTGGGTGCTGGCTCGGTCCGTTGCAACACACACACACACACACACACACACACACACACACACACACACACACACACACACACACACACACACATATATATATATATATATATATATATATATATATATATATATATATAAAGAACTAAGTCGAAATACAAATACAAGAATTATAGCTGAATTTACAATTGTAAATTCAATTATCATCATTCTTATATTTGTATTTTGACTTAGTTCTTTATTAATACAGAAGAATTCATATTACGATATATATATATATATATATATATATATATATATATATATATATATATAAGTAGTAATGGGTACACTTTATCCCCCCAATGAGAGAGCAGTATTTGTTACACCCACCCCTTCCTAAGCCCCGCCCCTTTTGTTTGATAGGTCGATGGTAGTGAAGATGGCGTCCACGCCCCGCCCCTGGTGGGTTGCTGGTCGAGGTGCGGAAGGGCCATCTTGTTCTGGTGGTGACGTAAGTTTTTGTTGGAAAAAATATAGTTCTGCATTCGGGAATGGAACCTAGGACGTTTGGTTTGCTGGCGTGTGACGCTAGCGACTGAGCTACGAGGCGTTCAGTTGTGTGTTACTGTATGATGGGGGTACAAGTAGGTCTTGTGAGTGCTGGGAGTGTTGGTAGTTGTTTGGTTATATGAAATAAGAGTAAAACGTGTATTTTTATAATAATAAATTTATTGTGTTAAAAATATGAATATAAATACAGGATTATATAGATACGTAAATAAAATAAAAAACTGACTATATGAAGACTAGAATAATACTCAATATTACATATTACAAATATAATATAATTAAAATCTAACAAAAATAAAATGATAAAACTAAATATAAATACAAATACGAGTAATATATAACACGCACACCAACAGTCACACAAACAGATTTTACAAAATATAATACGCACACAATATAATATAATTAAAATATAACAAGAATAAAATATTAAAACTAAATATAAATACAAATACGAGTAATATAATATAATTAAAATATAACAATAATAAAATAATAAAACTAAATACAAATACGAGTAATATATAGCACGCACACTTGTTGTAGTGTTAAATGCGAGTACAAGAAGGTCTTTGTGCTCTGGTGCTCTGACACACAGAATCTTCACTATTAGAATCGATCCACGTTCGATTCTATGTGTATATTCTCCAGCATCCGTTGTTGATTGTAGATTGTCCATGTTGAAGTACTTCGAGGCCTTCTTGTTCTGGTAGGCATGTTGAAAAATATTTTATAATGGTTCCGTTGATAGTAATTGTAGATGTCCATGGTGAAGGACTTCGAGGGTCTTATTGTTCTGGTAAGCATGTTGAAAAATATTTAGTAATGGTTCCGGTGTTAGTAATTGTAGATGACCATGTTGAAGGACTTCGAGGGCCTTCTTGTTCTGGTAAGCATGTTGGTAAATGTAGTGGAAAAGTATTTTGTAATGGTTTGAGTAGAAAGGAGGATAGTTTGGGACAAACATTACGGCACCTTACCTAACCCACCCCTAAGTGTTGTATGTGTGAGTGTTGTTTGGGGTGGTGGTGGGTAGATGTGTGGGTAAGTTTGAGGTTGTGGGGGTTGTCCCGGGGTTGGGGGATGATTTTGCTCCAAAAAAAAGATGGTGTCGCCTAGTGTAAGAAATTGTGGGGTGTCTTTGGAGTGTATGTTGGGTATATGTGAGTTCGAACGGGGGGTCGCCCCGGGGTAGGGGTGGTTTATAATAATAATATATGAAATAACCAGGGGTAGTTTTAAATAATATATGAAATTACCAAAAATCGATCGGTTGTATCAAATGACAAAACAACTGTATGCGGTACGTTTATAGTATGTGTTGGGGTGGATAGATGCGGGGGTGGGTTCACCTGAGGGTAGTTTTCAATAATATATCAGATTGCCAAAAACTGATCGGTCCCTGGAGTCGTGCTCGAGGTAAAGCCACCCAGGAGCCAGGCGTTAGGTAAAGCTACCATGGAGTTAGACCTTAGGTAAAGCTACCTTGGAGCAAGGCCTCAGATAAAGCCATCCCGAAGCCAACCCTTAAGCAATGCCACCCTCGAGAAAGGCCTTAGGTAAATTCACACTAGAGTGGATCTTTAAGCGGGGTTGTTTTTAATAATATATGAAATTGATAAAAAAAATGATCGGTTAGATCAAACGACCAACGTTCCCACTTAACGCTAACTTTAACCGACCAACTAATATACATTGGCATGAAATAGTCAAAAGACTTTGCGGGGAATTGACCTATCACCATTGCAGGGGCTTGGTAGGCTTACGCAACACAACGCAAACGGTCGCTGTAAGGTGTGTAGGCATATTACTATGTTAAACCAACATGCGTGATAGCCCTATATAGTATATTAAACAAATATGCATGTAAACCTACATAGATCTATATACTATGTTAGGCCAATATAGCCCACATAATGTGTTAAATCAACGCGCGTATAAGCACACATACATACTATGTTAGGCCGACATACATGAATCCCTACATGGGCCTACTATGTCGGTAAACCACTTGCCAAAGCCTTTATGATCTGAGCTATACACACATTTTCACCTCTTCTGTCAGGTAGAGCCTCAGGCAGGCAACCGTATAATATGGGAAGTACTATATGGTATAGCTACCAGTGCATACCACCATAGCTACGTAAAGGCCAATGCATAACCTATCACGCCCACGTAGGTGACGGTCAACCAATATTACAATATAATTAAAACAAAGTCACGCAACCTATATACATACCAACATTCATGTTAACCTTTATAGGCTTATATACTATGTTAAGCCAGCATGCAATATACTCTAAATAGCCCTACTATACTGTATCAAACCAACATGCAGGTTAACCTATATACATCCTGTATTAAGCTAATATCTCCGTTACCCACATAGGTCTATATATAATATGTTAAACCAGCATGAATGATAGCCTATATAGTGTGTTAAACAAATAAGCGTGTAAACCTACATAAATACTATGTTAACCCTACATACTGTGTTAAACAAATATGCGTGTAAACCTACATAAATACTATGCTAAGCCTACATACTGTGTTAAACAAATTTGCGTGTAAACCTACATAAATACTATGCTAAGCCAACATGCATGCTATTCTACATAGGCTTATATACTATGTTAAGCCAACATACATGATTGCCTTATATAGTATGTTAAAAAAAATATGCGTGTAAACCTACATAAATTCCATGCTAAGCCAACATGCGTGCTATCCATCATAGGCGTATATACCATGTTAAGCCTACATACATGATAGCCTTATATAGTGTGTTAAAGAAATATGTTTGTAAGCCTGCATACATATTATGCTAAGCCGACATGGACCTACAAATTATAATATAACACATTATATCCAATGCATAATTTAGCTAATGGTTATCACGCAGTATTAGACGAGTAGCCTGACTACAAGTAGCCTACAAATTACCACATAATACCCGATACATAGTTTAGCTAATCATTAACACATTGTATCCGATGCACAGCTTGACGATGGGGTAAAATATAGTATCCGATGCATAGCTAGGTTACAGGTTAACTAATGGTTAGCTTGACTATGGGTTAACACATAATATCCGATGTGTAGCTTGACTAATGGTTAACACATAATATCCGATGTGTAACTTGACTAACTGTTAACACATAATATCCCATGTGTAGCTTGACTAGTGGTTAACACATAATATCCAATGCATAACTTGGCTAGTGGTTAACACATAATATCCAATGCATAGCTTGACTATGGGTTAACACATCGTATCCGATGAGAAGTTTGAATACAAGTTAACACATAATATCCAATGCATAGCCTGGCTAATGACCAACATATAGTATCCGATGCATAGCCGGGCTAATGGTTAGCGTGACTATGAGTTAACACATAATATCCGATGCATAGCCTGAGTAGGGCTAACACATAGTATCCGAAGCATGGTCTGACTATGGTTTAACACATCGTATCCGATGAGAAGTTTAAATACAAGTTAACACATAATATCCAATGCATAGCTTGACTAGGGTTTAACACATAGTAGCCGATGAGTAGAATGACTACAAGTTAATACATAATATAAAGTGCATAGCTAGGCTAATGGTTAACACATAGTGGCCGTTGTGTAGCCCGACAAATCTTTAAGACATAATATCCAATGCATAGCCTGAGTATGTTTTAACTAATAGTATCCGATGCATAGATTGACTAGGGGTTATCACACAGTATCCGATGAGTAGGTTGATTACAAAGTAACACATAATATTCATTGCATAGTTTGGCTAGTGGTTATCACATAGTATCTGATGCATAGCTTGGCGAAAGGTTAACACATAGTATCCGATGAGTAGATTGACTACAAGTTAACACAAAATATTCAATGCATAGTCTGACTATGGTTTAACACATAGTATCTGATGAATAGATTGACTAAGGGTTAACACATAGTAGCCGTAGAGTAGGTTGATTACAAAGTAACACATAATATTCATTGCATAGTTTGGCTAGTGGTTATCACATAGTATCTGATGCATAGCTAGGCTAATGGTTAACACATAGTAGCCGATGCATAGCCTGACTAGGGCTAACATATAGTATCCGAGACATAGATTGACTAATGATTAACACATGGTATCCAAAGCATGACTTGATTAGGGTTAACACATAATATCCGACGCATAGCTTGACTACAAGGTAACACATAATATCCAGTGCATAGCCTGAATAATGACCAACACATAGTATCTGAAGCATAGCTATTCTAATGTGTAACACATAGTAGCCGATGCATAGCCTAACTAGAGCTAACACATAGTATCCGATTCATAGATTGACTATGGATTATCACATAGTATTCGTTGAGAGGCTTGAATACAAGTTAACACATAATATCGAATGCATAGCTTGGCTAATATTCTACATATAGTTAGCCTACATTCTGTGTTATGTATGTAAACCCACATACTATGCTAAGCCGGTTACCCATCAGGTACTAGACACAGATCTATGGTAATGCAAGAGTAACCCTAAGTGTATACCACACTATGACATCAGATACATAGCTAGACAACAGATACCTAGCCTGACCATAGCCTACATAGCTAGACAACCGATACATAGCTAGACAATAGATACCTAGCCTGGCAACAGATACCTAACTCGGAAGCAAATACATAGCCTGACAACCGATACATAGCCTGACAACAGAGCTAGATCAAATGACCAACGTTTCAACTAAACAACATTACGCTAAGTTTAACCGACCAACATACACGAAGTTCAAACGAACAACATTGACACCAAATTCAAATAGGCTATGGCGGTTATGGCTGGTGGAGGCCAGATCAACGTTTCAGCTAATCAAAGTTGAAAAACTTATGCTAATCAACCAACATCTACACCGAGGTCAAATGGGCTATGCCGGCTATGGTTAGTGAAGACACTGGCAAAAGCCTTTATGATCTTAGCCTTAGGCCTTACACATAATTATAGCTACCAACGCATACCAAAATAGCTATGTAGAAACCGTCAAGGCCTTTATGATCTGAGCTTTACACATATGGTATAGGTATTTTGTATCAGTTACAACATATTGACTAAGACAAATACCTCCATCAAATCTTAGGTAAAGCTACCTTGGAGTCAGCCCTTAGGTAAAGTCACCCCTAGAGTCAGGTCGTAGGTAAAGCCAGCCTGGAGTTGGAACTTAGGTAAAGCTACCTTGGAGTAGGGCCTTAGGTAAATTCACCCTGGAGAAAGACCTTAGGTAAAGCCACTCTGGAGAAAGGCCTTAGGTAAAACCATTCCGAAGTCAGGCCTAGGTAAGGCTACCTTCGAGTCAGGCCTTATTTGAAGCCTCTATGGAGCTAGACTTTTTGTAAAGCTACCTTAGGGTCAACCCTTAGGTAAAGCAACCAAGGAGTCAGGCCGTAGGTAAAGCCAGCCAGGAGTCGGGCCTTAGGTAAAGATATGCTTGAGGCCAGGTCTTACGTAAGGCTACCTTAGAGTCAGCCCTTAGGTAAAGCAACCCCTGAGTCAAACCATAGGTAAAGCCAGCTTGGACTGGTTAGGTACGTAAAACAGCTATCAATGCATGCCCAATCTCAATAGCTACGTAAAGGCAGCTAATATTGCATACCCTATCACAATAACCCCTTAAAGACGGCTACCACTTAACAATAGCTACGTAAAATCTGTTACCAACCCATGACCAAAGTGTATATTTACGTAAAGACCTCTATCAACGCATGAACAACGGCAATAGCTACGTATAGACATCTACTAATGCCTGACCTAAGCCAATAGTTACGTAAAGTCTAAAGTCATCATTTCATGGAGGTGTTTACGTAACTTTAGCGATAGAGTTTGTATTGGTAGCTGTCTTTACACATCTATAGTGATAGGTTATGCATTGGTAGCTATCTTTATGGAGATATTGTGATAGATTATGGATTGGTAACCGTCTTTGCGTAGCTATTGTGATTGTGTATGCAATAGTAGCTGCCTTTACGTAGCTTTAGCTATTGTTAAGGGCTGACTCCAAGGTAGCTTTACCTAAGGTCTGATTCCAGAGAGGCCTTACCTGAGACCTGGCCTCAAGCATAACTTTACCTAAGGCCCGACTCCTGGCTGGTTTTACCTACGGCCTGACCCCTTGGTTGCTTTACCTAAGGGTTGACAATAAGGTAGCTTTACCTAAAGTCTAGTTCCAAAGAGGCTTTAAATAAGGCCTGACTCGAAGGTAGCCTTACCTAGGCCTGACTTCGGAATGGTTTTACCTAAGGCCTTTCTCCAGAGTGGCTTTGCCTAAGGTCTTTCTCCAGGGTGAATTTACCTAAGGCCCTACTCCAAGGTAGCTTTACCTAAGGTCCAACTCCAGGCTGGCTTTACCTACGACCTGACTCTAGGGGTGACTTTACCTAAGGGCTGACTCCAAGGTAGCTTTACCTAAGATTTGATGGAGGTATTTGTCTTAGTCAGTATGTTGTAACTGATACAACATACCTATACAATATGTGTAAAGCTCAGATCATAAAGGCCTTGACGGTTTCTACATAGCTATTTTGGTATGCGTTGGTAGCTATAATTATGTGTAAGGCCTAAGGCTCAGATCATAAAAGCTTTTGCCAGTGCCTTCACTAACCATAGCCGGCATAGCCCATTTGACCTCGGTGTAGATGTTGGTTGATTAGCGTAAGTTTTTCAACTTTGATTAGCTGAAACGTTGATCTGGCCTCCACCAGCCATAACCGCCATAGCCTATTTGAATTTGGTGTCAATGTTGTTCGTTTGAACTTCGTGTATGTTGGTCGGTTAAACTTAGCGTAATGTTGTTTAGTTGAAACGTTGGTCATTTGATCTAGCTCTGTTGTCAGGCTATGTATCGGTTGTCAGGCTATGTATTTGCTTCCGAGTTAGGTATCTGTTGTCAGGCTAGGTATCTATTGTCTAGCTATGTATCGGTTGTCTAGCTATGTAGGCTATGGTCAGGCTAGGTATCTGTTGTCTAGCTATGTATCTGTTGTCATAGTGTGGTATACACTTAGGGTTACTCTTGCATTACCATAGATCTGTGTCTAGTACCTGATGGGTAACCGGCTTAGCATAGAATGTGGGTTTACATACATAACACAGAATGTAGGCTAACTATATGTAGAATATTAGCCAAGCTATGCATTCGATATTATGTGTTAACTTGTATTCAAGCCTCTCAACGGATACTATGTGATAATCCATAGTCAATCTATGAATCGGATACTATGTGTTAGCTCTAGTTAGGCTATGCATCGGCTACTATGTGTTACACATTAGAATAGCTATGCTTCAGATACTATGTGTTGGTCATTATTCAGGCTATGCACTGGATATTATGTGTTACCTTGTAGTCAAGCTATGCATCGGATATTATGTGTTAACCCTAATCAAGTCATGCTTTGGATACCATGTGTTAATCATTAGTCAATCTATGTCTCGGATACTATATGTTAGCCCTAGTCAGGCTATGCATCGGCTACTATGTGTTAACCATTAGCCTAGCTATGCATCAGATACTATGTGATAACCACTAGTCAAACTATGCAATGAATATTATGTGTTACATTGTAATCAACCTACTCTACGGCTACTATGTGTTAACCCTTAGTCAATCTATTCATCAGATACTATGTGTTAAACCATAGTCAGACTATGCATTGAATATTTTGTGTTAACTTGTAGTCAATCTACTCATCGGATACTATGTGTTAGCCTTTCGCCAAGCTATGCATTGGATATCATGTATAACTTGTGGTCAACCTTCTCATCGGATACTGTGTGATAACCCCTAGTCAATCTATGCATCGGATACTATTAGTTAAAACATACTCAGGCTATGCATTGGATATTATGTGTTAACGATTTGTCGGGCTACACAACGGCCACTATGTGTTAACCATTAGCCTAGCTATGCACTTTATATTATGTGTTAACTTGTAGTCATTCTACTCATCGGCTACTATGTGTTAAACCATAGTCAGACCATGCATCGGATACTATGTGTTAGCCCTACTCAGGCTATGCATCGGATTTATGTGTTAACTCATAGTCACCCTAACCATTAGCCCAGCTATGCATCGGATACTATATGTTGGTCATTAGCCAGGCTATGCATTGGATATTATGTGTTAACTTGTATTCAAACTTCTCATCGGATACGATGTGTTAACCACTAGCCAAGTTATGCATTGGATATTATGTGTTAACCACTAGTCAAGCTACACATGGGATATTATGTGTTAACAGTTAGTCAAGTTACACATCGGATATTATGTGTTAACCATTAGTCAAGCTACACATCGGATATTATGTGTTAACCCATAGTCAAGCTAACCATTAGTTAACCTGTAACCTAGCTATGCATCGGATACTATATGTTACCCCATCGTCAAGCTGTGCATCGGATACAATGTGTTAATGATTAGCTAAGCTATGTATCGGGTATTATGTGGTAATTTGTAGGCTACTTGTAGTCAGGCTACTCGTCTAATACTGCGTGATAACCATTAGCTAAATTATGCATTGGATATAATGTGTTATATTATAATTTGTAGGCCCATGTCGGCTTAGCATAATATGTATGCAGGCTTACACACATATTTCTTTAACACACTATATAAGGCTATCATGTATGTAGGCTTAACATGGTATATACGCCTATGATGGATAGCATGCATGTTGGCTTAGCATGGAATTTATGTAGGTTTACACGCATATTTTTTTTAACATACTATATAAGGCAATCATGTATGTTGGCTTAACATAGTATATAAGCCTATGTAAAATAGCATGCATGTTGGCTTAGCATAGTATTTATGTAGGTTTACACGCAAATTTGTTTAACACAGTATGTAGGCTTAGCATAGTATTTATGTAGGTTTACACGCATATTTGTTTAACACAGTATGTAGGGTTAACATAGTATTTATGTAGGTTTACACGCTTATTTGTTTAACACACTATATAGGCTATCACTCATGCTGGTTTAACATATTATATATAGACCTATGTGGGTAACGGAGATATTAGCTTAATACAGAATGTATATAGGTTAACCTGCATGTTGGTTTGATACAGTATAGTAGGGCTATTTAGAGTATATTGCATGCTGGCTTAACATAGTATATAAGCCTATAAAGGTTAACATGAATGTTGGTATGTATATAGGTTGCGTGACTTTGTTTTAATTATATTGTAATATTTGTTGACCGTCACCTACGTGGGCGTGATAGGTTATGCATTGGCCTTTACGTAGCTATGGTGGTATGCACTGGTAGCTATACCATATAGTACTTCCCATATTATACGGTTGCCTGCCTGAGGCTCTACCTGACAGAAGAGGTGAAAATGTGTGTATAGCTCAGATCATAAAGGCTTTGGCAAGTGGTTTACCGACATAGTAGGCCCATGTAGGGATTCATGTATGTCAGCCTAACATAGTATGTATGTGTGCTAAATACGCGTGTTGATTTAACACATTATGTGGGCTATATTGGCCTAACATAGTATATAGATCTATGTAGGTTTACATGCATATTTGTTTAATATACTATATAGGGCTATCACGCATGTTGGTTTAACATAGTAATATGCCTACACACCTTACAGCGACCGTTTGCGTTGTGTTGCGTAAGCCTACCGAGCCCCTGCAATGGTGATAGGTCAATTCCCCGCAAAGTCTTTTGACTATTTCATGCCAATGTATATTTCTTGGTCGGTTAAAGTTAGCGTTAAGTGGGAACGTTGGTCGTTTGATCTAACCGATCATTTTTTTTATCAATTTCATATATTATTAAAACAACCCCGCTTAAAGATCCACTCTAGTGTGAATTTACCTAAGGCCTTTCTCGAGGGTGGCTTTACTTAAGGGTTGGCTTCGGGATGGCTTTACCTGAGGCCTTGCTCCAAGGTAGCTTTACCTAAGGTCTAACTCCATGGTGGCTTTACCTCGAGCACGACTCCAGGGACCGATCAGATTTTGGCAATCTGATATATTATTGAAAACTACCCTCAGGTGAACCCACCCCCGCATCTATCCAACACATACTATAAACGTACCGCATACAGTTGTTTTGTCATTTGATACAACCGATCGATTTTTGGTAATTTCATATATTATTTAAAACTACCCCTGGTTATTTCATATATTATTATTATAAACCACCCCTACCCCGGGGCGACCCCCCGTTCGAACCCACATATACCCAACATACACTCCAAAGACACCCCACAATTTCTTACACTATCCGACTCCATCTTTTTTTTGGAGCAAAATCATACCCCAACCCCGGGACAACCCCCACAACTTCAAACTTACCCACACATCTACCCACCACCACCCCAAACAACACTCACACATACAATACTTAGGGGTGGGTTAGGTAAGGTGCCGTAATGTTTTGTCCCAAACTATCCTCCTTTCTACTCAAACCATTACAAAATACTTTTCCACTACATTTACCAACATGCTTACCAGGACAAGAAGGCCCTCAAAGTCCTTCAACATGGTCATCTACAATTACTAACACCGGAACCATTACTAAATATTATTCAACATGCTTACCAGAACAAGAAGACCCTCGAAGTCCTTCACCATGGACTTTACATCTACGTCACAATTACTATCAATACCAGCATGCCCACCAGAACAAGAAGGCCCTCGAAGTCCTTCACCATAGACTTTACATCTACGTCACAATTACTATCAATACCAACATGCCTACCAGAACAAGAAGCCCCTTAAGTCCTTCACCATGGACATCTACAATTACTATCAACGGAAACATTATACAATATTTTTCAACATGCCTACCAGAACAAGAAGGCCTCGAAGTACTTCAACATGGACAATCTACAATTAACAACGGATGCTGGACAATATACAAATAGAATCGAACGTGGATCGATTCTAATAGTGAAGATTCTGTGTGTCAGAGCACCAGAGCACAAAGACCTTCTTGTACTCGCATTTAACACTACAACAAGTGTGCGTGCTATATATTACTCGTATTTGTATTTAGTTTTGTTATTTTATTATTGTTATATTTTAATTATATAATATTACTCGTATTTGTATTTATATTAAGTTTTATTATTTTATTCTTGTTATATTTTAATTATATTATATTGTGTGCGTATTATATTTTCTAAAATTATGTTTGTGTGACTGTTGGTATGCGTGTTATATATTACTCGTATTTGTATTTATATTTAGTTTTATCATTTTATTTTTGTTAGATTTTAATTATATTATATTTGTAATATGTAATATTGAGTATTATTCTAGTCTTCATATTGTCAGATTTTTATTTTATTTACGTATCTATATAATCCTGTATTTATATTCATATTTTTAACACAATAAATTTATTTTTATACAAATACACGTTTTACTTTTATTTCATACAACCAAACAACTACCAACACTCCCAGCACTCACAAGACCTACTTGTACCCCCATCATACAGTAACACACAACTGAACGCCTCGTAGCTCAGTCGCTAGCGTCACACGCCAGCAAACCAAACGTCCCATTCCCTAGGTTCCATTCCCGAACGCAGAATTATATTTTTTCCAACAAAAACTTACGTCACCACCAGAACAAGATGGCCCTTCCGCTCCTCGGCCAGCAACCCACCAGGGGAGGGGCGTGGACGCCATCTTCACTACCATCGACCTATCAAACAAAAGGGGCGGGGCTTAGGAAGGGGTGGGTGTAACAAATACTGCTCTCTCATTGGGGGAATAAAGTATACCCAATACTACTTATATATGTATATTATTTTGTTGTTATTATTAATTAAAAATCTTTTGTTTGCACCACTAAGTTCAATGATTTTACTTTATGGGATGAGGTACTTTTCGGTCACCTGACCATTGTCCAATCACTGAATTTATTTTCTCCATTTTTCTGGTGTGGATGTTTGGACCGTTAGTATTTGTTGTCGTCATACATGTTTCATCATTGAGCTGCGTGTATGAGTTTTTGGATTATACGTCGTCTACATATGTTGTCAGTAGGTTCATTAAATATTTGTGTATGTATTTGCTCTGTAATGTTCTTCAACTTTCATTTTAAATGATCGGCTTGTTTTTCCTATGTAAAATAAGTTGCAGTCGTTACATGTAATATTTTAAATTCCAGATAAGTTATGTTTTTCTGTATTTGTTTTGTGGTTTGCTTTATTTAGATATTTCATTATTTTGTTGGTGGGTTTGTATGTTGGAGTGTATTGTTCTTTGTTGTATATATTTTTATTCTTTCTATGTTGTTATTGATGTATATATATTTTAGATACTTTTTCTTCTTATTATTTTTGTGATCATGTTGTAGTGTTGTGTTGAGGTTTTTGTTTTTTGTAAATTTATAGTATATGTTTTTTATATGGTGCTTGTTGAATCCATTTTATATTCTATTTTTGTAATGGTATCTAATTCTTACCGTATATTGTGTGTATTTTATTGCTTTATTTATCATGTTACTGTAAGTGATAAAATTGTATGTTCATGGATGGTTAGATTTGTTGTGTATTGTGGATATGTTAGAAGTTGGTTTTCTGTGTATTGTAGTTCCTATTTTATTATTGTTTATATTCAATTGATTGTCAAGATAGGTAATTGTTCTTTTTGTTTCTATTTCGAAGGTGGGTTGTATGTTTTCATTGTATGTATTTAATTTGTTTAGTATTATGATGTGTTCGCTGTGAGTTTTAGGTTGGTATATAACAAGTAGATCAGCAAAATATTTTGTGTTTAGTATAGGTTTAATTGTTATGTTTTCATTGTTTTGTAGATATATTTCTGAAATGATGGATGATATGGGTGATCCCATGAGTAGTGCAGTTTGTCTACGGTATTTATTGTTAAATTTAAAGTTATTTAGGTTACATATGTGTTTGGTTAGACTAATAATACTATTTATTGCTTTTTCTTTCTCGTTATTGTGTATTAGTTTGTTTTTCAATTTTTCTATGGTTTCTTCTATTGGGATACTAGGTTACAGGTTGGCTATGTCATAACCAATTATTTTTATGTTCATAATATATATATATATATATATATATATATATATATATATTTATATATATATATACATATATATATATTTATTTATATGTGTGTGTGTGTGTGTGTGTGTGTGTGTGTGAAAAATGTAATTATTACTATTTTAATAATAACATAAAATGTAATTATTATTTTCATTGCCATAGAAACGCTTAGTCCTATTTAAATATATATTCAACGCAATTAATTGTTATCACAAAAATAATGAAACCAGATTTAGTTATGGTTTTATAAAGTTTAAATATTCGACATCTGTTTTAAAAATAGCTCATTTTAAACAATACAATATTCTTCCAGGAGAGTTATCTCGTTTTCTCATTTTAAACTTGCTGCTAAATATAATAAGAAACGACTTCATTTTAGTAAAACGTTTGAATTAATGATGCAAATCAAGATAATGTGTTGTATAATATTTTACACCTAATAAATGACATATAAACTAAATCTAATGAGTATGTGAGATTTTTCTACCGTATTAAAATCAATAGGCATTACAAATTGTGCAGTAACTAATCATTTACCTATAAATCGTTTACAAGTAAGCTGCCAATTAGAAATAAATATAAAGTTTGTTTTAGTGAGATCACTGCAAGTTACACAAGAAATATAAAGTTCAACCACCGTATGTTTAATTAATCACGAAAACAAATGTTAGTTTATTGGATTTTGATAATTTTGCATGTATGTTACTTTTTGTACCAGAAGTGAATAAATACTTCTGAGATAGTTTTGACAAAAACATTCAATATCTCTAAAGTAACTTTTATTTTTCTGAGTTCAGGGAAGTATCAATCAATATTTTCGTAGGTTTCTGCTTATACTTATCGCAGATTAAAAATGCAAAGCGGTTTTCGAAAATGGATTTATTGACTCCATTGTCTACATTTAACTCCATTGTAGATTTCGGCAAAGTAAACACTTGTAAAACTTGGAAAACGTTTGAAACAAGTGAAAAGTTTAATCTAATTTAATATATGTCAACGATTAAACCTATAACGTTTTATACCTCAATATGAATCGATCCCTGAAACAAATGTCTAAAGTGAGACCTTTATTTAAAAGTATCCTAAAAGGTAAGTGCCCTGTATTTTACAAATTTGTATCAAGTTTAACTATAGCACGTAATGAACCTCAAGGTTCTCCAAGGGGCTTTGCAGGCATCCTAGCATTGAAGCAAAGTTCTGATCTAATCCGAAAAGGTTCCCCATGCCATCCAACCTAACGGGTTACCATCACCTTTAGAAGTTATTAGACCATGTCTGAAAAATGTTCGTTTCAAGTTCTAGGGTGAGACTAATCTGCTATGTAGTTCTTCTGCCGGTATACTATCTGTTTCTTTATTGCACAACCGCATGTCTCATGGTCTGCCCTAGGTTTGCAACTATGCAACTGTATCTATTTATTTTGTTATATCTTACTATCCTACAAACAAATTAAGTATTATGCGTATCTACTTTTCTTGTATGCTACTACTATTGTTGTAATTATTTTTGGATTAGAATACAAAGTTTCAACATATAGAAAGTTATGTTTTTGAAAAATATAATAATTTTTACTGTCAATTTTGTAAAACTAAAAGCAAATAAAAAGGTTTTAAACAATCAAATACATTGTATTATCCTTCCTTACACTAACATTTAATGATACCAATGAATAGGTGATTAGTTTACAAATATTGAAATTTTAACTAAATAAATAGGGAAGTCTGAACCAAAACCAATAACAGAAAAGTTAAATGTATTCAATAAAAATTCTTCTGCAAGCTAGTTTTATATTACTTACAAAAATATTTTGTATTCATTTAATTAATATTAGCCAGTTATTCACTATATAGGATTAATGATTTATTCAACGTAATCCTAAAGGGTAAGAAATGAGTAATTTTATTTGTTCCTTATATTTGAAAAGTTCCAGAAAAATGAAAAGTATTGATGAATAGTGAATACAAACCGTCACTAAATAAGTTCACAATTATCGCGTAGAAAGTTTACTCAGAGTAGAAATACATCAAATAGCGACAACATACGAAAACTAAATGAAATTATTACATTTTTCGAATACATCTAATGTAAAATCAAAAACCTTCAGCTTCAACAAATACTTTTCGGTCATTATATTAAAATGGTCACTGCGGAATTTAGCACTGCAAAAGTCTAATTCGTGGTGAGTTCTATCGTGTACACTTTCGAACATCAGTGTTTAATAGATACCCCGTCTCACAAAAGTAAATTAAATAATTTATTTACCATTAATATTTTTATAAATTAATATCACACAAACTATCAACCTATGCATAAAAGCTAAGACATAATTTATCCAGAGTTAAAAGTCGTAATTATTATTAGGGTCAGTATTAACAACGGTAGTTATCATAGCGTCAGTATCGTAAGGTTCTCTAATTCGCAGTGCTTTCGGCAAAGAAATATTACATAGCCCGCACCGAATATCATCAGAAACGTAAAAATACAATAATATAAAAAATGAAACCAACAATTTTCTGTAATAAAGAAATTAAAATGTTCTCTTACTCTTGACCGCAGCTTTAGGAATTGTAAATTTCTCCCCACACTAGTCGCAACTGGAAATTAGGTAAAACCATAACGTAAATGTCATGTATTGAAGAAATTCCAAATTTATTTATGAAAATAGAGAGGAAACTCTTCGGTAAATATATAGTACTACTGAGCCAAAATGTTTTAGCAATAAAAAATATTGTATCTTCTAGATAAACAGTATAATTTATTGGGATATATTAGTTTCAGTTTTATAACATAGGTTGACATTCATTTCACTGTTCATTCAGTACACAAAATATAACGGCCCCTAATCAACTTTAAAACTATATTTTGTACATCCTTAATTTAGTCAACCTGAGACAAACTATTTCATTTGTAAAATTTAAAAGTTTGTAATTTATTGCTAAAAGACATTGAAACGATCCTTGTTTCTAAAATAATAATAATGTAAGGTTTAGATTGTTGGAACAATACTTTCGAATTCATATATTCAAAACCCATTTATTATCTTTTAAGCTATATAATAATTTATTCAACGAAGCGTTGAAATAAACTATTTTTTACTTATTGAACAATTTATAAATGTTACTCGGTTTCACACGAGACGCAAAAAAGTGACCAATATTATGCTACAATAAAATGTAACACAATTGCTAGAAAGAACTATTCAAGTCCCATTTAAGCGTTGTAGAATTATAATAAATTTAAATTCATTAGCGTTTTACTTATACCTAAGAGGAGACAATGGTCTAATTTAATAATATAGAAATAGTTAGGTAATTACAACTACGTTCAATTACATTTAATTATAATTACCATGGACAAAAATATCCATTTTAGTAAGGGTTAACTAAAATTACAATGGTTGGAAGGTAGTTTATGGTAAAAAAATCATGCCCTTGAATTCGGTGTAGCGTAAGTATGTAGCTTAAGCATCCATATTATATATATATATATATAAATATATATATATATATATATATATATATATATATATATATATATATATATGTATATATAAATCCGTTAAATAGGTTTCTCTTCAACTCGTAGCGTCTATTCTTTAAGCTGAAACTAGTTATACTAGTTAGGATATCCTTCTATTTCACTGATAAATATTGTTATTTCATCTTGATATGGAACTAATTGCTAGTAGTGTAGTAGTCTGGTCACCATATTCTACTCGCAACCTTCATACATTTAGATTCACAAACTATTAATTCGTTGATTTAGGAAATTTCTACAGTCTCAGTATTGCCATCACTAAATTCGGTTTCTCATGGACAACATTGCCATCTTTCTCATACTTCCCTCTGCACAATTCCAATTTATTCCCTGTCTCTGATGATCTAGATCCCTTCTGTCGGCTTCAGCCCATCGGCACCTTTCCTTGCACAGTCTATGGAGCATCTCTGCTAGATTTACTTTCCCTGTATTTCCAAAGGGACACTTTTACATTATTTTAATATTCTACCTCACGATCATTGTTTCAAAACCTCTACCCGAATCTGCTTCTCGGTATATTGGTGTAAATTTCCATCATGTAGACTCTTTTCAGAATTGAATTCTCCAAATTGTTGATTAAGTTGTTATACTTCAATTACTTACATCGGTTGTTTCAATATTACGAAACAAGCTTCATGACAGCCAATACCAAATAATTATAATAACTACATTAAGTCAAATCTCCTGGTGTAACGAAATAGACGTACTGCATCGCAACAACAAGTTAGACGTCACAATAATTTATGTTTGGTCATAACAAAAATTTGGTGAACTTACCAATTAATAGTAACAAAAATGAATTATCCCTATATCAGTAACAAGAAAATAAAACTACTTTTTAAAGAAAGTTTTCTATTTTTATATACAAGATCCTAATTGTACGAACATGAGACCAATGGACAAAATCTTTAAAATAACTGTTTGAAGAAAAGTAATACTATATTATTGTATAACACCAATACTATTATAGCTTTAGAGCACTAGTTTACAATTAAAATAGCTGGTGAGTAAGTACTGTTTCTTACATTACCTTAAAGATCCGAGGTAGTTTTATGCGATAGTTGTTGATATTTATTCCGTGAAAGATAGAAGTGAATAATTATTTAATCTTAACATTTTAACCTTGTAAAGTCTAATACTCAACGATTGACGTGTGAACTGGTAATTTTGCCAGTGTGAAAAATATCAGTAGAAGAATAAGGGTAATTGTAACTAACATTTCTGATTGAGGAATGGATATGAACTCCTCTGGAATCGGACCAAGACCACTTGGGTACATTCCCTTGTCTAGATACATGTTCTGAAGTGGACTTCAGTAATCGATAATGGTTACACGCTCTTGGGTGATGGATGGCAGTATTAATAGTTGGAATTAGGTTAGAACTTAGAAATAGTTGTAATATCCAAAGTTCAGGATACATTGCGATATGAGGGTGAATTTCTGTTTTCCTAACTAGACCTGTTCTCTACTAAGTCTCCCAATTTTGTAAAATCTATCCGGTTCTATAACGGAAAGAGGTATGCAAATAAGATATGTCTATATTTGTTATGTTGTGCACTATAATATATGAGTATCTGCAATGGTTTATGACTATCAAAATTTTTTTTTTAAAAGAAGTAAGTAATTTTATTTATTATTTATTTTTGTGTCAAACATTTTTATTCAAATTTACCGCAAGGTACAATTTCTATTCAGAAATGTTTAGCACTTATTAAATGTACACTTACCCAAAAGGAGTGCAAAGCTTGTTGATATATTAGAGTGTAGTCACTTGTTCTGAATTATTATCAACTTATACGGTAATGTGGAAATTTATTTAGAATCGTGAATATTCGCGGATATCGTATATTTTCAATACAAAGTTGATTTTAAAAATTCAACATGACAGTTTTATTTAAATAATTGAACATGTAACACATTTTAGATGGTGTTACATACTAAAAAAGAAAATTACAGAAAACGAACGAGAATGTATTCAAGAAAGTAACAATAATAGAACTAGATCAAACAAATTGTGATTTGTTAGTAATAAATCAAATCTCTGGCTGGTAGTGGCATCTGTAGGAAGAGTTTGAAACTAAGATTAAACTAATATTCGCACATCGATGCGCGGTAACTAGGACGCTTGCTTGCACTAGATCTTCACGAGTGCAGGACCTTCAACAACGAGCATGCTCGTGACGTCACAGTTGGAGGGTTAACTGCAGCAGAGGGGGAAGTAGTATACTTCGTAGGTATACTTAATTAAAGGTAGATATTAATGTTGAATAAACTTATTACCAAATCTATCCTGACTAGATACTTCGTACTGCAGCGGCCAGAATGTCCGATGCAAAGAATCTGGGTAATTGTACAGAATACCAGAATCAAACCTAACCGGGTTAAATAATTGACTAAATTTATATATAAAAATTTTAAAACATTATAATAATAATAATATTAAAACTAGGGTAAATAATAGTAAAATGAAGAAAATTAGAAATAACGTTAGACTTAAAAAACATAAATTATAAGCAATAAGAAAAATTATCACTCAAAGTGGATAGCCTAAATTATGTAAACAAAAAAAGACGGTAATTGTGTAGTATAACAAACTAGGCCTAGATGCCGGCTATTAAAATAATTGTACTTAAAAATAATCAGGAATAAAGAATGTAAATTAAGATGTGAGGAAAGTAAATTAGGCCTAGCTAGGGAAAATAGTATTTATGTAAAAGTAAAGATTAAATGTTAAAGTGTAATAGCCTAAGAAATTAGGTTATAATAGAAGAAGTCATATTTGATTTCGGAAAAATCCGCTTAGGGCATTGATTATAAATCTTGTCACTACGAAACGAAAGCGCTACAGTCGAACTTTGGATTAAGAATGTTAAAAAGTTAATTAAATTAAATGAGAAGAAATAAAGTCAAATATGTTATTAAATAAAAGGTAAAAATGCAAAGGACACATCAGAATACAGAAACGCCTTTTATAAAAAGGGAAACTAATCTTAGTTCAGAATTTCCGAACAAACAAAGTCAATTGCCATGGCAACGGCTTTCTGATTGGTCAAAAGTTGAAAAATGGATACTGGGACGTGGGAAGTTTGAAATTGGGGAAGGAGGCCTCACAAAAGAACGCTATCCAAGATCAGAATGCATTAGGCTCTCAAAGCGAGCAGACGTGCTGTTGTACCATGCGATCAGGACAAGAAAAAATGTGCTAAAAACAGAGTAAAAAGTGCTACGATGTGATCAGGGGAAGGAAGATATATATGAGCAAGGGCTCATATATACCCAGAACAAAATTTCGACCACCAAAATGCAAAATTAAAGAAAATAAGAAGATTAACCGAAATTATGGAGAGACGCCTACCTACCAAGACCCTTGAAGCTGTAACAGGACCGACAGATGACAACATTAATGAAGATAAAAAGATTTCTACAGTACAAGGTTATATAATCAATTTAATTATTCTTTTTTAAATAACATTTTACTTCAAATTATATTAACTTAATTTCAAAATTAAATAAGATGGGAATAACCTAAGGGACTGATTAGTCAACTCTCTTAGGTTACCCAAATTTAAGTAATAAAGATTCAAAATTGACTTTCCATTCCCATCGCTGTGGGAATGTATGGATTAAGTATAAAGATGTATATCTTATATGGTTTTTTCTAAGTGAATTTCTAATGAATAACTTCCAAAGAAGTTAATTGTTCAAGGCCTAGCCTAAAGGCATTACATAGTAATATTAAGTGTTTGAAAAAGAATCAGATTTTAAAATAATAATGTTTAGTTAAATGGCAAGTTGTATGAAATTTTGAAAAAATAATTAGTCAAGAAAATCCTGTGAAATTAAATAAAAACAATAATAATTAATTTGAACCTTGGAACAAATAAATAAAAATGTATATTTTCCAATTAGCTGTGTTTTCATTCTAGATAAGATAAGTTCACTAGGTATCCAAGTATAGTCTTTAAATCACAAGTGTCTCTCAAAGATTCCACTACCCGAAAAGGAGCTTGAACAGGGCTTATCGGAGGCTAATTGGTTTTATCAAAAATTCAGGGGTTGGTTCCTCTGAGAGGTTTATTCCTTGAGGCACAGGTCTATGAAATTAGGTTCGTAGTCAATGGATAAACCATTACGTTCTTACTGACTTAGCAATTGAGGAAGAGAAATAAACAACGGCAAAGGTTATAAAAAGTAAGTCGGTAAGAAAAGTATGGCGCCCAACGTTTGAGGCTCGATGCTTACATTGTAACATCGGGTCAACATCAAATAGAGACAGATTTAAATCGACTAAGGAGCCTAGTGAAACAAAATTAATTAAATAGAATTCAATTAAAATTGTAAAAAATAATAGGAATCATAAAATGAAAACCAAAGAAGTTCTTTAAATTAAATAAGAGTTAATTATAATAAAAATGAAATTAAAAAGAACTTAGAATAAATAATAATAATTAAAAGGAAATAATTAAGTAAAATAAAATTCAGTAGGCGTCGGTAGGGCATAATATAAATAATAATGTTAGTTATTAATGAAAGTAAATAGAATACATAGGCGTTAGATAGACAAGGTCAAGGGAACACTGAACCGGATCACATCGAGCACAATTCTAAATGAATATTTAATTAAATACTCAGTATATAGTAAAAATATAGAAGTAGGAGAAGTTAGTAAGGGAATAAAAGGATAGTTAAATACGAGACTTTAAGATGGCGACAAGACAGAGAAAAGACACAGAACCATCTGAAATGATGGAGTTTTTGAAAAAAATGATGGTGCAACAAAAACAGGAGAGATTAAAAGAGATGGAGGAACAAAAACAGGAAAGATTAAAAGAGATGGAAGAACAGAAACAAGGGAGAATAAAGGAACAAGAAGAATTAGTAAAAATGATAGAGGAACAAAGAAAGAAAGAAAGAGAGGAGGAAAAAGTAGAAAGAAAGAAAGAAAGAGAGGAGGATAAACAAGAAATTAAGAATCTTTGGGAAATCATGAATAAGAGGATAGAGGAAATAAATGAAGGAATTACAAGGAAGAATGAGGAAATGGGAAATAAAATCCAAGAAACTATAGAAAAGATGTATAACTTAGAGGTAACAGTCAGTGAAAATAAACAGACTGTAGAAACAGTTAACCCTTTCATGCACCCTTTATGGATATTATAAAAACATGTTTTTTCTGAAATGTATGAGTAACGTATCACCTACTGATGTCACATTTTTGAAGGAAAATAAGTTTTTAGTTTAAATTATATTATATAAGATGTGGTTTCACTGTGTAACCAGTTTGCAAGTAGAGCGTAAAAGTGATGTTATAAAAAAAATATTTTTTAAACAAAATTAAGGATAATTATGAGACAAATTAAACTCTCATACACATTTTATTAATTAACGATTACATACAATCAACATTTACTGAAAATTTTAAAACTATTCTCGAGTAGAGTGGTAAATTAGGAAACAATTTCTTCCTTCACTGAGACAAAGGGCTACTTCACAACTTTTGCAGGCCCATTTTAAACGGCGTGGTTCTTTATCTGTGCTGCACAATGCACATCTTCTTGAAGTTGTTCGTATTGGCATATGGCTCACACGATCAAATCTCTTCTCGATAGGTACCTGAGGTTTGAAGAAGCTCACAGGTTTGGAGTAACGCTTTCGCCCACGAACTGGACTCTCCCATGCACCAACTAGCCCAGCAACAACGGAAAGGCGAAGATCTTTCATTGGGATTCCTTCTTCTCCATTTAGTTCTCGTTTATAGTTGTAAATTACAAACGAATTAACATCAACGAAGTGCCAAAACAGTCGGTGCCACCACTTTTTACTCTTTCTACTGATTTGATAGAAAGATTTCAATGCATCGGTTTTGTCAACACAATCCATATAACGGTTGTAATCTGACACCATTACAGGACAAATAATATCATCTTTATGCCCCACTTTATTTTTTCTCTTTGCTACAGTGATAGCTGATGGATCATGGCAGTTCGACAGTAGTGATACTACTTCATTATCCATCCACTGCAACCATGACACGCCTTCATATGAAGATCTGTAATCAAACTGACCTCTTTCAACATTTTTCATATCATTTAATTTTTTTTTTGTCTGGAAGACCTTTCCTAGACTTTCTCACAGTCCCACAACAGTAAATTAGTATCTAAAAAATTACAAAAGAATGAGATATTAGTATCAGTAGCAGAAGTAATCATGTTATTTTCATAATTATCATTATAATATTACATAATAATAATTTTTTAAATATAATTATAAGACATTATTAGTATTAGATAGTGTATATTGTAAATACAATAATGTAGTTCAAATATTACAAAAGAAGAGCAATGTGTTTGAGGATAACAAATCAACATAACCTCAAACTTCAGTTCTCATAAACCTTTCACTGGCACACTGGTTATGTACTGTAACCGGCAGATTTAGTAGGTGATATTTTGTTGAATTTGTTTTTTTTTATCCTGTCAATAACACTAATATCTACTATAAACTATATTAAATGAATTATAAGAAGAAACTTACCTCCACAAATTGATGATGTAATATTATTACAAACGAGGTTACTCCAAACACGGCAGTCACAACAACATACAAACAGCCATTACAATATGATGACTAATACTCCTGATGACAGTGATGTAAGAGAGGGAAATATTTTTTCCCTCTTCAAAACACTTCTATAGACAGTAGAGACCTGGTTACGTGTTGAAACCGCATTGCAATAAGTGGAGAAAAAATTTTCTTTTGCTGGTTACATGGTGTAACCAGGTTGCAGGAAAGGGTTAAGGGAGAAGTCAAAAAAGTAGAAAGAAGGGTACAAGTAGTTGAGAATAAGATAAAGAATATGGGAGAAGGGATAAATATAGCTACCTTGTTTAAATCAAGGATGTTTGAGATGGGTGATAATGGAGACAAAAGCAAGAAGGAATTCTACGTTAGGGAAGATGAAGACCCTATTGATTTCATTAAACAACTAGAAGGTATAATGTCCAAAATTGATCCTGACATGGAGGAAGGACAAAAAAGGAAAATAATGGAGAGACATCTTAAAGGACCAGCACAAGAATGGTGGTTGGCCATGAATATGGAGGAGGAAAATTATGATGAAGTTAAGGAGAGATTCTTTAGCCACTTTTGGGGATCTCATGCACAAGAGAGAATTCGAGGAAGAATCGAAAATGGAAAATATGAATACCATCGAGGCACAAACAACAAGGTAAATTATTTCTTAAAAATGGTGAACACGGCGAGACACCTAACCCCGCCATACAATCAGGCGGAGTTAATTATGAAGATTATGAAGCATTATGGGAACAGAATGTATATAGGATGTTCCGGGATGGCGGCTACCGACATAGAGGAGGCGGTAAAATACATCCGAAGGAACATGGAGCAGGAGGCTACCAGGAACCGGACTCAGCCTAGGACTGAGGAACGGGAACCTGAAAGGAGAGGGTTTACACACCAAACGAGAAACCCCGGATACAAGGGAAATTGGAGGCAAGAGCCTTACCCGGTAGAAGGGAGAGGAAACTGGAGACAGGGGCCCTACCAAAGAGAGGGACCAAGAAATAGGCCGCAAAATCAGTGGCAACAACAAAGGCCAGAGTACAGGCCACAAAACCAAACGGAAGAAGGCCCACAGACAAAAGAAAAGAGACCACAAAATCCAGGGCCAAGTGGTCAATCAAAAAACTAAATGAGAGGATCCCTAATGGTAGGAAGGAAAAGAGGAGACAACCATTAGAGATCCAACAACAAACAAAATATAGGAAATATTACCCGGAGAAACAGGGAACAGTAAATAAAGGAAAGGCGGAAGACCTAAAGAACAAAAATAAAAAAACAATACAACAGGAAAATAACAATGAAGTACACCAAAATCAAGAGCGTAGAGTTGGTGGACTATCTCTTGATATTCGTGCTGAATTGTTAGAAGAGGACAAGGAGATTGGCGAAGGTAACCAGAAGAAAGAAACATGCCCTGTAATTGACTGTGAGGTAGAAGGGCACTCTATAGAGGTAGAGATTGACACGGGTGCAGACGTGTCAGTCATTCAAGAAAAGGCTTACAACAACCTCAAGTTGCATGGGCTTAAGTTCCTGGAACTACCCATCAACAATGTGGGAGTTGTAACAGCCATTAAGACTGCACAAATAAAGGTTACCCGGCAATGCTTAATTCCCTTAACAATTAAAGGCATAAAAGTGGACTGCATCTTCATTGTTGTCTCCAAACTTCGGTCGGAGATGATTATGGGGTGCAACACACTGTATGACCTAAAGGCACGGATAAACATGGATAGACGCTTTGTGACATTCGAAATAGAAGGGGAAATGGTGTACCAGGACTTTAAAAGTAAAATACAAAAGATAGAGGAAAATGAAGAAGTCCGAAAAATATGCAAGATAACCCAGGAAAAAGAAGATGCATCAACAATAGGGCATCAAAGCAAAAAGGAGGGGTTAATGCGACAGTGCGAGAAGCAGGGGTACTGCCGAATGAATGAAGGAGGAAATGGACAAGAAAGAAGTAAAGGGGAAATCTTAAATATAACGAACGAATATCAAAGAAAAATAAAAAATGAAACAGAGGAAAAATTAAACAAAAACAAAAAATTAAAAAACAAAAATGAAAATATAATAAATAAGGAAATAAATTTAAGACCTGAGGGAGTCAAAACAGGAGATAAAGAAACAAAGGACATGGAAAGAAGAGCTGCAGCTGAGATTAAGAGCAAACCAAAATATAAACAAGGTAAGGCCGAAATAGTGCCAAAAAGGGGAAATAATGTGAGTGGAAAAATAATAAATAAGAAAATAAATATAAATAAAAGTATAAACGTCGCGTCGAAACAATTAAAAGGGGGGAAAAACGAGGTTAAAATGAATAACCAACAAGTAGCTCGGAAGCCCATGACTAAGACTTTAGATTCTGGAGAGATAACCCAAAGGAAAGAAATTGAAATTAAAGAAAGAAAAAAGAAAAACCCATTTACTAGTTCAAGAGTTCGAAAGTCAATTAAAATGAGAGCCAATCCAAATACGAGAAGAACCTTCATTTCATTACAAGTCAAAAACAGAAAAATAAAAGGTAGATTTAAGGAGAATAAGGGAAAGTTAAGAAATTGGAAAAGGAGAAAGAAGAAAAAGAAAGATAAAGCTGGACGGATAATAACAAAAAATTTTGAAGAATAAAGGATAATAAGGCAAGGTAAATAAAAAATGATCCATCAGTGACATAGGGAGAAACGGTTAAGTAATAAAAATAAAAATGTAAAATAAATCTAAGTAGTAGATTAAAGCAGTAACATAATCCAAATACATAGGACAAATAATATAAAATCAGTATTAAATGTGAAAGAAAAAGCCATATGTTAAATGAACGGGATTCATTGAATTTATTAAAGTAAAGGTTGTGTTAAACAACAATGAATGTGTAAAATAAGGATTACAATATACAATATTGTATAGTTAATATAAACTTGAAATAAGATTAAATAAAAAAGAATGTGACTAAGGACAGGAGTAATAAATGAGTAAATAGCATGTGAAGTGACTAATGTGACAATGATATATATGAGTGAAAGGGACAGGAGAGTAAATTGTGAACTTTAGTAAAATTAATTAAGTTATGAAGATGAATAGGAATAGTAGATTAATGAAAGGAATATGAAAATTTTAATATAAACTAGTATAAGTGTTAATGTTAATTTTCACAAATATGTTATTAATTATGTTTATCTGTTTCAAGGGAGAGAAGAACCAAAATTTTCATATATTTAAAAAGGGGGGAATTTTGCAGCGGCCAGAATGTCCGATGCAAAGAATCTGGGTAATTGTACAGAATACCAGAATCAAACCTAACCGGGTTAAATAATTGACTAAATTTATATATAAAAATTTTAAAACATTATAATAATAATAATATTAAAACTAGGGTAAATAATAGTAAAATGAAGAAAATTAGAAATAACGTTAGACTTAAAAAACATAAATTATAAGCAATAAGAAAAATTATCACTCAAAGTGGATAGCCTAAATTATGTAAACAAAAAAAGACGGTAATTGTGTAGTATAACAAACTAGGCCTAGATGCCGGCTATTAAAATAATTGTACTTAAAAATAATCAGGAATAAAGAATGTAAATTAAGATGTGAGGAAAGTAAATTAGGCCTAGCTAGGGAAAATAGTATTTATGTAAAAGTAAAGATTAAATGTTAAAGTGTAATAGCCTAAGAAATTAGGTTATAATAGAAGAAGTCATATTTGATTTCGGAAAAATCCGCTTAGGGCATTGATTATAAATCTTGTCACTACGAAACGAAAGCGCTACAGTCGAACTTTGGATTAAGAATGTTAAAAAGTTAATTAAATTAAATGAGAAGAAATAAAGTCAAATATGTTATTAAATAAAAGGTAAAAATGCAAAGGACACATCAGAATACAGAAACGCCTTTTATAAAAAGGGAAACTAATCTTAGTTCAGAATTTCCGAACAAACAAAGTCAATTGCCATGGCAACGGCTTTCTGATTGGTCAAAAGTTGAAAAATGGATACTGGGACGTGGGAAGTTTGAAATTGGGGAAGGAGGCCTCACAAAAGAACGCTATCCAAGATCAGAATGCATTAGGCTCTCAAAGCGAGCAGACGTGCTGTTGTACCATGCGATCAGGACAAGAAAAAATGTGCTAAAAACAGAGTAAAAAGTGCTACGATGTGATCAGGGGAAGGAAGATATATATGAGCAAGGGCTCATATATACCCAGAACAAAATTTCGACCACCAAAATGCAAAATTAAAGAAAATAAGAAGATTAACCGAAATTATGGAGAGACGCCTACCTACCAAGACCCTTGAAGCTGTAACAGGACCGACAGATGACAACATTAATGAAGATAAAAAGATTTCTACAGTACAAGGTTATATAATCAATTTAATTATTCTTTTTTAAATAACATTTTACTTCAAATTATATTAACTTAATTTCAAAATTAAATAAGATGGGAATAACCTAAGGGACTGATTAGTCAACTCTCATAGGTTACCCAAATTTAAGTAATAAAGATTCAAAATTGACTTTCCATTCCCATCGCTGTGGGAATGTATGGATTAAGTATAAAGATGTATATCTTATATGGCTTTTTCTAAGTGAATTTCTAATGAATAACTTCCAAAGAAGTTAATTGTTCAAGGCCTAGCCTAAAGGCATTACATAGTAATATTAAGTGTTTGAAAAAGAATCAGATTTTAAAATATGTTAAATTTAACTCTACTAATCAAAATTATATACAAAATTAATTATGGTAACTTTGATAATTTAAATTATATGTAAAATTAATGATAATAAGAAAATTTAAAAACAGAAGGAGATAATAATGTTTAGTTAAATGGCAAGTTGTATGAAATTTTGAAAAAATAATTAGTCAAGAAAATCCTGTGAAATTAAATAAAAACAATAATAATTAATTTGAACCTTGGAACAAATAAATAAAAATGTATATTTTCCAATTAGCTGTGTTTTCATTCTAGATAAGATAAGTTCACTAGGTATCCAGGTATAGTCTTTAAATCACAAGTGTCTCTCAAAGATTCCACTACCCGAAAAGGAGCTTGAACAGGGCTTATCGGAGGCTAATTGGTTTTATCAAAAATTCAGGGGTTGGTTCCTCTGAGAGGTTTATTCCTTGAGGCACAGGTCTATGAAATTAGGTTCGTAGTCAATGGATAAACCATTACGTTCTTACTGACTTAGCAATTGAGGAAGAGAAATAAACAACGGCAAAGGTTATAAAAAGTAAGTCGGTAAGAAAAGTATGGCGCCCAACGTTTGAGGCTCGATGCTTACATTGTAACATCGGGTCAACATCAAATAGAGACAGATTTAAATCGACTAAGGAGCCTAGTGAAACAAAATTAATTAAATAGAATTCAATTAAAATTGTAAAAAATAATAGGAATCATAAAATGAAAACCAAAGAAGTTCTTTAAATTAAATAAGAGTTAATTATAATAAAAATGAAATTAAAAAGAACTTAGAATAAATAATAATAGTTAAAAGGAAATAATTAAGTAAAATAAAATTCAGTAGGCGTCGGTAGGGCATAATATAAATAATAATGTTAGTTATTAATGAAAGTAAATAGAATACATAGGCGTTAGATAGACAAGGTCAAGGGAACACTGAACCGGATCACATCGAGCACAATTCTAAATGAATATTTAATTAAATACTCAGTATATAGTAAAAATATAGAAGTAGGAGAAGTTAGTAAGGGAATAAAAGGATAGTTAAATACGAGGCTAATCGGAGGCTAATTGGTTTTATCAAAAATTCAGGGGTTGGTTCCTCTGAGAGGTTTATTCCTTGAGGCACAGGTCTATGAAATTAGGTTCGTAGTCAATGGATAAACCATTACGTTCTTACTGACTTAGCAATTGAGGAAGAGAAATAAACAACGGCAAAGGTTATAAAAAGTAAGTCGGTAAGAGTACGTATACTTTAATAAAGCTAGATATTAATGTTCAATAAAATTATTACCAAATCTATCCTGACTGGATACTTCGTACAAAGATTTTATTAAAAATAGATTTTTATGTTGAATAAAATTATTACCAAATATATCCTGACTGGATACTTCGTACGTATATTTTAAGGTAGGTATAAAAGGAAGAAAACTCACTATGTAAAAATTAAATTTAACTTTGCCATTTTTATTCAAAAGACATTTATAAATTTTTTATAATACCTAACCTAACCTAACCTATCACAACAAATAAGATTCATTAAAACTATTATGTTTCAAGAAAAACATTAAAATGGAAACTCGGGATTTGATCCCGTAACTTACGATTACTATGCCTGTACCTTAAACATTAGGCCACGGGCTTCTACTGTTTGTTGATACAGTTTCTCTTATTACATTGTGGCTCATAGCTTCCCCTACATTATATCCCCTCTCAAGGAACCGAGTTGAAGGTTGCGCATGCGCGTTGTTGAAGATCCTACACCGGTGAAAGTCTACTCTTGCTTGCGACTGATAATTTAACTCTCTGGTAACCAAAATGTAGGAACAGAAACATGTCTTGTAGTACGAGGGGCGAGGAAATATTTTGTTTTAAATTTATAATGTAGTAGTCATTTTTTAATTTCTCGTAATCAGAATATAGAAAACAGCGCACATTGGTAATAACGAAGATGGAACGCTGAATTACTGAAGCCTTTTTCAAAATCATGACCAAGGGAATATTGTGAGGTTTTCCAATAGAAGGATGCGAGGCTACACCTTGTTAAAACAGCTAAGTGATCAAATTCAAACTTTGCTGAACTATCACAAAGTTTAAATGCTTAAACCGTTTAGTAGAAAATAATAAACTTAATTTTTTTCAATACGTACATAAATGTGATGTATGCATTATTTGGTGCATTTGTTTTCAGTTTAAATTGTAAGAATTAATTATAAAAAGAGCAAGCAAGCAAACTCAAAAACAGAGTCATTTCGGCCATTCATTTGTTAATTTGTAAATTTCCTCATTAGTAAATTGTTAAATGTTCACAAATCAGTAATAACGCAAGGTTTCAGAAATATATATTTTGGTTTGTAATTTTAGAATTTTTTACTAAATAAAATATGTTTGATTTGTTTTAATTGAAGATTTAAGAGAGCAATTATTTAACGAGCACACAAATTCCATACATCTTAATTTAATAAGCCTTTCAATAATAATTAAATAAGACTCTGCTAGTTTAAATGGTGTATCTTTGCATTTTAAAACATTAAATACTTATTTCACAAGTAACCTAGTTCTACCTTCAAGATATGAAGAGCTTTACAGACAGACAGTAATTTGCCTGACCTGTGGCGTAGAACTAGAGCCCTAGTAAGTAAAAATTAATTATGTTGGTAATAAGTAGAATCACATTTCAAATAAAGGTAAATCTTACCGAGGTAAAAAGGACTAGAAACGTTACAAACAAAAACTATGTATTTCTATAAGAAATGTATTTATTGTAAAAGTATTAACGTACTTAATTAAATTAAATAGGTTATGTTCAACCTGGTAATATAGCACAGTACTTTTTACCTTTATATATCCTTTTAGGAGCTTTTATTTAATTACCATCCAGTTAATTTTAAAATATTTACAAGAAGCTTTACCATAGGCATTAGGTGATGTTATATTTTGTTTCCATGTTAAATACTTAAGTTATTACCTATTCATAAAAAGGGTTCTTATTTTAAAAAATAAATTATTAAAATGCACCACCCTATTTCAATTTATTTCCTAGTGTTATATTTTACACGAAAAAAATTCTTTAATGTAATTTGAGTAAACAAACTTTTATTTCAAAGGAATAGTTTATTTGTATCTAGGATTTGATTCATATATTTGACCTTCAGGAACACTGAAACTGTTACCTTAAGCAAGAAAAATATAGATACCCATCCTTTTTACATCTCGGAAGAAAATCGGTGCAGATAAATCAAACTTTGAATGACTTATAGTTGATATTTAAACTGCAAAGTAATGCAATTAGCATTTTTTATGAGTTGCGTTAACTAATATAATGCTGTGATGAAAAATAATGGTGAAATACAACTCGACCATTGCTTCACGTGCTATGAAACGACCCATTTAGTATTACGGTAGGAGATAATAACCATTTGAAGGCCAGCACTCTTTGTTTTTCGTGGTGTTGTGAGCCTCCATATCATGTGGATCACACACATTGTGAATACGAAGAAGTTAGGGCCTTACCGGAAAATGGTTTGATTGATAAAGGCAATGACATAATGGACGATCATAAATAGACAAGGTGTTCATAGAAAAATGAACCATGGGTCACGTAAAACATTAAAAGGGGTGGCGGAGACATGATATCGATAACTAGAATGATCACAGGGAATTATGTCACAACTAGAGGACGATGGGGAAAATCATGTTTTCAGTCTTACCTCTTAATGTGAATCAAAAGCCAATGTAACACACATTAGTAAAGCGTCGTATGACTTGAAAATTAAAAGATATCTGAAATGCATTTTACAGACGATTTTATGATATTTATAAAAAAAGCCTGAAGTTACAGAAATTTTATATAAATATATTCATGAAGTGAAATTGATATATAATAATTTCTCATCATAGTTTCTCATCATAATTTAAGTACTTTTATAATTTTAGAATATTGAAATATGATAAATGTATAAGCTTCTACATACAAAAAAAGTGAAATAAAAGTAACTCAGTGAAATGTATAGCAACAAATTCACTGAGTGTGTTTGTGGCAACGAACAGTAGGACGGAAGAAGATTTCTTGGACTACGTCCTATCCCAAAACCAGTTAGCGAATGATATGTACAATTAGTTGGTACACATTAATCTGACATCTATTTATATCTTAAAGCTGCCTGTTAAGACAGGCATCAGTCAAAATTTGATAGTTTATCAGAGTTAACGTGGTGGTTATTGTTCCGATAAGTAAAGAGTGTACAATTTTTTAAAACATTTAAAAACTCTTTATACGAAACATAGAATAAATTGGGCATGGATATTCTTAAAGTAGGTAGGCCTATGTACAATGCATGGTCCCCATTTTTTTGTTTTAATATATTATTTTGAAGAAAAAGTAACTTTTCTGATAAAACACTTTTAGTCTCGTCAATCTTAAAATTTTGTTATAAGATAAGTGTTTTGTTATACTTCCGAACAAGTCCTTTTCACGTTTTTAGCATTATATTATAAAGTCATGCCTCTTCCTAATCTTTCAATAAAATTGAGTTCCTTTCATCCAATTTTTTGAGTAATCGCTTAAAATCTGATATGCGAGTTACACAATAAAAATTCAACAATTTCCTTAGCAATTTTTTTATATTTGATTTAGGTCCTCCGAGATAAATGCTCGACGTGTAAATCTTTGTACGATATGATGAGAGAGGGTCCTGATGAAAACATATGTCAAAAAAATGAATAATGGTGAAGCTTCTTTATTGGTTTCCCAAAACTACAGTGAAGAATAACGAAAGAAGGTTAAAAAGAAACTGTCACACCTAAAGTCAGAAATTAAAAGTATAAGGTTAGCCTCACACTATATAGAATTTCTTATTCCCAAAAAATGACAATTTGTTACAAGGTACTGTCTCACAAGGAAGATGTCGACCAGGACGCCCACAGAAAACTTTTGTAGATGCCATCGAATAGTGAGAAGGTAAATAGCAGTACTTAATAGTAAATAAATAAATGTATATATATATATATATATATATATATATATATATATATATATATATATATATATAGGTTACGTGTTATATTAAGCTTGAAAGGTTTTTAAAAATGATAAATTTTCGATAATAGCCTATTAGTCCTAAAAATCCTTTAACTTGTTTGGTGGTTTTGGGTATTGGATAGTTTTTGATTGCCAAAATCTTTGCTGGGTTAGGTTTTACGCCATCTGGTGTCACAACATGTCCCAAATATGCCACTTCTTTTCTTAAAAATTCTGTTTTATCCAGCTGTACTTTAAAGTTGGCTTTGCGTAATCTGTCGAAAACTTCTTTAAGTCTTTGTATATGTTCTTGGAGGCTAGTAGAATAAATTATAATGTCGTCTAAATAAACTAAACATGTTTCATTTTGGATGCCTCTCAGAATATTATTCATAATTCTTTGAAATGTAGGGGGGCTATTCTTTAGTCCAAAGGGCATTCTTAAAAATTCGTAGTGTCCCGTTTCAGTTGAAAACGCTGTTTTTTCTATGCTATTTTTATCCATTTCTACTTGGTGAAATCCTGAGGCTAAATCTAAAGTTGTAAAATATTGAGATCGTCCTAATTTATCTAATATGTCGGTAATGTTTGGCAAGGGAAATTTATCGTCAATTGTTTTCTTGTTTAATCCTCTAAAATCTATTACTAATCGAAATTTTCTTTTGCCAGAAGCGTCTTGTTTTTTGGGTACAATCCAGACAGGAGAGGTCTATGGAGAATTTGAAGGTCTAATAATTCCTTGTTCAAGCATGTCCTCAGTTTGTTTATTAATTTCGTTCTTGTAAATCTCTGGATATCTATAATTTCTGGAGTATACGGGAATTTCATCAGTAGTCCTAATAACATGTTTTATTTGGTTGGTAAAAGTTAAATCGTTTCCTTCAATATGGAATAAATCTGCATAATCTTTTATTAAACTTGTTATAGCGGATTTTTCTTCCGAGTTCATATGTTCCATTCTAAATTTTGATAAATCTAAATTTTTTCTTCTCGAATTTTTTTGTTTATAATCTAATAAATTGAAATTAGCGTTCATTTGCATTGCATCAGGTCTAAGGATATTGTATTCTTCTAAAGATTTTAATTCTAATGGTTCATTTACTGTTAATTCTACATTTACTTCTGTGTTGTTTATTATAGGGCAGTAGGCTTCTCCCTTGTGTACTGAGACTATACACTGCGGAATTTCTAATCCTTTTAAGTTTTTGTATGGTAAGAGTCCTTCTCCATTTTTAATATTTTGTATTCTAAATTTAATCATTTGGCTAGCGCGGGCTTGTATAACATAACTTGTTCCCTTTTTTGCTTTCTGTTCCTGACATTCGCTCTTATTATTATTATTTTGTTCTTCTGTGTTAAAATATTTAATCGGCATTTGCTTATTGCGAAATATTAATTTATCATTCTCAAAATTTAAATTAATTTTTAATTCTTTTATGTTATCTAATCCAAGGAGTAAGTCAAAATCTTTATGGAAATCAAATAAATAGAATTTGGTTGTTTCTTTTCCTAAAAGTGGTAGCGTACAACTGTATTTTTCTTTTGATACTCCATGAGCTGTACTCACTTCAAATGGTTCTTGTTTTAGAGTGTTTTTGAAAAATTGGAAAGCTATTGATTTTTTAATAAATGATCTCGTGCTTCCAGTGTCAATCAGCATCTTTAAATTGGTCTTGGGATCGTGGATGTACGGTAGTTCATTTGTGTCGTCTTCTATATGCATTATGGAAAATGTCTTTTTAATGTGGTTAGTCCTAAAAAATGATTTTGGGTATGATTGTCCTCTTGAGTGAATCCGCATGCGTTTTCCTCTTGCGTTGAATCATCAAAGTCTATGTAGCTGTCAGGGTCCTCTTGCGGTTCATAATCTGTTTGTTCGGTCAGATAAGAGTTAGTCATTTGTTCAGTCAATCGATTCATAGTTTGATCGTAATTTTCCTCCTCTATTGGTTTCCCTGTCATCTGATAAAGTCTATTTTGTCTAATTGTGTTCCCTGTTTGACGTGTGGAAATGCTCATTGGTTCTGGTTCAAACTTTTGATGAACTTTTAATGGTGTGTAGTTGTTAGACTGTCTCGGTTGTTGATTTTGCTGTACGTATGAGTTAGGTTTAGTAAATTGGTTAGGATTATTTTGGTAGTTGGGCCTATAATTTTGGAAGGTTTGCTTGTTAGGAAGGGGTTTGCGAATAGGCGGGTATTGTGGGGCCCTAGGTGGAATGTTCTGTTTAATATTTTGAAATAATTTGTTATTTTTAAATTGAAAATCGTTAGTAAGCATATAAGTGAATCTGGATTTTTGGTTCGCATTAGCGATCCTACAGGTTCATGTAAACCTCTAAGGAGAACTCTTAACCCTAGTTTCTGTACATATTCTATCAAAACATCTTTGGCCAATTGTCTTTGAGGCTCTTTATTAACAAAAAATGAAATCTGTAAATTTATTAGTTTTTGAATTCTCTCATAAAATTTAAAAGGTGATTCGTTATTCTCTTGTTTTAACTCAGCCATTTCTAAATTTAAGGTAAAACAATCTCTTTTGTCTGAATAGCTGGTTAATAATACTTTTTTAACCTCATACCAATTATATGAATTTGAGTTTACAACCATTTCCAGCGCTTGGCCTTTTAATTTAGAAAGAATAGAGGAGAACAGATACTCATTTTGAAAATCCTCTGGATTTTCGTTTACATAAAACTTATTTACTATCTTATCACATATTGAGATAAATCTGTGGAGCATAGTGGGCTCTCCACTATACTCAGGAATCATATCAAGATATTCCTACTTTAATGTTGGCGTTGCCATTTTAAAATATTATTTCTTTAAAATAATAAAATTAAAAATCAATTATATAAAATTAAAAAGTATTTACTCTACTTTTTCTTAATTCTATATCTTAAGATCTACTTACAAGTTGATCCAAAATACTTTGCTCATTTGAACAATTTTCACTTTTCACTTTTCACTTACACGATATTCACTCGTGTTCTTAATAGATATGCGCTCTATTAAGTGGTTGTAGATATTCACTCTACTTAAAGTTTCCTCAATTAACGGTTAAAACCGACGGACGTTATATTCACTAACTTCCTTGAGGTGTCCTACTGTTTTCTTGATGTCGTTACAGATATGCGCTCTGTAACGAATCGCGTTTTTGCAGTATCTCGGTTAACGATTGAAATCGAAAAAAATTATGTTCATTAATGTTCCCGAGATGTCCTACCGACTGCGCCAGTTACGTGTTATATTAAGCTTGAAAGGTTTTTAAAAATGATTTTAGTTTTACAAACCTTTGTTAATTACGAAACATTTAATTTAGAAATGGTTACAATAATTTAGCTTAATAAAAACAAATACAATTGATGTACACTCAATCGGAGTGAGAAACGTCTGTACGATACAGTGGCCGCTTAAACACTGCCGGGGCTCTGTTCTCACACCTATATAATACTAAAGCTGTGTAAGCAGGAATTTTCCTAGCACGCATTTAATTATGAAATATTCACATAAAATGTTTATATAACTTATATATATACAAGAAGCACCTACAACACGGATAGGGCTCGAAGTGAGTGCCCCTAAAGCTGGCTTTGGAAACAGAAATGGGGGAAATACTAGTAGAAGATTTTTATATAAATTATAAACTTTAAGGAACCATTATTAGGTATATATTCTAGTATCGTATATCGCCTGAAATTTATTATTGATTCTATGACACGTAGTCACAAAAATAGATACTGACAAATTTGAAACATTGTCTTCAGATACTGCTAAACTGTAATATGTGGATTGTATTCTTCGCATCCCATGACATCTACTTTCCATAAAACGTCATTCCACGGGTCCATTGTTATTGAAAAAGCTTTGTTACCTACAGGCATGATGTCGGGAGGGACTGCTGAGTCTCCCAATAAATACTTTCATTCGTACCATCTAGATTATCCACAAACGTTTACCAGACAGGGTTGTAATCGAGATGTCATCAATAGACTATTGACCTCTGATCCCATTATAACTGGCATGATACCACAGATCACTTAATATAAATGTGCTCTGTGCATGAGACCTACTACACCTAAAACGACAAAACCTTTCCCAAAAGACACTCTGGTAATGCTTTTATCAGCGGAAAAATAGACTTCAGACCAATCGTCATTGTCGTCATTCGAATAATAACTGTTTTTTTACAATAGCCAACGTATTGTATCAAATTTAAAATTACTGTTTTTTTTCTTAATTTACAGTTATTGTGTTTTGGTGAGAAAACCGCCTTTTGTTAGTTTTGCAAAATTTTACGTTGATTTAGATAATAAAATAATATTGTCCGGATTTTATAGTCAAATACGCTACTGCAAAAGGTAAGTGCGCATATTCTGTTTGGCCTCGCAAATATATACTTTCAGAAAAGATAAGAATAAAGGTCAAAATATTTTAGAAAAACATAATTAATATACTTAAATATTTAAAATGTAACTTTAGTAGTCTTCTAAAAGTTACAATAATTTAGAGGACAAAATAGCGATATCTACTAAGATATAACAGAAACCGTGTGTGACGAAATAACAGATGCCTCTAATAATACCATTGCAGGCTTCTGCTGAGCAAAAACCAATTTTAAACCATTAAACAAACGTCATTCTGAAGTATTACACTCTTCAATTTTTACTGTAGTCTTAGTCAATTAAAGTACATTAAAGATTAACAATTTTATTTCTATTCTAATTCTGTTTTTTTTTTTTTTTTTAATTCACTAGTAAAGTATAATGCATTTTACGGAATATAAGGTTTTATGAAAATATTTCTAGAGCTTAAACTTATGTTAAAAACGCATTTTCTTAACAAACAGAAAAAATCCTAGGAGATTTTTAACTACTTTTAACTTATATTAACATTGTTTTAATAAATTAAACACAAAAGTATAATATAATTTAGTGGAACTAAATATTATTATAATAAAACGTTTGGTTTTTAAACTTCTGTGTAAGTCAATAGGCAATGTTTGTATCTTTTTACATTTTTTGAACTTCAGCATTAGGTTATAAATATTTCTTATGTCTTTTCTAAACGATTTCTACGAGGCCATTTTAGCTTAGTAGAGAATTGATGGAGCCTAAATACGCTATAACTACCCAATATTTTATACTATGAATTTCTTATTAATTTTAATGGAAATAATTACACTCTATCATTAAGGCAGAAAATGTGTAAATACTATTTTTGTTATTTACAATTGAAGGTTGATTGAATGAGCAATAAAATAATCAAAGAAGAAACAAATAACGTGAAACAATTTTAACTTTAAGGTTGAAATTACATAGAAGTATTATATTATAGTTTGATACAACTAAACCAATGAATTAAATTTTAAAAAGTAATACATTCCTTGATAAGGACATTTTATGCAATATCCAAGTCATAAACATGCGAGAGTTGCTTTTCATGCAAATATTTTTCAGTTCCAAACTATAAAGAGTTTTAATAGATTTAGTGTTTTATTATTATTTTGTTGTTGTTGTAATTCCTTGTACGATAACTTTAAAAAAAATCATCTACTACTACATCATAGAACTAATTTAAATTATTATAGGTATACCTACATAGTTATTACATGAACATGTTATTACCTCTTGCACAATTATTCTTCTGACAAATGTATATATTGTGCAGTAATAAACAAACTTATTTTTTTCAGATTTCAAATTATTCCCCAATTTTTAAAAAGAATTCCTAAACAAGTAAGTGAGTACCTAATAATTTCCTCTACCGATATTAGAAAAATTACAGTTTATGTTAGCACCTTCATCCAAATTCCTTTACACGAAAAACAAACTGTCAATATAAACATAAAGGTTGATGGTCCATGTGTTATTAACTAAACCGAATTGTCATTGCTACTTGAACAAATTTTGTAAAACACGCAGTGATGGCAAGAATTTATAATGTTCCTAAGGTAATGGGTATTATAAACCTATAGCATTCTCTCAAACGTATATTTAAAAGAGCTGTGAGTATCGTATTTAATCGCGCACTAGAGAAATCCCTTACCGATGAACTCGTTTATTGCTTAAACAGTTTCAGTGTAAAGTTCGTTACCACGGGACACTACAAAATAAATTATATAGTCTTAGAATACACACAATTATTGTTGTAATTATAATAATATTATTACATGGTAAAAAAACAATTATGTGTAATTATTCATAATATTTTAAATGACTACATATTACTTTAGATTATATTACAATTAAATGATTTTATTACATAATCCTTGCATAATGTAATGTTGGCAAGGAGTCCCGAGGGACATAAAGTCGTTCGTGGCGTATCCCAAAGTCTGTGACTATAACGACATGAATATAGATTCAATGATGTGTAATAAATTTTAATGGATACAACGAGACAAGACGTGTTTCGTAAAACAAAATTATTGTTTTAGCTATACCATTTTTTAAAATTTTGTGAGGTTTCATTTTCGTTTTCACCCAAATTTATATGTTCTCATATTCCCTGAAAACGAGAAAACCTACATACAACAATGTTTTTCCTATTTTTTTACTAGCTCTTTTAGTTTTGTTTTTGATACGATATTGATGTGATAAATCCTCGTTTTCTGTTTTCTCTACAATCTAAGAACGGTTTTGATAGTATGTGCTGTGAGAAAGGGACATTAACTTACGTGTATTGAAAACATGGTTTATCATCTGCCATTGGTAAGCCGTTACCAAATATTTGCTTTGTCTTCCAAATGATTTTTTCAAAACTATACCAATATTATCAATTCAGATTTGTGTATACTGATGGATACAAATACATATTTATACTGGTTTCTAAATTTCTATTTTATTTAATTCATACTTTTGTATAACCCTTTGAAATGACTGTATACTTATTATTGTATTTTCTAGGGATGATCGTTATTTTCTGTCATGGTGACTTTTCACTGATAATCGTTTGTCGCTTGAAGTACCAATGACAAAATATGGAAAATGTCAGTTCTATTGACAATAGCTGGATGGGAATTTCCCTCTGTTGTGATGGGACACAATGCCCCAGTCACTGGATGAAACGGCAGTCATTGGATGATATGTCGTTGGTACTGGCTCTAGTCCCACCTCTTGGCTTATGGCTTAGGATTGTTGACTAAAGGGAAGAGGGGGGTTGTCTCTGTTGTGATAAGGCAAAATATCGCGGTCATAGCTGAAAAGTTACTGATATTTTACCACATCTGGCATCGTTTGGTTTGTCGCTGACACTGATTTGTATCAGGTTTCAAAATAGTGACAGTGTTTTGTAAGGGAGACGCTATTTCACATCCGGTATTTTGTAACTAATTTCAAAGAAGTTTAATTTTAATAAAATGAGACTTCCAAAAATGAAAAAGCGAGGTGTAGAATCATTTCACCAGCGTGGTATTCCTGTCTGTTATTGACAAATACAAAGGCAGTCACAGTATTCCTCGACTAAAGTTACCATTAAATGTCACTGATCCATACCTGGCACTGTCACTAAAATCACCGTTATTTTCACTGAATCGACCATCCATAGTATCTACTGTAGTTGTTATGATGTTCGCTATCATTATTTATGGAAAATGTTTTAAAAACATAAACTAGGTTTTGTGTATAATATTCAAACACATTTCCTCTAGAAGCTATTTGTGTGTGGTACATAAATTATGGTGAACATATTTTGTTTTCGTGATAGACTTTTTAAATTACCATTAATTGTCATATATCTCTAAAAACAAAACGTAGTTCCATGAATATAAATAACTTTCTGTAATCGTTTATTAAAATAAAAGCAAGATCTCGTAGGCAACTTCTGTTAAGAGATCCGTAAATGAATCCCTTCGATATGATTCCATTATACAAAGTTATAGTTATAGCAATATACAGCAACAAGAGGAACAAAGGTGTAAAGTTTGGTAAAATATGTTAAAAGTTGAGCGCTGTAGAATTAAACTCTCTAGATTTATTTGTAGAACCTATAACGACGGGTTTCATTTATTCTCTAAATGTATAGTAAAATATAAATCGATAATTGTCGGAATAATACTTCAACCACTATCACAACATACGTTGATTAAAAGTTTATTTTTCAAATATAAATAGGAGAACACTCCAATAAACACCTGGAATATTGTCAAAATAATAAGGTTTTATTCAGTATTAAAGGAATGTTCCGAACAGATAGTAAATTACTTCAAAGTTCACGCCCCATATATTTGTTTTTAGTAAAATTGTGGCCATAAATCCCTCTTCTGATATTCCTGTAGAAGAATTATGAAGGGATGAAATAACTCTCCCGCAAACATTTAGTCGCATTTATTAGAACCTCACCAGGACTAATCCTACAATTTAAATGTACGAGGCTAGCTATAATATGTAAGTAGATATATAATTATAAATAAATTGAATGTTTTTCAATAACATATTAACTACATTTTAAATATGGTGTTGGAGATAATTCTGTGTAAACTCTGCCTAGTTATCCTTTAACTACAGTCGTCATGCCTGACAGGTACCTACGGGGTTGTTTAGTTTCTCCCCCTTATACTCCTTCAGGTAATGGAGTTCAGTAGTTTTCTATTAAGTAATTCATAGCATGGAGTTAGTGTTGTTTGCGGGATTTTGTGCATTGCATTCGTTTTAAGATAATATGAAACTTCTATTGCGAATCACAGACACGACATAAGTATCTGTGTAACATTTTCAACATTTTTAGTATTTATTATTTTTTCTTATATTTGTATTGTAAAGTATTTAATTACATAAACTGAAAACATTGACAGACCTGGATCTTCTAGATTAAAAAGGAAACTAATTTCAACTATTAAGACTCAATGAGTAGAAATATAAGAGTGATTTTGACGGTACCATCACAGACGAGATAGATGAAGATAACAGTGATGTAGATGCTGTATTTAATGAACCATTTTTGGAAGGAATCAAACAAAAATAGGAGAGCTCTGTAAAAAAGTAAAGAAGTAACTGAGAAAAGAGGTAATGATACCGAATCTCAACAAAGTGCATCAGACAAGGAATATGATTTCGAAGAAATACAACCTCTCGAAAATTACAATGTTTTCTATTTGTATAGACAAATTGTTATAAATAATGTTGAATTTCTCCAGCAACAATAATTGAAAGACTAGTTACACTTTGCAATCTGTTTACATCCTATATGCCTAGATTGTTCTGAGCCACTAATGTTAAAGGAACCTGTAAATATGATATTTTTTGTAAGAATTATATATATTTGTGAGGGCAGATTTTTCTAGTGGATAGAGCACGTGACTTCTAACGTAAAGACCAATGGTGATTTTGACTTTGGAAAAGTAATTTATTTGGAATAATAATTGGCGGTTGCTAATAGCGGGAGCTAGATACACTATCTTCATTAAATGTATTTGGTCGTAGTCCGGTAACTGAATTTGTTTCTTTCAATTCAATTTATCCTAATTGTACAAAGAAGTCATCGTAAAAAACAAACGATAATTTTGACGGAACTATGTTCATACCGAACATAAAATGTAAAAACGAAATACAAATAGCCTATATAGTTTAAGTATACTTTGTCAATTCTAACGCGAAATTTAAATATCATCGGAGTGAGTGAATATACTTTACGTTATATAAATGCTTGTTTTTAAATAAAGCTATAAGACAATTTATGTTTGACAAATCTGCCCAGCTCAATTATCAGATTCAGTCATATAATTTAGTAACTTTATAAAATATTTGATTTTCGTTGAAAAAGAGGATGAGGGTCCTATTACTAGAAATTGATTAAAGTTCTTAACAAGTGAGCTTCACTTTAATTTAAATATAAAGAATCAATTATTTGAGAATGGCCCAAAACTCAGATTATACTTCTTGATTGTTCCAGTTTTCCTCTTATGATAATTAAAATTATATATAGCTGAATGTTGTTTGTCCATTGGAAAATAATGATTGTACCTTTACATTTTCTTGGTTAATGATTACTACAATAAATACAATTATTAAAAAGACACCATAATTTATTTTTTACTGTGAGTTTTATCTTCAGGTGGATACTAATCTAGTGATTTTGCATTATTTGGAACGTTTCAAGTTTCTGCTCGTACCTGTGGGAATTTTAAACCAGATAAAGGCAAATAGTATAGTTGGATGAATCAAGTGCATATAAGATTTGAAATGACTGTATGAAAGCATTGTTTTTAAAACGTAACAATCTATGATCGGCATAACTGGTTCAATAGTTTTACCATTTTCAAAAACAATCTAGCTGAGCATTCACAAAGTAAATAGACATAAAAGAAAACAAGTTTATTTTGCTTAAACAGATTTATCGCAGCGCTGCATTTAGAGTGATTAAAACTTCACCGGTTAGCCTGCTCACGCCATTACAAACTTATAATTGTGGTTTTACAACAGTAAAATGTACGTTCTGTTTCGCAGCTGTCATATTTTATTGCTTTTCGAAAGAATAGGAAAAGTAGCTTTGGATACATTTATTTGTTGAACTAAACACAATATATAGCTGAAACAATGCAGCTAAATCATTTTTCTTTCTTTGACAATAGTAATGCTACATTATATTTGCCCTGTTTTACTTGTTATACCTTATTATATGTACTATATTTATCTTGATTTTACAAAAAAAGTTATTCCTGAGGTCGTATATACAAAGTTGTTACAAATTTACATAGGATATGTGTATCTTTCAGAGTTACTAAGGACCCTGACGACTCAGATAATACCACGCTTTTTATTTTTCAGTAAAGGTAAATCATGAAAATAATATTATTACATATTATAAGAAAATAAATTCAATTTACCTGAAATCTTTCTTTGTAGGTATAACACCTTTAATATTTACGGGTTGCACAATTACACGTATTGTAACATTTGCGATAGATAGCGATAGTGATAGAATAATTAAGATAGTGTTATGAAGGTGAGATAATATTATGAATGAAATACAATTGCGTATATTAGCCTACTAATTTTTAATTGTAGAAAATATATTATTGTTATGTATAATAAGATTCCAACGGGACTCGACATTCTCAGGGCTTATTTTTTTAGCTGAAAGAAGGTAAATACGAAATGAAACAAAATGAAGTAAGTTACTATGGTGGAAATTAGGGTCTTAAATCAAATTGTTGGTTGTAAAACTAAACTTACTACCCTAAGTAACAGTAGTGTAAACACAATGTATCCCAAAATAGCTCCTTGGGGCATAGGTTTAATCTTTTGTAAGTGACATTATTTTTGGCACGAAATTAAAACTTAAACCTGATATTACCAAAACAGATCTTTTGTAAAAGGCGCAAAGTAAATTAGGACAAATAAAGGTTTAATTTTTTTTTCATGCATTTTTATTGTTATCGCCGCCAATAAAATACATCTATAATCCCGTTTTTGTTTCTGTTCGAAAACCGTTTAGAAATTCGTTTAAAAAACAAATATATATATATAGCTTTACACATTAAATAAATTTGCACCAATAACCCGTGCGAAGTGGAATAGGGGATTTATTCTCCGTGTATCTAAAAATGTGTTATAACATTAGTAACGCAAGATCGGCATTCACCACACTCAGTATAATTCACGAAATATTATCTACTAACAATAGCATGTCACTCATTTTAGAAGTTATTATTTAGTTTCTGTTGGACAGTGATTCGTGATAAAGGATGGATTATCCGTCCACGTGCCACCTCTAGTGTTAGTATTTCTTGGAGTAAATATCAGTCTGACACGATTCGCGTTTTGAATTTCGTATTATGTATTTCTAGTTGTATAAGTAAATAGTGATGTAAATATGAATCAAGTATGGAATTACCTTGTAAATAGTAGTTAGTACGTTGTTTTTTTAAAAATTTTTCTAACTGGTACTAGAACTAAATTAATTGCACCTGTGTAAATTTTAATATTATGGTATTAGGTGATAATGCTAGCCTAAATATACATAGATACGGAAATTTAAATATCTATTTTTCGACTGCATAAACGACTGTATATATCACCAGGAGTGATTAGGAGTTCCTTCTGAAGACATTCTTTATTTACATCACTTTGAAACGGTACATTTTATATAAAAAGTCATGTAATAAAACACGAAAGCGAATGTTCATTTGTTCTTGTTCATCTGGAGTATTACACAATAATAAACAGAAATACACACAAAGCCTCTACATTGCCTGAAGACAGTATTTATTCAGACGGTGCTTTCTGTGATATTAACATAGAACGGTGTTTATAAACCCGTTTCAAATTCTTTACAAAAGGATAATCTTATTCCGTCATGAAAGAATAATTTTTTCATTTGTTGGTAATTCAAAGATAAATGTAACACAATGTTTGTTATCACTCATGTTGGTTAAAACAAGTTGTATATATAAACAAGTAGAAAGACTATGATTAGTTATCAATATTGAATATATACAGATATATTTCAATACAATAGCATTTTAAAGAGTTCTATGAAATACAGAAATTATAAATTAAAATAAAGAGTAGAAATGAATGATTAGTGTGGAAAAATATGAATACTTAATAATGAAAAATATGTAATAAATAATAAGTAAAATGTGTAACCATCTCCATATAGAATGTACTACACATTTTGTTTTATTAATAAATAAATATGTTATTTATACATTTATAATTAAAATATATAATTTGTTTTTCCCATATACCTAATTAATTTGTAGCTTTTGAAATATATATTTTACGAATACTTATAATTTCATAAATTCTTATTTTCATTGGTTTCTTCAGTCTGTAAAACAAAAAGTAAAATGAGTGTAATACTAATCGTTATCTTTGGAAACGGATGTAACATAAACATGTAATGTATACAAGATGTAAAATATAAGAACATTATATTAAAATGCTATGTGGCAATAGTTTTAGATGTAAAGGTAATGGAATATTAGATCATGTTAAATGGATTTGCTATGTGTTTAAGTTAGTATGACTTCGTTTCTAAATAAATTGTATATTGCATACTGAATACATTGTATTTTAAAATCAATCAGATGCAATTAATTAAATCATGTATTATTCATACACTCTAAGTAAGTAACAATCACACATTTTTTTAGGGTATCCACAAGTAAATATATAATGCCTACATTATATACAATGTAAAATTTGAAATAACCTTATCGAAGAAATTTTACAAAACGCTTCACCTATGACACCTATCTATTACAATAGCATTTAAACAACGATGAAAAGCCAAAATTGAAACTCTTACTTTTTATCTACAATTGAACCAGTACCAATGGTTTTTCAGTAACACATATGACATTTGTCAATTATTTTTTTATTAAAAAACATAATATTTTCATAAAATACTTGTTTATTAAAAATGGAAGTACAGAAACAAAGTGTAGCAGAAATTGTTGATATAGATTGGGCTAATATTTCACCATTTATAGTAAAGCAAACCTTATTACGATATGCAGTGACAGAAACACAATTTTGTACTATTAAAAACGTAAACTTAATATTGGGGATTCAATATATATTGAAATGTTTTGTATAGGGAAACGGTAAGATACATTATCGACTATTGCAAAAAAATAATAATAACAAATGATTCGGAAAATAAATATTATTGAAAAAATATAGGTTCCCTATATATAAAATATTAGTTTCTAAATGTATCTTCCGTAAAACTCAAAAGAAGTATTGAAAAATGTGGTTTTAATACTAGTTATTTGGTTTTAACTTTAGATATATTTATAGTTTGCTATTTCTCATCGTTAAAAACCTCGTATAAACCCCCATGCATTTATAAACATACTAATGTAATAAACATTCTGAATACAAGTTTTAGTTTATTTAGATCTGCAAATATTTGTGTTAATTATGGGAGACAAAGTAGATTGTTTGACTACTTTCATTAGAATAGCAATTAACTTAGGTTTCAGTGAAAAAAAGCGATTCTCTGTTTTTATTTTAATTTTATTTCCTATCCACAGAGTAGGCTATATTTGGCAAAGAAAAGAGAGACTTGTACTGGTTATTGATTACCATAAATTGTAAAATGGAACATAAATAGAATTGTAATAATTGTAACTAAGTAATATAAACCTACTTTTTTCTGAAATTGTAGGCTTCCTACTTAAAAGATTGAGATAAAAATCTATCGTCAAAAAATATATAGAATAAAAGTAAAAAAAATATGCTTTATTGTTCAAGTATTTTTGATTTTTAAATTATTTTGAATTGTTGTAGTTGGGTATAATTTAAAAGTAATTTATTCTATAAGTAATAATAGAGCTGGGTTGTCAGTGATGATTATAGGTTGTGAGTGATGATTATTGTAATATCAGCACTTAAATAAATAACTTCTTCGTTTTTGTAAATTTGTAATAGCATTACTGATGATGATGACGTAATTCATTGAGTAACATATGATGAGTATATTATTTGTCAGTTCGGGTACATCTATTTATGTCTTTAGGAATTATTTTACTATATTGTACATAGATATTCGTCTATTCCTAGGTTTGATGGAAATAATTAGTTGCCTACATTCTTGTATCAACTTGTGCCTAATCATTCCTCTAATTATCCCAAGTTAATAGACAAGTTGATATTAGTGATTTCGAAATAATTGTAGTGAATCTTTGTTTTTTTTAATCTTTTAAAACTTTTGTCTTCTAATCACATATTTGAACTTAAAAAATTATATTTTCACTTTTAACTAAAAATTTAATACAATAATTTAATTCGAATTTTAAATATTGATTTTTAAATCTGATATTAATACAAAAATATATTTATTATATTTGAATAATGTTCTGATAAAATATAAAGTTTTTATCGACAGATTAATTGTAATCATCATAAAATATACACAAAGGGAATAAATTAAATGCTTTTAATTACAATCCAAATAGTCCTGGTAATCAGTAATGGCTTTGTGGATCAGCAATTAGTGACCAGGAACGAGATTGTAAAACCACCCATTTGAGATGCAGGATATAGTGGGCTCTATTTTGAGTGACATGTAATCCCCGGATGCAGTATGAGTTGCAACAACGAGAACAGGGTTATATAAATGTTGTATTATTATGAAAGCATTATTGATTCAATTATGATTCAAAACAATATCATTGTACATGGTGTCGTATGTAGGAAAGTTACTTAAGACTTATTGGCTTTGTATTAATTGAATAGCTTATAAATTACGAAGTGGTTGAGTTTACATTTGCTTCAATATCAATTTTTAATACAATATTAAAATAACTAAAATATATTGTAAAATGAAATAAGATACTAAATCTTAATGAAACGAAGTGAATAATAAAAGACCTAATAATAATTATAAATCGTTTATTTCACGACTAATTGTTTAAATGCATTTACTGAGACAAAGATAATGACTACTGCATTTGGCATCCATTATCATTGCCTCATTCATGATGATATTTACTGGTAGAGGAAACGTTATACAGTCAGTTATAGCCTATTTAAAACTTAACTGTATCTCAACTTCCTACAAGATATGATGTTACTAAGCTTCAGATGTTACAATATTTTGAAATGCTCTATTGTTAAGTACGCCCGAAGTAACGGGTAGTGGTATTAGGGATGAAAAATAAAACGCCTACACCTTTATATGAGGTATATTATGTTTTTAAATTCCATTTTCTTGTTATTTGGATTTGAAATATTTGTTAAAAGTTAAAACTCATAGAGTTATTATGTTTTTAACTATATTTGACATTACCGTGATTGTATTTACTTCATCAAACTAGTTATTTTTTATTATGGGGAAAATTATTTCAATCGTAGGCCTAACTGGAAGTAAAATATCCTTCACGACAAGTAGATGTTTAGAATTTCTTTTTCCATTTCCTGCATTACCAACATACTTATCGGTTTCTGAAGAGTATTCAAAAGGCTTGCTGAAACCTGTCAAAAAATAAATTAAAATATTTTAACATTATCAGAGGCTAGCCAGCAAACGTTCTGAAAATAAAAATTGAACACGAGATCGCAACTAAATAATATGTTGATATTTAAAGTACGGAATTCACATAAAATACACTTTCAGCTGTTTTTCTTGAAGAAGTTTTATATCCGCATCTAATACAATAATTAGTAGATTGTATGGGAATATATATTTTAAATGAAATTAAACGGTTGGACATTCTGAAAAATAACATTTGGCAATACGTTTACATCCCTTCTTGGCATGAAGCTGATCTTAGAATAAAATATTATATAGTTATTTTGAATATATTTTTTATAACATAAATCTCTACTATATGATTTCTATTATAATTTAAGAATTGCGAATCAATATACAAAAGGAATATATGTAACGAAATGACGTGATTGTAACATAATAATGTAGACAGTGTCTTCCCATGGATATTAATAAAAAAATATGTTTTATTAAATACATCGTAAAAATAAACTTGTAAAAATGGAATTTTACGTTTGTATAAAACAATCTACAACAAAACTAGGAATAAATCTCCATATGGGTAATCGAGTACTTATGTTTTTTCCCAGTTCTGCAAACTTTGGTATCAGAGACGGGAGCAGCTGTGAATTGCGCCTCCTTAATGGCATATATCCTTTCTCATTCTGCGAGATATAACAACGTTTGGCTTCAGATTACATATGCTTGCTTGTTCACACATATTTTAAAAATATTGATGTAACGCTACCTAATCTTACTTTTTTTCAGAAATATTGCTTTAGAAGTGAGCATTTAATAGGTGTTTAAATTAATTTTGAAATTTATTACCTGGTAAACATTAAAGTCATCGAAGATCTTCCAGTCCACTGTATGTACACTAACTCATAAAGTTTAACATTTTTATGTGATAATTCTTCGCTGAAAATATAGACGTATTTTAATAGTGTATATCTAATTCTATGTATCCTGATACTAGTCTTTTTTCACATACCTCTGGTACTTAATTTGTTTTCTATACATACATATCGTTTCCTACATAAATTTAACTTTCATTTACTTGGTTGGGTGGCTTTTATTCTTTAGTGTTTATGGAATTTCATACCTTTTTTACAGATTTTGTAAAGTTTTTTTCATTATATAAGGACATTTATAAAAGTGAACCTTCACATATTCTCTCACAAGAACGAAAATGTAATTATAGGTATAGGTTTCTATGAAACAGTGTAAAATATTTAACAGAGGAAACATCGATAATTATGTGAGAAATCATATTTGAACGTGAAACAATGTAGTTAGGCACTTATTATTTTCTAAAATATTCGATATTATTATTTTTGGAAAATACGAAGAATGGGCTACATGAATATTATGTGAAATCGTAAGGAAAATATTATGGTAGAGACAATTGAGCCTGGAAATTAAAAAAAGTGGTGTGGAACTATATAGGTTTTTAAAATTTAGTTATTTGTTCACTCTAATTTTATTATTTCGCAAGTTTTAAACAAAACAAAAGTTACAGTTTAACCTTTATTAGAAAGAAAATACACCATCAATTAATATGATTGTCAAAAAAAAGATTTGTAAAATGCAAATCTTAATTAATAAGGAAAAAAGCAATTGGAATTACTTTAGCATTGAATGCAGACAAAGGAGTAGACAAATGGCTAGTCATACTAAAATGTATGACTATAATCAGATTTTTTTAAAAAGATCCGGCGGCACTGCTTCTAACTATTTGGACCCAACTCTTACTGTAGAAAGTACAACACAGTGGGGGAACCCTTTCACACATCTAGTTCAAGACCTCGTTGTCACGAATCTAACCAAAGACTTTATACTTGACCGTTGCCCAGGTGACTTTCATCAACTCCAGTCAGTGTGATTATATTCAGAACCCGGGTATCCAGTCTTTATGAGCCTTTCGATCTTATCGTTAGGCCTGGACGGTGACCAGCCTCCCTATAGGAAGAGTAGAAAATCCAACCAGTAATGTCGAATTCTACTTTATTCTAGAAATACTCAAAACCAATCGAACCAACCCAACTGCCATGTGTTCCTCCGGGGTACCACTGTACACTGATTGGTTCGATCAGTTCAGGTGTTGCAATCAGGCCTTTATTCACGTCGTAGTGGGTTTTACCTAAGAAAGGGACCCTCAGACATAGGGAATAGCCCTTGAATAGATATATGGATTAGACTTCTGATTAGACCTTGGGAGCCAATGATTACAGATGGAGAAGGAGATAAATGCACGATCGAAGAAAACTAGGATAAAGTTATACGAATGACATAATATACGTATAAAACTAGGATTAGCGAGTAGGAATGATTACATATATAGAATAAATGCATAGTCGTACAAAACTTGGGAGAGACGAATTATAATTATTATAGTTAGATAGAAAGACAAATGCACTGTGGTGCAGAATCATATCTCGGGCAATAAAAATGACTATATTTATGATTTAGGGCCAAATATTCAGTCTATACGATGAATCAGTAGTAGGACAATAACAATGAACAGTATAAGCAGATGGAGAGAGATGTAGAGAGATGTGTAGTACAGATGGGGAGAGAGATGTGTATTACAGATGGGGAGAGAGATGTGTAGTACAGATGGGTAGAGAGATATGTAGTACAGATGGGGAGGGAGATGTGTAGTACAGATGGGTAGAGAGATATGTAGTACAGATGGGGAGAGATATGTGTAGTATAGATGGGTAGAGAGATATGTAGTACAGATGGGGAGAGAGATGTGTAGTACAGATGGGGAGAGAGATGTGTAGTACAGGTGGGGAGAGAGATGTGTAGTACAGGTGGGGAGAGAGATGTGTAGTACAGATGGGGAGAGAGATGTGTAGTACAGGTTGGGAGAGAGATGTGTAGTACAGAAACTGACCTCTTCCCTAGTTCTAATCGTTTAATATCTGTGTTCTTTCCACCTTAGTTTTCTCCCAATCTTGCAGAATATTTTTCCATAAATATATTTCTAGTAATTTCAGTGGCTCTAAATATTATCCTTTACTTCAGTGCCTTGTCTTTCAATCTAGTCATCGAAATTTCTAAAATTATGAAATTTATCTATAAATAGGATATTCTGTCAGTAGATGGAAATAGAAATTGACTGTTCCATAGAATTATACTTTGAGGATTAGGGAATACTAGAGACACATTTAGGTACATATATTCTGTTCTAAAAAAAAAACCTAAGTGGCCAAAGTAATGTTCACTAATGTGAAATGAGGCGCTATGTTAGGTATATCAAATATGGTTTAACCTACTTAGGACTATATCAAACTCTCGTTCTTACTCATTAAAACTTGCCGAGACAAACGTATAAACACATCTTTAGGGTGTTTTATCGTATAGAGTATGTTTTATCCAATTTACATACATTAGCAAAAAGTTGTTTTCTCTTTGGGAATGAAAGCGTTTTAAAGAAACAAAATATCAAGTTTCAAGATTATTATTTAGATTATATTGTCTTATTAATATTTGTGCTATAACTTTTTACGGTGAAAGGGCTGCTGGAATAGAAACTCTAATTGAAGTGTAAGAGTTTTCCCTATTTTAAATTTTGACAATTGTTTTGATGATCTAGATGAATATAATACAAGTGTATAGGTTTTCATGAACAAAAGAACGTCTTATGTATGTGGAACTAATTAACACCCCAAAATCACATTTTATTACATAAATTAAATAAGTAAATGCAAAAATTAGTTGAAATAATTATGATTGAATGATCCGCTCTAAATTGTGGAAATGACAATAATTTTGACACCGAAAAAATAATAATTTTACAATGGTTAAAATTAAAAGGTTTATATTTCATAACTTATGAATATATATTTTATCATTACTTATTAAAATACGATTTACACAGTTGTTAATATTTTACAAGTTAATACCTCCTGACATCTTCATAGATATCTATGTTTTAGGCTTTAGACATTAAACATAGGTCTAGAATAATAATAATCTTCTTACTAATATCACTTAATTATAGCAAATTATTATGAACCGTTTTAGTTGATAAATCATCATCAGCTTTAACCAAGGATTAATTACGTTAGAACTACTAATTTTTCAAGGAATAATATAAATAAAAACCAAACAGAAAAAAATGCCGAAAAAACCTTTATGTAACTCGCCGGAAACTTTGGAATTCAGTTTACTACTGCAGTAACAGGTTTAAAGATTTCCTTTCATGGTGACTAACATAAATTTATAAGCTTCAGTTCATGGTAAATCAGGCACAAAATTCAATTTACTATAACAAAAAAAACAAACAACAAATTACTTTAGAATTTTATATAGGAACTAATAATAATAATAAAAAAAAAATAATAAAAAATTCTGAGGATAAATGGCATTATTTTTATACAACTTTTATAATACAATAATACGGCCGACAATTTACTATACTAACATTTAAAAACTTTATTCAAAAATTGTGTAAACGTCTTAAACTTCTAAAATCTATTCCGTAAGATTTATAAGATTCTTAGAGTTAGTGTCTCCCTAGAAATTTTTGATTTAATAATTGGCAGAATGCACTGATGTTAGTACCACCATTTCTGTCATCTAGTGTTTAAGAATAAAACTGGCCATGGAAGTAAAAATAATTAAATACCACCGGATAATATTTTTGTCCTTTGAATTCGTTAAATAGTAGCAAATTTTTCTTCTTTATGTTTATTATATTCGTTTCTCCTTATATTTGTATATTTTGTATAATTTTCCAAAACCGTTACAAATTTTTAGCTAAAATATCACCTTTAGACATATTTTCTGTTAAATATTAAGCGATATTAAAAGTATATAGAGTTTTTATCATTTATAATGACATTTTCAGATGATTCAAAAATGTTATAACCCTATTTAAATTTATCTATGTCTAGCAGAGTACAAGTTCTTCGTACGGGGTTCAAGTATTTTCGTATTATACTCTGATTTTTGTAAAGTATATCTAACCATGCAAGATGATTAACAAAGTGCATTTACTATAGCCATATAAAAAGTGATTAAAAGACTGTTACAGGTGTTTTGAAACCCAAATACTATCTACTGATTGGGCAAAGAATATAAAGGAGTATAGGTAAATGAGTGACAAGGAAGTATCAAGGGCAGTGGAGCGGTGTCCTGATGAAGTTTCTAAATAACAGTAGACCTATCTGTTAACCACTAACCCTAAGAATAATCCATGTAAAATATCAGCTCAATGGGTTCAATAGGTTCTATGTGATTGAGTAACACACTCACTCACACATACACACACACACAACACACACACACACACACACACACACACTCACACACACACACACACACACACACACACACACACACACACACACACACACACACACACACACACACACACACAACACACACACACACACACACACACACACACACACATACACACACACAAACACACACACACACACACACCCACACACACATACACAAACATACTCCTACATCACTAAATTGCTATATAATAGTATGTTAGTATCATAGTAGATTTTTCATGGATATAAAAGAGAGTTATTTGAGCTTTTAAATTTCAAGTTATTAATTGTAATCACAGGAACACAATATCACTTTTTGTTTCGGACATCCAGTTATAAATTTATACGCATTGTCTTTAATACCTCTAAACCAACAAAAGTATTTTTTATCTAGGCCTATAACCAGAAATAGTTAATAACGCTAAAAAGATATAAATACACAAAATTTGGGAATATATATATAATACCTATGTGTGTGTGTGTGTGTGTGTGTGAGCTGATGTATTTATTTAAGGATGGAAAATTTAGTTATTTATTAGGTTATTTATTAACATACTTGCTACTATACGGACTATATCCGTTCGTTTTGTAGTGCACGTTTTGATAGAATCTCATCTAGTTTTAAGGAGGTAATGTTAGATGAGATTCTAGCGACTCTTCGGGTCTACAAATTTACGGATATACTTCGGATCTAGTTCATAGCTATATACATATATATATATATATATATATATATATATATATATATATATATATATATTGCGCAATACAGTAATTAAATATATAAACTGTACGTATATAATATGAATGAAAAAAAGATATACAATAAACGAAGTTTTCAGATAATGTTCTATTATCATGTTTGGGAGTAAATAATTGCTACAATAGATTACTACACCATGTGCCAACACGTTCATACCAAACAACGATATAAGCGACACAAGTATTTAGAGATTCCCTTTCAAGCCGCATTGTAATTGATTAATTGTCAGACACAGAAAATCACATGACCGGCTATTAATTCGCATTGGGCAGTGCGATTAATTTAAAGCTATCCTGAAATTGGTCCGAAACAATCCTTTTTTATCTATATCTATGATATAATGCCTTACCTTTTAACGTATATATTCATATTTCTAGTTATAGTTGAGAAATAACTGGGGTATGAATAATATTTTCTTTAGCAAGTAGACCCCATATGTGACTACGAAAGAACTTTGTATGCATGTTATTCGTTAAATCAAACATTAAAAACTAATCGTTATGATACATGAATATTATTATTTTTTGAAAAATTGTGTGTGCATGTGTAAGTGTTTGTGAGTGTGTAGGTGTGTGGTTGTGTGTGTGTTGCAACGGGGTGAGAGACCGTCGCAAGTGGGAAATAAGTAATTTCCTGTTTTTTAGAAATAAAGCTGTTTTTAAAATAATCAAGTAGGGAATTATACAATTAATAAAGAGGGAAAAATTAAATAAAACAGTAAATAGAATAGTTAAGTCACACTAAAGAATGTTATAAAATGAATTTGTAATAACTAACTAAATTTGAACATCGAGAGTGAAGCGAAAAAATTCTAAGTGCCTAAAAAAGCTATTTTTCGAACCAAACCACGTAGAACTTTCATCGACATTTCAAAAGAACCACAATAACCTAGAATGAACATTAGAGAAAACAGAATTCAAAAAACTTAAGAAACAAAAAAGTTACAGCCGTTTAAATAAAATAGACATTTTTCAGTGTTCTAAAATTAATTATCAAACTATGCAAGCTAAAACAGATTCGTTGCCCGACTTGCCTGTACAAGGAATAAATCGAGCGATAGCAAACTTTGCAGGCGGGGTGCGGTAGGTGAAATTCACCGCTATATATACTAGGTCTCTAAGCCTTTAGGGACAGTCTGTAAAAATTTTCTAACACGAGGTGCCGCGGGACGCTATGCTGGACCGCGAGTAGAGACCGTCAGTAGGCCGGATGGACCATAACCTCAGCGCTTTCGACATCCAGGACCACCAAGGATGAAGGCTCCAGACTCAGCCTCCAGGACGCTCGAATAGAGGGAAACCACCACCGACGAACCAGGGATGGCGACTTCCGGTGTCCAAGGACCAGGGAATCCAGACGAGGGACCCCAAGGACCGGCAAGAACATCTTTGGCAAGTCATTTTCTTTATTCGATACCGTCACGTCAAATTTAGTTAGGTAATTTTATTAAATTCAAACAAATTTGCAAGCTTAAAACAATGACTTCACTCTTTATAAAATTTTAATAAATTGTATGCTAAGTAAAGGAATTTATGTGCTCAGAATATTTAAAATAATGAATATTAAAATTACAGAAGGCTTTTGGCCATAAGCCGTTTATTTAAAGAAAATGAGAAATTCTCGAATATTATAAATTTAAAAATTAAAGGTCATGAAATATGAATTTACCAATTCCATATAGGAGATAAAATATTATTATGTGTAATTTTGAAAATGATTTTATGTTAATGTAAATGTAATAAATCTATATGCAAAGTATAATTTTTTAAAGCATAAGAAACAAGAAGTAACTCAGTGAATTGTTTTGCTAATATAATTGTGTAATACTTTGAAGGATAAATTTTCTTTTTTATTTCAATAAATAGAGTTAAATATGTCATAAAAATCAACATTATTTGCATTCCATCCTGTGTCAAATAACCAATAAAAACTGTTTAGCTTTTTCCAACTAATATAAATATGATTATCAAATCAGTAATCAAATTTAATTAAATTTCATTAAATGGCCATAGATAAAGCCTAATGTTTTAAAGAGTTTCTCTCTACTAATTTCATGAGCTAGTCTAAAGATTAGTTGGTTTTTTGTAATAAAAGTCCAGAGATTTATCTACTGGCAGATTGTGTTTAAGAGGACACAGGAGCCTTTTAAAATAGGTATTTTTAAACACAATCATATTTTGCACGTTCCCTTGCTGTTTCTGCAGATCATCATCAGGTGGTAAGACTCTGTGTTTTTTATGTGTATTATTCTAAATGTGTTTCTTTCCAGCTGACCTTTCATTTGACATGTGTGACTATACTTAGACCATACACAATTGATAAACTTATTTAGGAGGGTTTATATGTACTTTAAATAGTAGTCAGCGGGAATAGGCTTGTGGTGGGTTTGGCCCTACGAGCAGGAAACATACACTTAACTAAGGGAGTTTAGCACGGTTTTACCAGCAGGGTGATAGGCAGAGTTTTGGTTGTTTATAAATATGTTTTCTTGTAAACAATTAAATTTTTAGTATTCTGCAAGAAAGGATTTAAACAACACAACAAAAAGGTGGGGGGACGTTGCAGAATTGGCGCCCGGACGGTAGGGACTTTGAACAGGTTCCCTATATCAAAATTGAATAATTAAATAATAGAAATGAATCGAGATAGTTTAAATAAATAAAGTCAAAATGTTTTAAATAATGTAATTAAATTTTTAATAATATAAATTGAACGAATCCAAGAGCGAAAAAATAAAATAAATAAATAAATAAATTTGAATAAAGATTTAGTCGAAAGAGCGGGTAGGAACCATCTGGCCTAAACCAAATCGAAAAGAAAGGAATAAGTACATAAATAAATAATTGAATATTAAATAGTAAATCAAAATGTCAAAACCCGAGATAGATAAATTGATGGCCTATTTCAAGGCAAAGGAGGAAAAAGACAAAGAAGAGCGAGAGAAAGAGAAGGCGGAAGCGAAACGATTGAGAGAGGAAGAGAAACAATTGAGAGAGAAAGAGAAGGCGGAAGAGAAACGATTGAGAGAGGAGGAGAAACAATTGAGAGAGAAAGCGAAGGAGGTAGAAAAACGATGGAGAGAGGAAGCGGAACAAAGAGCGAAGGAGAGAGAAGAAAAAGAGAAACGATTGAGAGAGGAGGAGAAACAATTGAGAGAGGAAGCAGAACAAAGGGCGAAGGAGAGAGAGGACAAAGAAAAACAATGGAGAGAGGAAGAGAAACAATTGAGAGAGAAAGAGTGGGAGGAAGCAAAACAGAGAGAGAAGGAGAGAGAAGACAGAGAAAAACAAAAGGAGAAGGAGAGAGAAGACAGAGAAAAACAAAAGGAGAAGGAGAGAGAGGACAGAAAAAAACAATGGAGGGAGGAAGAGAAAATGGAAAGACGACATTTATGGGAGGCTTTCCAGTCAAAATTCGAAGACTATCAAAAAGAAAATAAGACTAAGACAAGTCATATATATGAAAAGTTAAGCGAACATGAGACAGAAATTGAGAGACTAAAAACTAAAACGGAAACAAAAACGGCTAAATTAAACGAGAAAGTACAGGATATCCAAGAGGACATTAAAACGGTAAAGCAACAAGTCGCAAAGGTAAAGCAAACAGCTGAAGCGGGAATAGTAACACAAGTTTGCTTACCAAGGGTAATAGACAGGAACGGGGAGGCTACGTACCGTAGGATTGAGTTCTGGGGGAATGACAAGGAAGATCCAATGACATTCCTAGGGGAAATAGAAGATCTATTTTCTGAAATAGACAATACTATGGACGAGACTGCAAAATTAAGAATTGTAGAACGATATTTGAAAGGGGCAGCGGATGCATGGTGGAAAGCCACAAAGAACAATACAGAAACTTATTCTGAATTCAGGCAGGAATTCACGGAGCATTTCTGGAGTTATCGCCAGCAGGATAGGGTACGCAGACAAATAAATCAAGGGCGCTACCATAATAATGGACCATACTCTATGGCAGAGTATTTTATTATGATGGTAAACAGGGCGAAAAACTTAGACCCGATAATCCCAGAGAACGATCTCATTTTCATGTTAATGAAACACTTTGGGAGTAACGTTCAGCTAGCTAGTGTGGGGAACCCCACAAGTAACATCAAACAAGTGATAGTTTTCCTACAACAGCTAGACAGCGTTACTGATAACGGCAATGGTAATGGGATCGCTCAAAGAAGTCAACAGAGGCAGGTTGCTCCAAACCAACAACCTAACCCTAACCCTAGGTCCCATGGTGATACCGCAAAATACCAAGAGACCAAGTATCCTAAAAACCCTCATCCTAAATCGCCTATCCCCGGACCAAGCGACCACAAGCCAAAAAACTAAATATGAGGATCTCTGGCAACAATCAGGGAGATAAATTAACCAGGTTAGAGATCCGAAGCACAAAGAAGTCAAAAATAATTCAGAGCGAGAGACCGAAGGAAAAGCCGGTTTACCATCATAATAAGATCAGGCTAGGCGGTTTTTCCATGTCTATTAGGGACGATTTGTTAGAGGAAAGAATTGACTCGGTTATAACACTAGAGAATATAGACCAGTGTCCAGTGATAGAGTGCGAAATTAAGGACCATAAGTTAATTGCACAAGTTGATACAGGTGCCCAAATGTCTGTGATTAAAACAGAAAAATACATAGCCCTAAAACAAAGCGGGAATTTATTCTATGAGCTACCTATAGCTAATGTAGCGATAGTCACAGCATTAGGGTCAACCTGTAAACGAGTCAAATTACAAACAATGCTACCTCTAACATTAAACGGACACACAAAGGAATTTGTTTTCTTGATTGTGGACAATCTACGGGTTGACCTCATCTTGGGAGCAAATACTTTGTGTGCGTTAAAAGCCCGGATAAACATGGAGAGATCGTTCATGACGTATGAAATTGATGGATATCTGCTGCACCAGGAGTTTCTTGTATCGAATGATAATAAAAATGATATAATACAAGAGATAGGATGTAATAAAATTAATAAAATAACAAACAAAAATACTAACAAAAATGTAATATGTTCCGACGTTACAAGCGGGGAACAGGAAATAAATATAATAGGCTCGTCTGTTATAGACGGGCAAATTAACGACGGCAAATTAACACATGTAGAGCCGACATTGGAGTGCCCGATAGTGAATAGCGAACAGGAGGGGCTGTTCACGGGCAAGGATCAGGAAGAAGGGTCCTTGTGCGAGTTAGGCGATGACAAACCAAAAAATAAACAAATACGAAACAAAAATATAACTAAAAATGTAAAATGTTCCACCGATACAAGCGGGGAACAAAAAATAAAATCAAAACAATTGTCAATGAATAAAGTTAAGAACGAGATTACCAAAAATTTAAATAACAAGTTGTGCGAAAATTCGAGGAAGAGTGAATTATTAAACTGTGAAAGAACGGAATCAAGTAAGCTAACGGGATTAAACAAAGCAAAAAATGGGTTAACCAAGCCTACAACAAACAAATTAAATAATGACGAGGGAGGATTCAACGAATTAAATAAAAATGGCTACAAGCCGAAACAAATAAAATTCCAACAAGTTAGGGAAAGACCTAATTGTCGGGAAACAAATCCGTTAGACTTAACAAGAATTCAAAGCACTTTAATTCTAATCAATCTTGCTTGAAAACGAAGTCCAAATTGTTTGCTAAAAATAAATTTAAAAGTAAATCTCACCAGTATAAAAATTATCAAAATAAACCAAGTAAAAGTAAATCAAAAGTAAAAATAAAATACAGGAATTACGCACAATGGCGTAACACAAAACGCCGAGAGAAAATCAGAACGCGTAAAATATGTCTTAAAATAAATACGATTAAGTTGGAAAATACAAATAATCATTGCATAGTAAACAAACAAGAAATGTTGAAGTTACCAGAATTGATAAACAGTTATTCAGAAGTGTTTAATGAAAGATTTTATGAATAAGTAAGAAATATTTTAAAACTAAATGCTGTTAAGATAGGCAGTACCAATAAATAACCGCTGTACTTTAAATAAATTAGAATTGTCTAGGTTACAACAATAACAATAAAATATTCAGATGTTTGAATGAAAGACCCACCGAGTCGAACAAATGTAAACAAAAGCTCAAGGTTAAGGGCAATCACTTGTGTTTGTAAACACGGCCACAACGGAAATATCCGGTGGACGGGCGGGGAACGAGTTTATAAAAACATTCCTTGCAGCAAAATAAGCCGGACGTACCAAAATAGTAGAGGGCAAAAAAGCCTAAATGTATTTAAAACAGGACAAAGTCAATAGGATGTTCTACGGAAGTTCCAAAAATAATTTAAAGAGAAATGTTTAAGGGATATGGAACAAACTCAGGAACAATAACTTGATTTGTTACAATTAATCAAATCAACTGTGTCAACAATTATAAAATATCTTGTAATGTATTCTGTAAAATTGTATATGATACTAAAAACATTAAGAAGCGTTATGACGAGTAAAGGGATTCTAGAATCTGAACTTTACACCGATCATAATCCTAAAAGTACAGAAATGCCAAATTAGAATATTGCTGCAATAATAGAACCAGTACGCGAGCGATAAGCTAAGTTAGGCAGGAATTAAATTGTCAGAAAGATTCACAAACTGATTTAATGTAAAAACAAGTATAAGCAGTAGTTGAACAAGGCTAAATCTAGACTTTAAGATTAGCTACGTATTTGTAAAGGGACAAATGTTTAAATCTAAAACAAACTATTTAATAAATAAACCAACATTACAAAAGTATTATTCAGGAAGTCTTTGTGTATATTGAGCAAACATTGGCGAGCTACATCCACTGCTTAAATCAAACAAGCGGGTTAAATCAAGCAACAATCAGGAAGATAGCAGGCGAATTTTAATAACTTGTACAACAAATACGCTGTCAGACCTTGCAGAATCAAACAAGAAATTTGTGTGCATGAGATAGTGGGTCGTTAGATCAGACTTTCACTGGACAATATAAAACAAGAAAACTTGTGTACTGACGATCAAGGTCGCAACAATAAAAACTTTGCATTGAAATCAGAAGCAATCGAAATTTATCAAGTGGACTTCGATAATCTGGACACAAGCCAGTCTTATAAATTATACAATAGGAAGATAGAGAATTTAAAAGGCAAGTTTCGTTCCGTTTTAATATGATAAGTAGAATTATTGTTGTACTTTATTAGAATGTTTACAAGCCAGCTCATTGACCTTGCCAGGTAGTTTGGAATGTGGAATCCACGCAATAGTTAGCCGGTACGACAAGGAAAGGTCTATCGGAAAGTAAACAAATTAAACTCGATAAACTGTACTTCCACAGCTGACACAATAATACGTAATAGTTAAGATATAAAAGGAATATGTCTAAAATATAGTATTGTAGGATAAGTTAGGTTTTTAATTGCAAGTCATTGTTTTTAAAGCCAGAACTAGTATAAAATGAAATTGACGTGGTAAATATATAAAGGAAATGACAGCCATTAGTGTGGTGAATAATGTGTAATTTGACAAAATAAAAGTTAGTGTAAACAAAAGTGACTAATAAATTGCTAATTGACTTGTGTTTGAAGTGTTTCAGGGTGAAAACTTCTCAAGAGACAAGAGAATAATAATAAGAAAATTTTGTAATAGAATAAGATAGTTTAAGTAAGAGTAAGATAAGGAATTGGTAAAAAACATTTTAACAAAGTAAAACATTTTTAACCTCTCAAACGGGGAAATTGCAACGGGGTGAGAGACCTTTGCAAGTGGGAAATAAGTAATTTCCTGTTATTTAGAAATAAAGCTGTTTTTAAAATAATCAAGTAGGGAATTATACAATTAATAAAGAGGGAAAAATTAAATAAAACAGTAAATAGAATAGTTAAGTCACACTAAAGAATGTTATAAAATGAATTTGTAATAACTAACTAAATTTGAACATCGAGAGTGAAGCGAAAAAATTCTAAGTGCCTAAAAAAGCTATTTTTCGAACCAAATCACGTAGAACTTTCATCGACATTTCAAAAGAACCACAATAACCTAGAATGAACATTAGAGAAAACAGAATTCAAAAAACTTAAGAAACAAAAAAGTTACAGCCGTTTAAATAAAATAGACATTTTTCAGTGTTCTAAAATTAATTATCAAACTATGCAAGCTAAAACAGATTCGTTGCCCGACTTGCCTGTACAAGGAATAAATCGAGCGATAGCAAACTTTGCAGGCGGGGTGCGGTAGGTGAAATTCACCGCTATATATACTAGGTCTCTAAGCCTTTAGGGACAGTCTGTAAAAATTTTCTAACACGAGGTGCCGCGGGACGCTATGCTGGACCGCGAGTAGAGACCGTCAGTAGGCCGGATGGACCATAACCTCAGCGCTTTCGACATCCAGGACCACCAAGGATGAAGGCTCCAGACTCAGCCTCCAGGACGCTCGAATAGAGGGAAACCACCACCGACGAACCAGGGATGGCGACTTCCGGTGTCCAAGGACCAGGGAATCCAGACGAGGGACCCCAAGGACCGGCAAGAACATCTTTGGCAAGTCATTTTCTTTATTCGATACCGTCACGTCAAATTTAGTTAGTTAATTTTATTAAATTCAAACAAATTTGCAAGCTTAAAACAATGACTTCACTCTTTATAAAATTTTAATAAATTGTATGCTAAGTAAAGGAATTTATGTGCTCAGAATATTTAAAATAATGAATATTAAAATTACAGAAGGCTTTTGGCCATAAGCCGTTTATTTAAAGAAAATGAGAAATTCTCGAATATTATAAATTTAAAAATTAAAGGTCATGAAATATGAATTTACCAATTCCATATAGGAGATAAAATATTATTATGTGTAATTTTGAAAATGATTTTATGTTAATGTAAATGTAATAAATCTATATGCAAAGTATAATTTTTTAAAGCATAAGAAACAAGAAGTAACTCAGTGAATTGTTTTGCTAATATAATTGTGTAATACTTTGAAGGATAAATTTTCTTTTTTATTTCAATAAATAGAGTTAAATATGTCATAAAAATCAACATTATTTGCATTCCATCCTGTGTCAAATAACCAATAAAAACTGTTTAGCTTTTTCCAACTAATATAAATATGATTATCAAATCAGTAAACAAATTTAATTAAATTTCATTAAATGGCCATAGATAAAGCCTAATGTTTTAAAGAGTTTCTCTCTACTAATTTCATGAGCTAGTCTAAAGATTAGTTGGTTTTTTGTAATAAAAGTCCAGAGATTTATCTACTGGCAGATTGTGTTTAAGAGGACACAGGAGCCTTTTAAAATAGGTATTTTTAAACACAATCATATTTTGCACGTTCCCTTGCTGTTTCTGCAGATCATCATCAGGTGGTAAGACTCTGTGTTTTTTATGTGTATTATTCTAAATGTGTTTCTTTCCAGCTGACCTTTCATTTGACATGTGTGACTATACTTAGACCATACACAATTGATAAACTTATTTAGGAGGGTTTATATGTACTTTAAATAGTAGTCAGCGGGAATAGGCTTGTGGTGGGTTTGGCCCTACGAGCAGGAAACATACACTTAACTAAGGGAGTTTAGCACGGTTTTACCAGCAGGGTGATAGGCAGAGTTTTGGTTGTTTATAAATATGTTTTCTTGTAAACAATTAAATTTTTAGTATTCTGCAAGAAAGGATTTAAACAACACAACAAAAAGGTGGGGGGACGTTGCAGAATTGGCGCCCGGACGGTAGGGACTTTGAACAGGTTCCCTATATCAAAATTGAATAATTAAATAATAGAAATGAATCGAGATAGTTTAAATAAATAAAGTCAAAATGTTTTAAATAATGTAATTAAATTTTTAATAATATAAATTGAACGAATCCAAGAGCGAAAAAATAAAATAAATAAATAAATAAATTTGAATAAAGATTTAGTCGAAAGAGCGGGTAGGAACCATCTGGCCTAAACCAAATCGAAAAGAAAGGAATAAGTACATAAATAAATAATTGAATATTAAATAGTAAATCAAAATGTCTAAACCCGAGATAGATAAATTGATGGCCTATTTCAAGGCAAAGGAGGAAAAAGACAAAGAAGAGCGAGAGAAAGAGAAGGCGGAAGCGAAACGATTGAGAGAGGAAGAGAAACAATTGAGAGAGAAAGAGAAGGCGGAAGAGAAACGATTGAGAGAGGAGGAGAAACAATTGAGAGAGAAAGCGAAGGAGGTAGAAAAACGATGGAGAGAGGAAGCGGAACAAAGAGCGAAGGAGAGAGAAGAAAAAGAGAAACGATTGAGAGAGGAGGAGAAACAATTGAGAGAGGAAGCAGAACAAAGGGCGAAGGAGAGAGAGGACAAAGAAAAACAATGGAGAGAGGAAGAGAAACAATTGAGAGAGAAAGAGTGGGAGGAAGCAAAACAGAGAGAGAAGGAGAGAGAAGACAGAGAAAAACAAAAGGAGAAGGAGAGAGAAGACAGAGAAAAACAAAAGGAGAAGGAGAGAGAGGACAGAGAAAAACAATGGAGGGAGGAAGAGAAAATGGAAAGACGACATTTATGGGAGGCTTTCCAGTCAAAATTCGAAGACTATCAAAAAGAAAATAAGACTAAGACAAGTCATATATGTGAAAAGTTAAGCGAACATGAGACAGAAATTGAGAGACTAAAAACTAAAACGGAAACAAAAACGGCTAAATTAAACGAGAAAGTACAGGATATCCAAGAGGACATTAAAACGGTAAAGCAACAAGTCGCAAAGGTAAAGCAAACAGCTGGAGCGGGAATAGTAACACAAGTTTGCTTACCAAGGGTAATAGACAGGAACGGGGAGGCTACGTACCGTAGGATTGAGTTCTGGGGGAATGACAAGGAAGATCCAATGACATTCCTAGGGGAAATAGAAGATCTATTTTCTGAAATAGACAATACTATGGACGAGACTGCAAAATTAAGAATTGTAGAACGATATTTGAAAGGGGCAGCGGATGCATGGTGGAAAGCCACAAAGAACAATACAGAAACTTATTCTGAATTCAGGCAGGAATTCACGGAGCATTTCTGGAGTTATCGCCAGCAGGATAGGGTACGCAGACAAATAAATCATGGGCGCTACCATAATAATGGACCATACTCTATGGCAGAGTATTTTATTATGATGGTAAACAGGGCGAAAAACTTAGACCCGATAATCCCAGAGAACCATCTCATTTTTATGTTAATGAAACACTTTGGGAGTAACGTTCAGCTAGCTAGTGTGGGGAACCCCACAAGTAACATCAAACAAGTGATAGTTTTCCTACAACAGCTAGACAGCGTTACTGATAACGGCAATGGTAATGGGATCGCTCAAAGAAGTCAACAGAAGCAGGTTGCTCCAAACCAACAACCTAACCCTAACCCTAGGTCCCATGGTGATACCGCAAAATACCAAGAGACCAAGTATCCTAAAAACCCTCATCCTAAATCGCCTATCCCCGGACCAAGCGACCACAAGCCAAAAAACTAAATATGAGGATCTCCGGCAACAATCAGGGAGATAAATTAACCAGGTTAGAGATCCGAAGCACAAAGAAGTCAAAAATAATTCAGAGCGAGAGACCGAAGGAAAAGCCGGTTTACCATCATAATAAGATCAGGCTAGGCGGTTTTTCCATGTCTATTAGGGACGATTTGTTAGAGGAAAGAATTGACTCGGTTATAACACTAGAGAATATAGACCAGTGTCCAGTGATAGAGTGCGAAATTAAGGACCATAAGTTAATTGCACAAGTTGATACAGGTGCCCAAATGTCTGTGATTAAAACAGAAAAATACATAGCCCTAAAACAAAGCGGGAATTTATTCTATGAGCTACCTATAGCTAATGTAGCGATAGTCACAGCATTAGGGTCAACCTGTAAACGAGTCAAATTACAAACAATGCTACCTCTAACATTAAACGGACACACAAAGGAATTTGTTTTCTTGATTGTGGACAATCTACGGGTTGACCTCATCTTGGGAGCAAATACTTTGTGTGCGTTAAAAGCCCGGATAAACATGGAGAGATCGTTCATGACGTATGAAATTGATGGATATCTGCTGCACCAGGAGTTTCTTGTATCGAATGATAATAAAAATGATATAATACAAGAGATAGGATGTAATAAAATTAATAAAATAACAAACAAAAATACTAACAAAAATGTAATATGTTCCGACGTTACAAGCGGGGAACAGGAAATAAATATAATAGGCTCGTCTGTTATAGACGGGCAAATTAACGACGGCAAATTAACACCTGTAGAGCCGACATTGGAGTGCCCGATAGTGAATAGCGAACAGGAGGGGCTGTTCACGGGCAAGGATCAGGAAGAAGGGTCCTTGTGCGAGTTAGGCGATGACAAACCAAAAAATAAACAAATACGAAACAAAAATATAACTAAAAATGTAAAATGTTCCACCGATACAAGCGGGGAACAAAAAATAAAATCAAAACAATTGTCAATGAATAAAGTTAAGAACGAGATTACCAAAAATTTAAATAACAAGTTGTGCGAAAATTCGAGGAAGAGTGAATTATTAAACTGTGAAAGAACGGAATCAAGTAAGCTAACGGGATTAAACAAAGCAAAAAATGGGTTAACCAAGCCTACAACAAACAAATTAAATAATGACGAGGGAGGATTCAACGAATTAAATAAAAATGGCTACAAGCCGAAACAAATAAAATTCCAACAAGTTAGGGAAAGACCTAATTGTCGGGAAACAAATCCGTTAGACTTAACAAGAATTCAAAGCACTTTAATTCTAATCAATCTTGCTTGAAAACGAAGTCCAAATTGTTTGCTAAAAATAAATTTAAAAGTAAATCTCACCAGTATAAAAATTATCAAAATAAACCAAGTAAAAGTAAATCAAAAATAAAAATAAAATACAGGAATTACGCACAATGGCGTAACACAAAACGCCGAAAGAAAATCAGAACGCGTAAAATGTCTTAAAATAAATACGATTAAGTTGGAAAATACAAATAATCATTGCATAGTAAACAAACAAGAAATGTTGAAGTTACCAGAATTGATAAACAGTTATTCAGAAGTGTTTAATGAAAGATTTTATGAATAAGTAAGAAATATTTTAAAACTAAATGCTGTTAAGATAGGCAGTACCAATAAATAACCGCTGTACTTTAAATAAATTAGAATTGTCTAGGTTACAACAATAACAATAAAATATTCAGATGTTTGAATGAAAGACCCACCGAGTCGAACAAATGTAAACAAAAGCTCAAGGTTAAGGGCAATCACTTGTGTTTGTAAACACGGCCACAACGGAAATATCCGGTGGACGGGCGGGGAACGAGTTTATAAAAACATTCCTTGCAGCAAAATAAGCCGGACGTACCAAAATAGTAGAGGGCAAAAAAGCTTAAATGTATTTAAAACAGGACAAAGTCAATAATATGTTCTACGGAAGTTCCAAAAATAATTTAAAGAGAAATGTTTAAGGGATATGGAACAAACTCAGGAACAATAACTTGATTTGTTACAATTAATCAAATCAACTGTGTCAACAATTATAAAATATCTTGTAATGTATTCTGTAAAATTGTATATGATACTAAAAACATTAAGAAGCGTTATGACGAGTAAAGGGATTCTAGAATCTGAACTTTACACCGATCATAATCCTAAAAGTACAGAAATGCCAAATTAGAATATTGCTGCAATAATAGAACCAGTACGCGAGCGATAAGCTAAGTTAGGCAGGAATTAAATTGTCAGAAAGATTCACAAACTGATTTAATGTAAAAACAAGTATAAGCAGTAGTTGAACAAGGCTAAATCTAGACTTTAAGATTAGCTACGTATTTGTAAAGGGACAAATGTTTAAATCTAAAACAAACTATTTAATAACTAAACCAACATTACAAAAGTATTATTCAGGAAGTCTTTGTGTATATTGAGCAAACATTGGCGAGCTACATCCACTGCTTAAATCAAACAAGCGGGTTAAATCAAGCAACAATCAGGAAGATAGCAGGCGAATTTTAATAATTTGTACAACAAATACGCTGTCAGACCTTGCAGAATCAAACAAGAAATTTGTGTGCATGAGATAGTGGGTCGTTAGATCAGACTTTCACTGGACAATATAAAACAAGAAAACTTGTGTACTGACGATCAAGGTCGCAACAATAAAAACTTTGCATTGAAATCAGAAGCAATCGAAATTTATCAAGTGGACTTCGATAATCTGGACACAAGCCAGTCTTATAAATTATACAATAGGAAGATAGAGAATTTAAAAGGCAAGTTTCGTTCCGTTTTAATATGATAAGTAGAATTATTGTTGTACTTTATTAGAATGTTTACAAGCCAGCTCATTGACCTTGCCAGGTAGTTTGGAATGTGGAATCCACGCAATAGTTAGCCGGTACGACAAGGAAAGGTCTATCGGAAAGTAAACAAATTAAACTCGATAAACTGTACTTCCACAGCTGACACAATAATACGTAATAGTTAAGATATAAAAGGAATATGTCTAAAATATAGTATTGTAGGATTAGTTAGGTTTTTAATTGCAAGTCATTGTTTTTAAAGCCAGAACTAGTATAAAATGAAATTGACGTGGTAAATATATAAAGGAAATGACAGCCATTAGTGTGGTGAATAATGTGTAATTTGACAAAATAAAAGTTAGTGTAAACAAAAGTGACTAATAAATTGCTAATTGACTTGTGTTTGAAGTGTTTCAGGGTGAAAACTTCTCAAGAGACAAGAGAATAATAATAAGAAAATTTTGTAATAGAATAAGATAGTTTAAGTAAGAGTAAGATAAGGAATTGGTAAAAAACATTTTAACAAAGTAAAACATTTTTAACCTCTCAAACGGGGAAATTGCAACGGGGTGAGAGACCTTTGCAAGTGGGAAATAAGTAATTTCCTGTTATTTAGAAATAAAGCTGTTTTTAAAATAATCAAGTAGGGAATTATACAATTAATAAAGAGGGAAAAATTAAATAAAACAGTAAATAGAATAGTTAAGTCACACTAAAGAATGTTATAAAATGAATTTGTAATAACTAACTAAATTTGAACATCGAGAGTGAAGCGAAAAAATTCTAAGTGCCTAAAAAAGCTATTTTTCGAACCAAACCACGTAGAACTTTCATCGACATTTCAAAAGAACCACAATAACCTAGAATGAACATTAGAGAAAACAGAATTCAAAAAACTTAAGAAACAAAAAAGTTACAGCCGTTTAAATAAAATAGACATTTTTCAGTGTTCTAAAATTAATTATCAAACTATGCAAGCTAAAACAGATTCGTTGCCCGACTTGCCTGTACAAGGAATAAATCGAGCGATAGCAAACTTTGCAGGCGGGGTGCGGTAGGTGAAATTCACCGCTATATATACTAGGTCTCTAAGCCTTTAGGGACAGTCTGTAAAAATTTTCTAACACGAGGTGCCGCGGGACGCTATGCTGGACCGCGAGTAGAGACCGTCAGTAGGCCGGATGGACCATAACCTCAGCGCTTTCGACATCCAGGACCACCAAGGATGAAGGCTCCAGACTCAGCCTCCAGGACGCTCGAATAGAGGGAAACCACCACCGACGAACCAGGGATGGCGACTTCCGGTGTCCAAGGACCAGGGAATCCAGACGAGGGACCCCAAGGACCGGCAAGAACATCTTTGGCAAGTCATTTTCTTTATTCGATACCGTCACGTCAAATTTAGTTAGTTAATTTTATTAAATTCAAACAAATTTGCAAGCTTAAAACAATGACTTCACTCTTTATAAAATTTTAATAAATTGTATGCTAAGTAAAGGAATTTATGTGCTCAGAATATTTAAAATAATGAATATTAAAATTACAGAAGGCTTTTGGCCATAAGCCGTTTATTTAAAGAAAATGAGAAATTCTCGAATATTATAAATTTAAAAATTAAAGGTCATGAAATATGAATTTACCAATTCCATATAGGAGATAAAATATTATTATGTGTAATTTTGAAAATGATTTTATGTTAATGTAAATGTAATAAATCTATATGCAAAGTATAATTTTTTAAAGCATAAGAAACAAGAAGTAACTCAGTGAATTGTTTTGCTAATATAATTGTGTAATACTTTGAAGGATAAATTTTCTTTTTTATTTCAATAAATAGAGTTAAATATGTCATAAAAATCAACATTATTTGCATTCCATCCTGTGTCAAATAACCAATAAAAACTGTTTAGCTTTTTCCAACTAATATAAAAATGATTATCAAATCAGTAAACAAATTTAATTAAATTTCATTAAATGGCCATAGATAAAGCCTAAGGTTTTAAAGAGTTTCTCTCTACTAATTTCATGAGCTAGTCTAAAGATTAGTTGGTTTTTTGTAATAAAAGTCCAGAGATTTATCTACTGGCAGATTGTGTTTAAGAGGACACAGGAGCCTTTTAAAATAGGTATTTTTAAACACAATCATATTTTGCACGTTCCCTTGCTGTTTCTGCAGATCATCATCAGGTGGTAAGACTCTGTGTTTTTTATGTGTATTATTCTAAATGTGTTTCTTTCCAGCTGACTTTTCATTTGACATGTGTGACTATACTTATACCATACACAATTGATAAACTTATTTAGGAGGGTTTATATGTACTTTAAATAGTAGTCAGCGGGAATAGGCTTGTGGTGGGTTTGGCCCTACGAGCAGGAAACATACACTTAACTAAGGGAGTTTAGCACGGTTTTACCAGCAGGGTGATAGGCAGAGTTTTGGTTGTTTATAAATATGTTTTCTTGTAAACAATTAAATTTTTAGTATTCTGCAAGAAAGGATTTAAACAACACAACAAAAAGGTGGGGGGACGTTGCAGTGTGTGTATGTAAGACTCTTACATAGAATCGCATTTCCGACGTTTCGCTAGAATCTCATCTAGCATTGACGAAGGGAACCCAACAACATTTGAATATCGTACCAATTGTTGCTAGATGAGAATCTATTGAAACGTCGGAAATGTGATTTTATGCACTGCGAAATGAACGTGTGTACTCCGGGTAATAAATATTCATTATCATCATCATCATAATATATATATATATATATATATATATATATTATAACGTGAAGTATGAGGCTTTAGATAAACTTCAGTTAGTTGCTAAAATAATTTTCTGTGTGATTAATTCAGGAAAGACACAAATAGTGTCGACAAAGCAGGAACCTTGCCATTATCCTTTTCCAGGAAAGCTATATGTTGAGTGCGGCAATCATAGACAATAGAGAAGGGTACAGCTTGTTGAGACAGGGAAATCCAGCGGCCGATATAGTCTGGGAAAATAACCGTGTACCGTTAGGTTAAGCTAATTGTAGAACTGTGGGGAACTTACAAAGAACGTATTGTGGTAGTGGGAAAGATTAGATTTTTCAATAAAAACTAAATGATCGGGGAAGTTGGAGGAAGTTTGAGGAGAGTCTCAGAGGAAGGCAGAAGGATTGGTGGCGACAAGGATGGGAGTGATGTAAAATGAAAAAAATGTTAAATTAAGTAAAGAGTTTTTATAAGAAAATTTTAAAAAGTGCGACATAAAAGTTTTTTTTTATAAATACAAAGTAAGTTTTTTTGTGTGTCAAGTGTAAGTGCAGAAGGTAACAAAGTCCAAGATTCCAGGAGCTCTTCAGAACAATAAGTATTAATCGAATATAGGTGTAGCCAACAGACATCTAAATTTTAGTAAAGTTCAAACAATTTTAATTTCATACAAATTTATAAAAATTATTCTAGTTTCACCACTTCTAATTTAAAAAGCAAAGTTCCGGTAACAGCAACCCGAAAACAAGAATAAAATTTTAATATTTTTTTTGTAATAATATTTTATTAGAAATCTAAAGCATCAGAAGTCCATCTTTTATCATTGTAATATTAGTTAAGATATCAATCCTGTCACTGCAAAATAATAATATAAATTTGGAATAATGTGTAGAGTTAATTGAAGAGATTAAATGCAAGTGATGTTTAAAAAATGTATAAGATTGTTAATTCTTTATAAACATGAAGGTCAGACATTAAATAGGTAAGGTAAATAAATAACATTAATATATAAATTTAATTATAACAAAAGATAAGTTATAATATATATATATATATATATATATATATATATATATATATTAATATATATATTCCTCAAAGACCCACTTTATGTCCTACCATCCGTTTTTGTATCCAGTCCGGTTCCTAGGATTCTTATATACCCGATGTCCATGATTAGGCACCCTACAGCCGGAACTTAAATCCTCTACTCCCAAAACGTCACTAATATCTTCTTCGATTCTTCGAAGCTCCTTCCATTTAGGGCTTCACTTTCTTCTGTCTTGTCTCCTAATCGTTTTCCTTTTTAATAATTTAACCATTCCTGGCCTTGCTAAAAATATTTTTCTCTCTTTGCAAGCGACTGATTTTGGAAATAACTGGTGTATTCAAAAAAATATTTTTTTAGTACCTGTAGGTCCTTGATGAGCTTGATCGTCACTAATCTTTCTGTATTACTGTTAATTGCATTGCTAACGTTCAAATGCTATAAATCTACAATTGAATTATTATATGATTGTTCATATATGGCTACACTTAAAGCGCGCACACACACACTAAAACTCCCCCGCTTTATTTATTTTGTTTTATTATGTGAGATCTCATCTGGTCTCACCCTTGCATCAGCTTCGTTTGCTTTTTGTACCGTATGCTAGTGGTTGTGGTGATTTTGAAAAAATGTATATTAGTTGTTTTGATAAATATGTTTCCTACTGTTTCCAAAACCCATGCCTTAATTTTCGGTGTTCAAAAGTCGGTGCCGCGCCTAAGCTCAAACCACGACTGCTGTTTGTATGACCCCTTAAAATGGTAACGATTTTTTGTCGCGTCTTTTACAGTCATATGTGTCAGTAATATAGTCAGCTGGAAAGAGTACAAGTTTAACCAGAACACTCAGAAACCCCACTTGCTTTTACCATGTTCCAAGATCTGCAGACACGGCAAGGGGGCCGTGCAAAATATGATCATTCTTAATTTACCTGATTAAAGACTCCTTTATTTTTAAACATGATTTTGCCAGTAGACCTAGTCTCTGGACTTTAATGTAAAAACCAACTATTTTTTAGATTAGCTCAATATATTTAAACAAATTTGTCCTCGGGAGAGAACTCTCCTAGAGAAACATTAGGCTCTGAATTTTATCTGTCAATACATATTTTATTTTCTATTGCCACCCGTATCTACCCCGGAAGCCAATATCGACAGGTTAAGAGATTACATAAGTGGTAAATACAAATCTAACCAATACCATAAGGGATTATTTACATATATACTAGCATATACTACAGACGTTATACTGTTAAAACGTTGTACATCTAAATGGTAAGTTTTTAAAATAAACTGTAAATATTTTAGAGAGTTTTGATTACAAAATGTGTTTGAAAATATTTTTATAGAACACCTAACACCACCACGCGTACAGTGATCACAGCTCATCGTATGTAAATCCTGTTAGTGGACTGTAACCTATAATCTGCTATGTATTGTTAACCTAAAACTGTCCTAAGTAATTGCAATAATAAAAAACAATAACAATATTCTCATAAAAGGTAATTTTTCTTGTCTATAGAACAAATATACTTATTTATTCTCATCCTAGTACAAACATTAATTATTTTTTCATAATTCCAGTGGATGAACAACATTTTTTCAATTTAATCTCTGATAGTTATAAGCGAACAAAATGATCGTCATATTTTGCCCACCCTGAACATGCAACATATAATTGGTCTTGTGAAAAGAGCGTATGTTGTAGATACAACCAATATATTGTTATTGTTTGACCTTGTTACCTATAATTAGTTATTGGAATTTAGATATTACAAACGTTTGAATAAGACGGGGAGAATGAAAGAGTCATTGTGATTAATGATATAAGAACAACTTCACTTTGAAAACTGTCGTTTAAAATGGTAGCTTCAAAAACGCGCTTCTTGATTATTCACAGCCAATCGCATACCATTGGATAGCATTGGTACATTCCAATTTCGAAGCAAAATGATTGGTGAACAAACTGTCAATCACAAGTTATGTAGTCGCATTTCCGGTATACCGGATTTCAAGTGATTCAAGAATTCCACAGGCTAGTAGACAATTCCGTCAAAATCGAAAATAGTGTCGATCGATTTAAATGATGTTTCATTGGCAGACAATGATGGTTATATTTTAAAATTATAGGTATCGACATCTATAATTTTTACGGCCAAAATAGCTAACGTAGCAAGACATGGTTAGTGTAATTATTTTGCAAAAATGTTAATATTAATTTAGCAAAAGTATCTATGGTATCTATCATGTTACCAATAGTGTTTTGGAGTAGGATGCCTTTTTTATTTTCATGGGAAAAATGTGTAGTATTTTTATAAATATCGAGATATTTCAGCTTTCCATCGGGTTATTGAAGTGAATGCTTGCTGGGTTATAGTACTGTCATACCGGATAATAATTTTGGAATTAATTAAAAGTTAATGTCTGCATATATGCTTCTTTATGTTACATATTGCGTTTGGATATTGTGAATGTTTAATGGAAACCTGATTGCTGAATTAACGGTCCGCTCACCCTCAAGTAAAAACACTGGAAGGGTTGATGAAGGAATTAACTACCCAATTAACTTTGTGATCGAAAGTGAGTGTGTATGAGTGTGATGTGGTATGTTTGCCAGTTCCATTTAATATCTTCATATATAAGAGTCCACATTGTTGTGTTGAAATTGGAAAATTAATTTGTTCATTTATTTTATTTTGTTCGGCAATAAGCAGTTGCTCATTTTTAGCAACAAAGGTAGCCAACGAGTAGAACTATTTTTCGTGCTGAATAACACGGTCAATGGTATCAGTTGCTGGGCAGGCTTACATGAATGGCTAGCCTATTTGAAATGAGAATGTAAATACATAAATAATATTTGTACTAAAGTATTCTGTAAACATAATGGATCCTATAATTTCACCTAATAACGTTTCATAATATGGTGAAATCATTAAAAACCTTCTTACGTATATTGTTGTTTCAACAGTGGACTAGTCTTCAAACAAGACTAGTTGTTAGTCTTATTTTATGTACCTGGAAAAAGTTTATGTAAAGCTAAAATAAATTCTGAGCTAATTCTTGTGTTTCTCCGACACTATAAAACGGTGTAAACTCACTTATTTCACAATTTATATTTATATTCGTGATTCATCGCCTTGTATTCATTCTGTTTTGGCTTGTCCATTATATCAAGAAGGTCTATGCCAGTATATAGCGTAACGCGCAAGCGCCCATCCATGATTTATGATGCACGGCCTGATTAGCACAAGTCATTTTACAATTGAGGGGGCACAAAAATTATGCAATAGTGAAACGGTTCCTATGTTGCTCCAATTGTACGGGTTACTTTAAGCTATAGCCTTCTAGTGTTAAACGCACAAATAACAGGAAGTAAAGAGTCACGCTTAAGCGGCAAAAACAGTATGCTGTTTCGTGTATGACTTGTCTATAAATGGTTATCCCCTTTTACCAGTGTAAAAATTATATTTTTGTAATACACACTTGTTTGTATCAAATACCTTGGGCCGAAAGCAGCATAAAAAACTAGAATGACTGTAATATTGACAATATTTTTATTTCGAAGCACACAAGTATAACATCTATCAAACTGATATCAATAAAAAAAAAATTAAATAATTTTCAAATGACATCAATCTTGCTCAGTTCAAATGGATGGTTCTTTCTATAAACTCATCTCTGTAGCCAATGAATCCCATGTTCCACTATGAAAATGACGGTATAATCCATCATTCAACATAATATGTGCATCTTTTGTTTAGTTACTGTTAGACATAAATAATTGTAAAAGCATGTATGATTCGAACCTGCTGTATTGAGATATTGGAGTTCACATTCAGATTCGTGAACATATGAGATTACGCGACAAATTTTAATCAGTATAAAACTGTTGAAAATAATAATTCACGAAATGAGGCAGGCAGATTGTCTTTGAAACTCGATGATCTTTAACGATTTCTCTCTCAAATACGATGAAAACATTTTCACTTCAAACGTTATTCAGCATGTAATTGCGACAAATACAAGATACGAAATTTCATTTTTTTGAGCTAAAGTTTTAATTTGTATTGATGTTTCAGGTATTGCTGACATATGAAAACAAAATGTTATCGGCTTTTTATCGGCTCAATTATCGGCTTTTTCAAGTCATAAATTTTTAGAAATAAAAAGTTATAGTGAAATAGAAAAGATTTTGTTTATTTTTCATTTAATTTCTATAATAGTTTCACTTTTATGGTTTAGTTACTAAAAACAAATTAAAATTCAATTAGAAAATTTTTATAACTGATTAAATCAAATGTATTAGTTAGAAATGCTAGAAATAATTGTTTTATGTTAGAATAAGTATTGTTATTGTTTTTCTATACAGAGTTTATATAGATTGGTTGTTTATAATTTAGTTACAATTTTTGAGCTAATTATTATTAATAATATATTATTGTATTAATTATTAATATAATAATATATTATTGAACAATATATATTAACAATATTAAACATATAGTTTAGCTAAACCAAGCACCTTTAAAATATTGACTACTTAATCATTCAGCTAATAATTCAATTGTCGAGCCTGAAGTGACAGATATCAACTTATGTTTATCCTCGCATCTAATCCTAATTGCTATCACAAAGTGGCTTGACTATAACATCTGTTTGTATTGTTGGCTTAATTATTGACTAATCAAAAATTTTTTGAAGGACTCTAACTTTAATGAGCTTCTAATTGCTCCCAACTATAGACTTATTGTAAAGAGTGGCGTAAACTCCTTAAACAATAATAACGCCCTAAACATGAAATAGGTTTTTAAGGTATGTTTATTTTCGAAAACCCGAATATCTACAAAGTAGATGTATGTTGAGCAATTCGTATTTTAGTTTAAGTTTTTTTGTGTTTGCGCTTGCAATTGTGTGTGTGTCATGCAAAGGGTCTTTCCAGATCTTCACCAACATTACTACTGCTACATAGTCCTTATCATGTTTTTCTTTTGTGTTATGAAATAATTTAATTTTGTAAATTTCAATATAACCCGTTGAGTATAGGTTTATTTATTTTCATGGATCAAATGGATCTAAATTCCTATGCTGTACTATTGGAGGATAGCTCTCTTGATGCCTTTGATATGCAAAACTGTTTACTATTGACACTCTTGTCCTTATATATACTTCTGCGATGTCCATACACATACACTACCTTCGTAACTTGCCTAATACCTACCATTATGGCCTCTGCAATGGCTATGACCTAAACTGGGAATTCAATTTAAAATTGAAACCTGTAGTTTCCTCAAACCTAGATATATTAGGAAATTATATTCCAAAATTCGCGCGAAACCAATTAGCTAAGTATTTGCCTCTGGAAGCGTAATACTGGTTGGAGAGTTGTTTTAGGGAAACCATTTACTTGAAAACATTTTGTTTAAGAAATGTGAGAAACGATAAGTTAATAGTTTATTGGAAAACTAATAACAGCTAATTGGTAACAAAATTATTTTCACTTCTTTTTACAAACCTGCCCTTACAGACTTTTATAAAATAACCACAATCTATCGAATTTGTAAACGGAGAACATTTTATCTACAAATTAAAATATAACTACTTTTTCTATCTAGTTATAATTCAAATTTTAAAATTATTTTCTCAATATTTTAAAAAATACGTCTAAAAGCAAAAACTGTAATTTATTTGCGTATCTAAACACTTTCCTAATGGTACAATAATGGATCTGAAATTAAATCGAACATACCCCAACGTTTTACTTTTTGATTTATTAAGAATAATTTTACCCAAATAAATTTAAATTACGGTTCAATAGCCATGCATATTTATAAATATTCCTTGATGATTATTTTTAATTTTATTTTTTAAATATTTATCTTTGAATTTCATTCATTATATATAGGTTGGCCTACTACTATTACATAAATATTTCAATAGTATTCTTCACTTTTTTTCTCATAATTACAATTGAAACTTGTATAAACATTTACACATTCAAACCTAACAATTTATAGTTATTATTCCTATGTATCTATGGTGAATTTAGATTTCGCCCAACTTGCATTCTTGTAAATTAATATGAGCAGATCTCGGTTAGCTAATTAATACTCATCTTCACATTATTTGCTACATTACAAAATAAAATTGGAACATTATCATTGTTATTCAAACATAAATGTTATTAATAATATTATTAAAAATAACTATTTATTTTTTCATACTTTTTCGCTTTAAATACATGCCATTTATTACCTTACGGTATAATTTATTATGAATTGATTTTTTATTTATTTAATTTTTTTTTCTTACCAACAAACTTTTAATTTAATAAAGGAGATTTACTGATGTCAATTTTAATTTAAATTGAGTTTTGATTCAATTTATTACTCATTTAAATTTTGATATTACTGCTATTTCACTTGCCTTATTTTCAATAAGTTCCTTAGGCGATTTTACCAGTTCTCTCGTATTGGTTTTTTTATGGACCGCTCATATCATACCTGGAAAAATCGCCTCTACGGAGACGATGCTATAAGAATGGCTCTTATCTTTTGCATGTTTGGTGAACTCTTTATAATTCCGATGCGAACTTTGACTTCAGTATAATCATCGGAAGTTATATATTACATTATTGTGCTAAATAAGAGACGTACTGGAAATTCAGGCGGTAGAGAAGCTCTACCTGAAAACGGCATTCACGATAGTCGAGGCAAGCACTAGATCTTTGACCATATGCTTGCATTTTCAACTTATCGAACAGATATGTGACTTCAAAACCAAGAAAAGTTTATTAAGAGACTCCTCTACTAGTTCCGAACACGGAATCATATAGATTCCTAAAGTGGGTTGCAACATTTTTATATTCACTACCAATGTTGGTATACATTGTCCCTTTACCTTATAGGTTGGTTGGTGTAACTAATCTTGAACTAAATTTTGCACGCCGTTATATCATATCATTTTGTGTTACGCTGTCAACTCATGGAAATTAATGTATTCTTTATAGTATTTGAAGTAGTGTTTTAATGAAAATTTGATCTATTGTTGTATGATTATGTGTTCGCTCTCTTTAAAATGAAATATCATTAGAATTTTATTGATTTTCAGTTTTGTTTGTTAAACACTCTCACTCTACCAACGATGCATTCTGTTAACACATAACTGGTTACGTCATGAAATACACTTAGGTAACTATATAAGAATAATTTAAACTAACAGTAAATTTGATAAATGTTCAATAATTTATCACAACTACTAAGTTTATTGTGAATCACCAGTTTATACCATTCACCGTGACATATATACAAAAATTGTGAGTACATAAATATACTAGAAAATATGAACTTTAATTTTAGAGTGTAAATATAATTGGAAACAACCGTCTTTGATTTTCTTAGGGCTTTATTTGTCTTAATCGTTTAGGATCCCTTTACCTCACATTATCCACAGCCATTTACATTTCTCACTAATTATTTATTTAGACATTTTGTTGGTAGGCCTACATGCTAATCATGTTTGCTTGCTTGTACAGACAAATCTACTTGTAAATAACTTTTTTCACATAAATAATATTTTTAAAATTATTCGTGCTTAATAACCTAGAAACTATTTTAGGCATGTTGGAACTAATATATATATATATATATATATATATATATATATATATATATATATATATATATATATATTTATTTTTTTTCAGTTTTCAGTTTTAAACTGGGGTTAAAAACCCCGTTTGTGTGTTTGTGTGTGTGTGTGTTAGTTTTTGCGCACGTACGCGCCCGTGATTACAAATGTTTTACAGCGCCAAAGTTTAAATAAAAGAAAAACTGAAGAAACGTTAATTTTTACGAAGGTTAAAAAAATCTATATCAATATTAAAAGAATAAAGGATGATTTTGTTAATAGGATTGAAGACAGCTACAGCTTCTTATTTTCTGGTGACGTGACCGGAAACGTCACCCCGTCTGCCCTGCTGCAACTACTAATCTTTTAAAATAAATATTCCGTCCCAAACAGCCCACGGATTGTTTAAATGTATACTTCAAAAAGCATAGCCCAGAGACAGAGATTTGGACTGTTTAAACAACTGAATTTCATTTTACGATAAAAATGTTAAATAAAGATGAGACCTTACGTCAGAGTCACTCTCTAAGAAATTTCTCATTTCTTTTTCGTCTCTACTGATTAAACGCAAAAGTATACTGAATATGTTGATTCTACTTGGAACCTTAAGATGGATCCTACGAAATCCCTCTCATAAGAGCATGTAGTTCAACATTTTACAAGACTAGTTTTGCCGTGTAGGGGATAATGAAATTAATTATTACATAATATCAATAGCACAGTGGTATAATATATTACAATAAAAATATTGGAAATAACCCCAATACCACAAAACATAATAAAAATATAACAAATAAAACAAGTTATATTTAACTTGTTCACTAGAATCATCACTTTAGTTTGTAACTTCTTGTTTGCTAGATTGTAATTTTGTAATAAGACCCTCTGATGATGATGATTACGTGGTCATCAAAATGTACATAAGAGTTTAATCTTAAGTGACTTGTTTTATTTGTTATATTTGATTTTTTGTGTGTTGTTCTTTCTAATATTTTCATTGTAAACTATTTAATGGTAAATATAATTTTATTAAATACAAAATTATAAATAACTTTAGCTATTTATAAAATAAGAAAATGTAATTAGTCAATACCTAAACATTTGTGTCTAATTTCTTGGATTTTACAAAGATACATCCGATATATTTTGGGGAAAATAAAGTCATAATTCGAATATGTCAAATAAATAAAAATGCAAAATATACTAATATTGTGTAACAGACAAATAAGTCGGGTTTAATAACAAATAAGTCAATAATGGTTACGAACTCCAGTTTTATTGTAAAACTCCTGTATATAAATTATATAAAGATTTTTATGGTTCCTAACAAATATTGTTACTATGCACTTTGCAGCCTCTGAGATGCTACTTATGGGTTTATGATTCTCAAGGAATAGCTACAACTGAAGGCGTAAGATAGGACATAGATCGAGGAATCAACGGACAAAATGAAAGTATATTTAGTGGGAGGTTTATTTGAGTGAGGCAAAAGCAAATATGGTGTTGCCATGCTGAGTATCAGGTGCATCACTTTTAGTACGATTTACAATATTTAAGTAGTGTAGTAACGTTATAATAATTTTAAAGTATTATTATACAGTTTGACTTGTTTGAACATTTGAAAAGTCTATCAAATGGTCAGCCATATTTATAATATTAAAAACTTTACTTTATAACCTAAAAGTCATTATTAAACCTATACAAACAATGTAGAAATTATTTAAAGTTGAAAAAAGTATTTTCTTTAGTGTTTAAACAGTTAACAGACAATCTCCACCAAATCTTATTATGTATCGTTTTCCTGGAAAAGTTAGAGGTTTCTAATATAAACAATAAAGTCCTTTCACTTTTATCCTTCAGACAATGAAATGAGCAAATAATTGTAACATGTATCAGATTAAAGCTGGCTAGAGGATCATACCAGCAGTAGCTGCTCATTTTGTGTTTTAAATCGAATCTAATTTACCTGTCTTATCTTGTTTCCTGCTTTAGGCATTTCATGGGGAAGAAGTCGCTTCCGGAATGAAATATGTAGATTACTGTTCCTTAGCGATTGCACATATAAAAAGTAAATATTTCACAATTATTTGTGTGGTTCTTTTTGTTTAACAAACTAGTAAAGAAATTTATATAACCGAATAAAATCATAGGGTATAGTTTATTGTAATAGTTTATATCGTATAGTATTATATTTTAGTAGTTTATATTATTGAATAGTATATTCTATCGTAATGTATTCTCTTTTTTAAGACGTAACTCCTTGTGTATTATTATTATTCAAAATAGTAGTTTTTGTATACAACACATTATCGTTATGTAAACATATATTCTTATCGCCTAAAATACAGTAGGTTTATTTTAGATTTTACAAAAGCAAAGTTTTTCATTTCGAAATTGGATATCTTATTTCAGACTAAAGTTGCATGTGACAACCTCCATATGCTTCGTCTATACATGTGGACTTACATTACAATGGGGTTTAATAAAATCTCAATTTAATTAAATCTTCACACCTCTAATATTTGGTCTCTCAAATATTGTCCGGCTCAAGCAGCTCCTGTTATTATATTGTTCATTAAATATCCTCTATAGACTTGTCGACCTTAATTACTGATACATTGTAACATACAATAACAACCATACAGTTTACATACAGACTAATGTAATAGCACTGGTAACTTGACTGATAAATTTAACAGTTGTATTTTCAGTGAATATAGCAAAATGTACTAAAATTTTATTTCGGCTGAAGCTGGAGAATAAATCTTATTAATCTTGAGAGTCACATCCATGGTAATTCAACAATTATTTAAAACTCATTTATGTATGCAGTATTGTTTTATACAGATATAATTATTACAAAATAATTTATGTATGCTGGTACACCATTAGAGAAAATTATGTGTTCAACAAATACTACATTAAATTTACAATGCAATGTAGTGTTCTGCGTCACACTGACACGCAGCAAGTCTTTGTTCTTTGGAGATATTTGCACTTTTTTGTAGTGAATAATTATTATACAATTATTTCATGCTCCGGAATTCCTCCACTCTCTTATACTATCTAATCGAAACAAATAAATATCAACTGAATAAAATAATTTAAAAATAGCCATAATTTCAACACCAGCCACGCAAACCAAAAACAAATAACAGGTTTTATTGTAATGTGGCAGGTGTAGCCCTCCTAAATGCATACGCTATTCCTCCCTAAGTACATCCGCAACGTGCCCACCTGGTACCATTGCTGCTAATTGTTGATGTTAGAAATGTAAAAGTCACGCGACCATCTAATGGCATCCGTCAGCATCGCCTTTACAAATAATTGGAGTAACGACGAGATATCCTTCTAAATAAACATATTGAGTGACAGTTTGTTTCAATACTGTGACCAATATGTTCAAGTCACATTGAGACCTAATGTAAATTAAGACGTCTTTTTTTAAGTAGATATTTTTCTATAACTTTCCGCCATTTACCACTTTAAAGTACGAGAAAAATGTTTACAATAGATTTAAAACGGAATTATATATTTTTGTTGTAAAAGTATTAATAAAAATTCGAACTACGCACAACTGTAATAGAAGTTTTTAGATGTAGAACCACTTTTGAATATTTCATTTTACATATTTTTTTTGTTTGCCACTCCTCTGCGGAATACAAACTCACCCATGCGTACATCAAACATTAATGGCAAATGTAGCTCTCAGTGTGTTTAGTGGGCAGTATTTCCACCAAAAAATACGTACTTAACGCGTTTTTCCTCTGGGTTATTTTTCAGACTATTTCATTAAAGGTCTCTGGTAATCATGCATTTATTTTTGGAATTACAATTTCAAAATTGTTTTCATCATGACGCAAATACGTTCATAGTGTTTATATTAACACTAAAAGTATTTGTATTATTATATTTGGCGTCCAGAATTCCGAAATATCTGGAAAGAAGTGAAGCTGTGGTCAGTCTCCCATTAACCACAAGACAAGACTGCGTGGAAGTAGACCACTTCATAGGCCTCATTGATAGTGAAATCTGCCCATTGCACAGATATACAGAAATGGACAGTGAACACTTAAGAGACAGCCACATTGCAATGTATCCAACTGGAGGCACCATTGCTCTTTCACACCTATAGCTTTTGAAAATCCTAGAAATTATTACCAAAAATAAGGAGAAAACATGAGCACCAATGTTCTGAAAGGAAATAAAAACGTAGTGGCTTAATATAGTAAATGATATTGGAGAAGGGTTGAAACCCGGACGAAAACTTCCCAAAGGGAGCAGGAGAAGAAAATAAATTATGGTTACAAGTTCTCATTTAATATAAAAGGTGAAATTTATAATAAGCTTTCAAATAAAAAGAAAGATATAATATTTGAGGATGAATTGATGGCATTAAAAGTTAGTTACGTTACAGGAGCAGTGGAGTGAATAGGGAACTTGGAGTGAATGACATTTCTTTAAACTTCTGTATATATCTAGGTAAACCTGTTGTACAACTTCTTTAGTAAACGAAGAATTTCTATATCACCTTCTTATCTTATTTCTTTTCAAAAATTTAGGATATTTTATATTTACTTTAAGATAAAAATTTAATCCTTTCTAGGTTAATAATTTAAATTCTTGAATTTTATTTTAAAAGTATCCCTTCAATTTATAACTTCTATTTCAATCACAAATTATACTTTAAATTTCTCTATAAGATTTTAATTTACATTCCAAACTTCAATTCGGTTTATTTATTCTATCAATCCTTTTATTTGACTTTAGTATCCTAAAACAAATATACCAATATGAAATAAAAACAGACATTTGCAAAACAAATTTATTTTCATTCATTATAAACTTTGTAAATACTTATGCAAACAAACAAGTTTTATATCACCTTTTCTTACCTTCCTTCTTTTCTAAAATTTACCAAAGTATTAAATTCAAAATTATTCCTTTCTTTGTTAATATCTAAAATTGATAACCTATTATTCAATGTCTCCCCAATTTTAAAACTTGTAATTTAATTTGCAAAAATTCTACTTTTCTTCTCAGTATAAGACTTTACTTTTGTTTTCCAAGTCCTTAATATTATTTACCTTATTTACACCACACTTTCAATGTACTTTGTACTTAAACCAAATATGAAAAAACAGACAATTTAAAAACCCAAATTCTTTCTAACAAACATTTTGAAATATTTCATATCTTTCTTGAAATCTTACAAAAATTAATTTTAAACCCGCATGAGAACATTTTATATTTTTCACAATCTAAATCTCTAACATAGTTTATCTCTAAGCCTGAAATATAATAAACATTTTTATGACCTAATTTACTGCAACAGATCCACATATACTTTGTAAAAAAATTGTACTTTTTTATTTTAAATCGTTCTGTAAAAACTCAATAAAATTTACTTTGCAATTTTTGTAATACAAAATTCAGTTTAATTTTTGTAATGCTTTTTCCATTTTAAAATCTTTATAAAGATTTTAAATAATTTGGAAAACTATATATTTCCTCTAATATACCCATTTTTTTAAGTTTACCTATACACTAAATAAGTTGCGTTACAAAGCATCCATATTTCATGTCTGGAAAAAAGAGATAATTAATTCGAATTCATTTGACCAAAAATTATTTTTGTATACTTTACTTTTATTTGCGTTACTATATTAACTCTTAAATTTTTATTTGTTTATTTTATGTTCAAAACTGTCCTGTACCTTATTTTTAACTATGTTCCAAAAAAAATATTTCCAAACACTTTGATTTGTACCTTTTCAACCTACAAAGGGAGGATTCACCATTTTGGTTTGAGGTAGCTACAACTCCACTTTTTTCTGAAATGAAGCTACTCCTATTAAATGCATTTTCAAATTTGCAAAATTTAATTAAATTAAAACTTTCCAAAATTTCTCAAAGAATACAAAATAAAATGTTTAATTTATTCGAGAGAGAGAGAGAGAGAGAGAGAGAGAGAGAGAGAGAGAGAGAAAGAGAGAGAGAGGTGCTAGTGTGTCCAAACAAACTTTGTCTGCGAATGGACTAACTTGACTAAATGAAAAATGTTTTCTAACTTAAAGACGCTAGTTATCAATTGTTAGATACTATATGTGTACTTGATCTGATAGTAGGCCCCTGTATTTGTTAACAACATTAAAAATTGAATTACAGTTTTGGTATCACTTGGCAACAAGCCACTACTTAGTGATGTTTTCAGCACTAGGTCAGAGCATTGTTTATAGCTGATAGAATTGCAATTTGTAAGAACAAATTTGGTAAAAATATATTTCCGTTACTCTCTAAACAAGTAATGAAATATGTATATCGGTCTTAACAAAATATGTTGGTCTCACAAATATTCTGATATTATTTGAATACGTTCTTTTTAATATCGAAAACTGAATATAGAATATGTTGTGTCACAACCTTACTTTCAAAATGTTAAGAATATGAGTTGAAGTGATTGTAAGGAAATAAAGAAATCGTAAATACCCAAATCCATCTGAGAGGAAGCCAGGAAATAATATGACAAGAATATTTGTGGACACGAAAACCAAGATAATCGGAAACATAAACCAGTTTCATTACTCTGTCTAAATGTTTGTAACCTACTACATACAACAAATTCACTATATATACATAAAATTAATAAATTGAAAATGTTTCAAAAACAAGAATACTCTTAACGCATATATATTCTTGTTTTCAACATTTTCAATTTATTAAATATATTACAAGAAAACATATCACCATATTTAATATATTGATATATATATATATATATATATATATATATATATATATTGCAATATGTATTCTTGTGTATTAATAAAGAACATAAGTCAAAATACAAATACAAGAATTATAATTCAATTTACAATTCAAAGCTTTTCGTTAGCTAACATCATCAGTACCAACATTATCAGGAATATTAAACAATTAACAGCTTTGAATTGTAAACTCAATTATAATTCTTGTATTTGTATTTTGACTTATGTTCTTTATATATATATATATATATATATATATATATATATATATATATATATATATATATATATATATATATATAGGCAATAATCAATAACCTGTTAGTAGAATATTTCAATTTCCGAAAGTAAATTAAACTAAAACAATAACTACAAATGAAATATAATAAAATCTTTATATATAATTTAAAGTAATACTATGATAAATACCTTGTAAAAAGATATATTATTGGCAATGGGGGTATATTTGACTAAATCCCATTCAATAAAACCGTTAATTAATAAAAAGAATATTACTGGAAAGCTTTATAATAGTAGCTCAATATCAGCAAAACAAGTCCTCGAGCTAAGAACTTGAGATAACCGCAATTATGTTATACACTTAAAATACTTCTTAATATTCTTTAAATGTCCCTAGATATTAATAAAAAAACAGCCATGTAATATTGAGTGATGATATCAAGAAACGATGATGTAGAAAAATAAAGACTGAAATGACGGTAATTAACTACAAAGTCACACTATGTTAGAGAGAAAAGAGGATTTACATGCAGTAGGAGCAAAACCTATTTTTATGGTTATAATACAATAATATGAGCCGCTATATAATCATAATTTTTCACTATGGCTATGATTGATTTAGAGAGGCTATTATCTGCTGTCTACACTCAAAGATTAAATGGACATAAACATATAGCGCTATCAATTACCAACAAAGAATATGCTTCAAATTAATTTGTGAAACCTTTGAACTCGAGTAATATAAACATTCTATAACCAACTCCGAAACATTACATATTTAAAGTGAGAAAAACTTCCCTAGCTTTCAATTTGGTTTATACTTTTTTAATAATGGTTGAACTAAAAACAATTATTAATTCTAGAATATTTATTAGTTTTTTCTTTAATAGGAATAAAATGGGAAAAAGTATTTCTAATATAATCTAACAGTAAAACGTTTTTATGAAAATTACCTTTTTATGTTCTGATAACATCCTTATACAAGGGGTTAGTGGTAACCCTAGAGGACTGGCGCTAATACCCGTTACACCAGAGCTCGCGCGGGGTAATTTTTTACCCCAACTAGGTCAATATCAGTAAAATAATTAATGTTGAAATTAAAAATAATAATTTAAACATATTTTGTTATACTGTAAAGATATGAACAAACTCATGCAATAATATTTCCTTCCCTATACGTCAAAACACTCTTCACATACTGCAACTAAATGGTCTTTACAAACACTTTACCCACAATTGGTACAGCATTTATTGTTTCTTGAGTAAGTTATTATGGCAAAGATCACATCTGTAATTAAAATTTGTGTTTGTAATATTGCCAAATATAGAGCTATAGCCCATATTGTAAATAAACTTTTTTTATGTTACAATAATCATGAAAACAAAATATTTTATAAACAAGAGTAGTTTTCAAACACAATATATATATATCAAAACATAAACCTTGCAAGAGAAAATAGAATCTGTGTCTTGACATTGTACACGTAACTATATGCAAACCAGTTCTGTCTGTTGTCCATTTACCTTTAGAGTTTTTGTAAGAAGACATCATCCACAAATATACAATACCCCAAACAAAGTCTTAATATCTTCCAAAGAAGTTTCATTTGCGTCTCTCTCTCTTGAAAAGATACAAATATAAAATTTGTGTTCTCTATTATCGCCATGACAAAATAAATACGTAGATAAATTATTATAGCTTATTAAATTTATAAATTAAAACGAACTTCAGTGATAAACTCCTCACAAAATACGAAAAATAGTAAAATTCACTCACGTCAATCTTGCAAAAAAATGAAAATAAATGTATATGATAAAAAAGTTTCAAAACACAATTTGAAATAATCTTCACTTATAAACACTTCGTAAAATACAAATAGAAATAGACTTCACTTATATAAACTTCGTAAAATACAAATAGAAATAGACTACACTTTTAAAAACTTCGCAATATACAAATAGAAATCGTCTTCACTTATAAAAACCTTACAAAATACAAATATAAACGGACTTCTCTTACAAAACCTAGCATAATAGGAATAGAAATGAACTCCACTTATAAGAACCTCACAAAATACAATTTGAATTAATCTTCACTTACAAAAACTTCGTAAAATACAAATAGAAATAGACTTCACTTATAAAAACTTCGTAAAATACAAATAGAAATAGACTTCATTTATAAAAACTTCACAATATACAAATACAAATAGACTTCAATTATAAAAACTTCGCAAAATACAAATATAAACGGACTGATCTTACAAAACCTAGCATAATAGGAATAGAAATGAACTCCACTTATAGAAACCTCACAAAAACAATTTGAAATAATCTTCACTTATAAAAACTTCGTAAAATACAAATAGAAATAGACTTCACTTATTAAAACTTCGCAATATACAAATAGAAATATACTTCACTTATAAAAACTTCGCAAAATACAAATATAAACGGACATCTCTTACAAAACCTAGCATAATAGGAATAGAAATGAATTCCCCTTATAAGAACCTCACAAAATACAAATAGAAATATACTTCACTTAGAGGGACCAGTATTGAAACGTGAGGACCCGCGCGGGGTAAAAACTTTCCCAACTGTTGCAACAATAACTACCTGATGTAGATACAGAAATAGATACGGGGCGACTCAATTAGAAGGTATGTAAGCGGTGGAAGAATTTCAGGATTTCCAAATGTTTTATAATCTTTGTTGAAAACTCAGTGTTTAAATTATATCATAGTAACCGTAGTGCTAGAATCGTAATTATGAGACAGAGAAATGTGTTAAAACAGAACATATGCTGATATATATATGGTAAATAGTTATTATTGGGAGTACATCCGTTCATTCTGCAGTGCATAAATTCGGATTTCCGACGTTTCGCTAGAATCTTATCTAGCATTGACGAGGTGAATCCAAAAACAGTTGAAGAGCGAACTCTGTTATTGGGTTCACCTCGTCAATGCTAGATGAGATTCTAGCGAAACGTCGGAACTGCGACTTTATGCCCTGCAGAATGAACGGATGTACTCCAGACAATAACTATTTATCATAGTTTTCCATCCGTGAAGGAATACGTGTCAGCATATATATATATTTGTGTGTGTGTGTGTGTATGTGTAAATATAAATACATAAATGTAAAATATAAAGCACTGTGTGGTGTTATATAAATATATATATATATATATATATATATATATATATATATATATATATATATATATATATATATATATATATATATATATATATATAAGCACTTACCATGGAATTATTACTAGCCAGCATTTCGTTTTCAATATGGTCTTGGGGATTCAATGCATTCTTTGTAGACGACAGTCCGTTGAAGTAATGTCTAATTATCAGTAGATTGTTAAAATTGAAAAATAATTTGTATTGAAATTCATTTCGAACAATACAGGACTGGTCCTTATATAATACATTTATATTATTGTTTATAATATTTTTATATTATTAAATTACAATGTATTTTTAGTGTGTTTGAATCTAGCACTAACAAAAAATTTAAAAAAACAAATATTCTGAGATATAATCATTTTACGTTTTTTTTTATTTCAAACACGATTTACACTTTGTACTGTCCGTTAAAAGAAAATACTATTTGTATTTGTTCCATTGAAAAACACTATTGTTTCATTTTTTTTACTACAATATATATCATTTTTAATATTACTGATACAAGGCCATGCAATTTTCTTACTACACAGTTTAACAAACCCTTTGGGGCAGTGTGCTAAATTTGCCTCTGTAGATTAGAAAAATTATTTTTGAAATAATCAATTGAGTCAAGAAAAATCAGAATGCAGCCAAAGACTAAAATCAAAGATTATTCTTTTTAAGTGTATATAATAGAATATAGCTGTATTTATTTATTTGTGTCATATATTCTTGATTAGGTTCATAGTGAAATTGATATATACTGTATATATATATATATATATATATAAATATATATATATATATATATATATATATATATATATATATATATATTCAATTTAAATTAATGCTTTTAAATCTTTACGAATTCATGATACTAAGTGTGGCTATAAAGAAACGAATAATTTGTGGTAGCTCATTTAATTTTCTTATTTTTGCAACTTTTTTGTCATCCCATTCATTATATTTCCCTCCTCTGTCCCTACAAGTCTCCATTTGACTTTTCTGTTGCTCGAAATTGTGTTTTAAGTCATTATCCAAATCGTTGTTCAAGATCTACGTCGCTTTTTCTTTAACTCCGCCCACAGTATTAAATTTGGTTCCACTTGAGGCTTCCATTACTTTTGGGAACATATAAAAGTCACACGGTTCAAGGTCAGGTGAGTAGGGCGGATGTGAACACTGGAATACTATGCTTGGCTAAACATGATTTCACTACTAATGGAGTCACTGTGAGATGGAGCGTTGTCTTGATCTAGAATAAACAATTTTTTCCCCATAGCTCCGTCGCCTTATTCTTATTCGGAGGGTAGAAAAAACCTCAAGATAATACCCTTTGTTCACTCAAATTTTCAAGTTTATATGGAAAATAAACCAACAATAATATATTATTTCTAAAAATTACAACTATAGCCACGCCCATAAATTAGTGGCTTTGTAGATTGATAGAGAAATCAGAACTCTCCTTTCACCTCAGCGTCTAGAGATAGAAATGGAATATGTAAAATCTACAGCTCAATTAATTGGGTATAATCGTAATATTCTAAATGCTAATTTTGAAAAATATAAGGTTATGAAATTAAGAAGAGATTCCACCACATTCTAACAGGAATATGGAAGGAGAACCGTCAGATAATGAGAAAGACTATAACTAGGTTTAAAGAACATCTAGCTCTTATTAAAAATGGGAGGCCGGGTATGTCTAGCGTGACTGTACACATCTTGTCTGTTGGCCATGAATTACGTATGAATTGTGTTGAAGTGAGCCAAACGGTGTTCACATACATGTTGCTGAAGAGTTATGAAAGTATAATAATTGCAAAAATAGAGGCAATTCGTTAATAAACCATTTCCTGGTTCAAGTTCATTATTTTTGCTGCGATCAAATACATGTCTGTTTTTTTTCTTTAGTTGTAAATATAGTTTAAATAACTGATATTAAATTTTTGTGTTATTTTATTGATTTTTTTTCATTATTTGGTATACAATCATACTGTCATGGATATAAGTTTTTAGTTAGATCTGTCGCGATACGTCAGTGCTGAGCATGTCCTTGTTCCTGCATGTAGAGCTGGTATTGGTTAACGAAGTGGGAGCGAGCGAGCACCTGTGTAGGTGTGGTTAACCTACAGCTAGTAATCTATAGGATTTTAGTATTTAGATCTCGTGTGTTTGTGACCTTCTCATGATGCTAACAGTGTTAGAGTAAAGTGCCAAAGTTGTTTAAATATTTGTAGCTAGGGTTGTTGTTGTTTATTTATAATAATGTGTTATTAAATAAAAGATAAAAATTGGAATAAAGGAAATGTTGGATTTTCAAAACAAAATGTTGGTGTCTAATAATGCTTAGAGTAAAACCAGAAACAAATCAATTATTAAAATACTTTTAATTAGCCTTATTTCGCTTTTAATAGAACACTAGTTATTTATGTTTAAAGTGTGAGATTCACTTGTGCTAGATCACTTAAGCTGGTAACCTATATCAGCATAATATCCTATTCCATTGAATGGCTTGTTCCATTTCAGTCTCCATTCTCTGTCCTGTCACACTGTATTCTATAAGACAATTTACTCCCTGATGTTATTGCTTAGCTAGTTGTCCGAGTGTATCTATTATGTGCCCTAGTTTTCTCATGGCTTTAGTTCTTATCTGTCGCCTCGACAGTTTTGTGTCATCACTGGTGTTCATTATTTCGGCTTTAATAACCTACATTGATGTTTGATTATAGTTTACTTTTACAGGTTTTCTTGGTTTCTCATCGCAGTACTCCAAGTAATTTATCATATTGTTTGAGAAATAACTGCTGCTTCGGTAATACATTGTTGTTTTATATTGTGGTCACCCATTTTACATATATTTTTTCTCAATTGCAACTTTCAACTATAATATAAAGAAAACACTGACAACAGAAGCTAATAATTATAAATAAACTCAGTATGTTTACCCAATTTATATAGGCTGTTATGGAGTGTAAATTATGCTTCACAAACAAAACCATGTAGTCCTGATATTACAATAATTGGGGAAATGTTTGACAGATTATTATCACAGTTTTACATAAGTAAACCTCTAAAGACGTTTGTTTTCTTATTTATTCACACAATTAATAGAGTAGCTGTACTCTGACTATAGGTAGGCCTAACTAATACTTAAACAATAAAACGAAAATCTCGGGATTATATATTAACCGAATATATTGTGACTTTTTGAACAATGGAATTGATTACGTTCTAATTATTTATCTGAATATTGGTATGATATCCTTTATCATTAATTATTATTTATTGAAGCAATATTGAAAGATTAGGATTATCGAATACAAATTCTCCGTATATAATTGTTCTAATGAGTGTGGCATTCGATTTGTGTACTTTATGAATTATCTAACCCTGGAATGTAACCTGGAATTTGTTTCTTGTAGATCATAGTTGTACCTAGTGATCAACTTCTTCTTTCATAAATCATCCTTAAACTAAATTTCTACCTTTACTAAAATACCTGTTGAAAACAAAACTGGCAGAACTTTCTTTATCATGCTAATTTTATTAAAACCCTAATAAATATTATTTTGACCTTAGATTTTGACAAAAAAATGTAAACAATGGATGGTCATTTATATGAAGAACCTAAATTCTTTTTTATAAAACACTTGTCAAAGTCTCGACAATTTTTTTCACTCGTTAAATTACACCGATTATCGGTCTAAAAGCGGTAGAAAAGTCTCATTAAAATTATTTCTACTATTAACAGCTAGCTCACAAAGACTCAAACAAGGACCTAGTTCTTACTTGAACTTTTATTTTATAATTATAGGTTATTATATTTTGTAATGCATCTCTCGTAAAAGACTACCTCTTTAAGTTCTATCTGCAACTAGAATTACATCTAACAGCTGTGTTACCAAACCCCCAGACTTGAAGAACATTACTTACGGCCCTCACTAAAGACCTATGTTACTTTTCAAATGTCAGCATTTGTTCTAGATTTTAAAGGTTGTATTGATTATATATTTTTGTAGGCACAAGTCATAAATTTTATGAAAAATGATTATGTTTTAATATAATCTTGAATCAATTTCAGTATAAAATAAAGTAATATATCAATATCGTACGTGATAGCACGTTTTCATATGAGATACTACCAAAATCGTAATTCTGAAACACTGAATTAAATAAAGCCAAAACCAAACAATCACTCTTACACAAACGGCGACAGTTTAAATTTCAACCCTAAACAAATTTATGAGACGATGTTGTAATAATTGACTTTACGATTTTCATAATATTATTATAATTAATTAATGTAATGTAGCTTGCATCGAAATGAATCTATAAAACAATAAAATAAGATATACAAGCCTGAAGTAATGATAATAATACTCTTCAAATCCCATAGTTATAACGCTGAATATATATATATATATATATATATATATATATATATATATATATATATATATAATATATATATATATTTTTATACACACACACATATATAAAAATTAAATATATATATATATATATATATATATATATATATATATTATAACGTAAGAGGCTTTAGAATTCATTTAGTTAGTAGCTACAATAATTATCTGTACAAGGATTAAGCAAAGAGAGACACAAATAGTTTGTAAGGTGCCGACAAGCAGGTACCATTCCATTATTCTTCTCCAGGGAACCTATAAACTGTGTGCAATGAACCATTGACAGTAGAAAGGGTCCAAGCTTGTTAAGACGGAAAATTCCAGTAACCAATAACCTGGGAAATAACGCCGTATCCTTAGGTGTGTTAATTGTGAAAGATGTGGGAAACTAAAAAGAAACGTTTTGGTAGAGGGAGAGATTATGGATTTTCATAAAAACTAAAATGAACAGGAAAAAGATTAGTTTAAAGGGAGATTCAGAAGAGGGCAGACGGATTGGTGGGGATGAAAGGTGGAAGTGTTGTAAAAGGGTAAATTGTTGAAATAAGTAAAGAGTTTTGTTGTTTTTATAAGTAAATTTTAAAAAAGTGCGACGTAAGAGTTTTTTTGTAAAGAATTAGGGAAGTAAGTTTGTTTTGTGTCAAGTGTAAGCGCAGAAGGTACCAACAGCCAAGATTCCAGGAGCTCTACAAAACCATTAGTATTCTTTGGATATAAGTTTAGCCAACAGACATCTATAATATAGTAAATTTCAGAACAATTTTAATTTCATTACAATTCATAAAAATTAATCTAGTTTCACCATTTCTAATTTAAGAAAAAAAACCGCCGTAATAGCGACCCGAGAGAAAGAACAAAATTTAATACTGAATTTAATAAACTTTGTTATGTTATTTTATTAGAATACCTAGAGCCTCAAGAGTCCACCTTTTATATTGTATTGTTAGTTAAGAAATCAATACTGTCACTGAAAAATATTAATATAAAGTTGGTATAATTTGTAGAGTTAAATGTAGAGAAATAAATGTAAGTGATGTTAAAATTGTATATGATTGTTAATTCTTTATAAACCTGAAAGTGTGACATTAGATAGTTAAGGTATTAACATAAAATTAACTTATATTTAACAAAAGTTAAGTTATAATATATGCAATGATATATAGAATAGATGTGGATAAGAAAAAACTTTCCTCGGATCAGTTAAGGTATAGGTTTAAATTAACCGCACTACCAGTAGCAAAATAATAGCTGCTGATGTGATTCTATGTGTTTGACGTTTAATCAATTACAAAAGCGGCTTGAGAGGGAATCTCTAAATAGATGTGTCAGTTACGTTGTTGGTTGGTTTTATTTCAATGTGAATGTGTGCAGTAGCATATTGTAAGCAATATATTCTACAAACATTATACCCTACAATTTTGCAATCATAAAGCATATAGTGCAATGTTTTTAAATGTATATATATATATATATATATATATATATATATTTATATACTGTGTATATATTTAGTCAGTATATTTATTAGATAACATATATTTGTTACATAAAATAAAATACTAATTTCTAAATTTGTTTTTTTGATTAAAGGTATTAAAACATTCACATTTGCTTTATAACTGAATGACCGAAGCAAAATGAGCGCTTAGTTATATTCTTAGCTATATCTTAGATATTCTAGTTTTCTGAGAAAACGTTATTATTCCTTTCGCTTAGAAAGAGTTTCAATTAAAATGAAATTGGACTATTTGAAAATAAACTCGTGATTTTTCTTATAGGTATAGAAAAGCATATAACAATTTTTTATTATAACAATATCTTAATCTTTATGTTTGAAATTCTTTCCTTTTTATCAATATTTTGTTTTAATTTATTACCTTATTAACAGTGATGAGTAGTCAACTAATTTTGCGAAACAATTCGAATAGTTTTTACGTTCCATAGCAATAAGTTAGTGTCAATCAATAATAATGAAATCTATTTTTACATTTATATCTTGTACCTATATTGTACACTTTCCGGAGTGAAAGCTTATCAAATGGTGGCAGATTGAGGTTAAGTATTAGTAGTGTAAAATATTGGTCCGTTACTTAAATATAGAATGATCTTTCTTATATTTGTGTAGGTATATTATAAATAAATATGTAGTTGTAGAGCAGATCGACCAGCTTGAAATAGTTTGTAAGTAAATCTTATCACGGAATAAACAATCTTTTACTTACTAAGACGAAGTTGTTTTAACGAAGAACCATCCTACAATTTTTATTTCACAGTTAAATATGACTCTTAGGGAACGGCATTGTAGCCAGGGTGGAAAAGTTACAAAATATGATTTTTTTGTGTTGGATAGATAGTGTCTTCTATAATACGTCGCTATAATTTCATATGTATATGTCGAACCAAACGTCATCTAGGAAGTTGACAAGGGTGGTTACTAACTGAATCAACATGTCCTACTACCTTTACGTTGTTGCCAAGGCACAAGAAACTCACTTTTAACTAAAATGTACCATTTCTTCCACAAGAGATGCCTCTTCCGAACACTTTATATTTAGTGGACAGATTTGCAGCAGTGTGCCAGCGATTCCATGAATCCGCTAATTCATACAATTTTGTTGCTAATCCAAGAACGTTCCCTACAAATAGTGAGCCCACATATTTATCATTGATAATTTTTATTGCGTTTCCTTTCAAGTCTTTAGTGAGGTGAAGTGAAGTTTTGGGAAGGCCTCTATCAGATACTTAGGGAAATCGTTACGTGAGTGATTTCATAAATTTAACCGTGCTAGAAATATAAATAAGGATTATTTATACAGCTTTTTTATATGTCTTGTTCTTTATATGCCTAAGATTAATAAACACTGCGTATAGCCATGGATTAGGTCTTACGTCATTTGCAATAGGTTTGTATGCGGGTATAGTTTAATATGTATGAATTTTTCACTTGATGTTCAACGTGGATTATGGTTAAACAACAAAGATAACCGGTTATCAGTTCTTTATTGATTAACGTAATATAATGAACTTCAGTTTCAGAAGTCAAACTGAATGTAGAGCTCTCACATAACGCTTTTATCAATAACTTTGATATCTATAATAATTTTTGTTTTCATAGTTTCTCTTCTTTCAATACAAAATCTTTTAATTCAATATCTTGGTTTGTTTTGCAGAATGTATTTTGGAATCACACTTTGAAAAGAAAAAAAAACAATGTTACCTAAGACTTCTAAACTATTTTAAATGTTATTACATATTTAACAATGTTCAAGTTTAACTATCTATACAAGTATATGTTTTTCTTCTTTTTATTGCATAACAAGATGTAACTTTTAGGTTTACAGTAGTTACTCTGATAAAAAGTATTAATTTTTATAAAAAAACTTATGAACGTGTGATATATTCGTCGAAATGTACATAACAGTTGTCAAATTTTCTAAAAAATAAAAAAAATTCTTTACATTCCAGTTGGAGTTTCTTTTTCCCCAGCCCTTGTATCGTAAACGGTTATACCACACAAACTAAAAATAAATATAATCTTGTTATAGAAATAAAATATTTTTACAATATATGATAGGAATTCTTCCTCAATAAGAAAACATTGTTTTCCTAAAGTATGAAAATAGGATAAGAAATAGTTTTGAAGTAGAAGATGTAGTTGGAAGTTTGTCTTGGAACAGTTTCAACAGTCAGGACCGAAGGTTTGATATAGTTCTAAGTAGATTAACCTGTTTTAACGTTCTGCCCTTGTACCTAGAAATTTATCTCTATTTAATATATTATTTTGCTTATTCTAACAATTGATATTTATTTACCTGGGCATCTAGTCCTACGTCACAGATCAGGCAGGTACTGTCTGTCTGTAACGCCCTTCCAAATCTTGAAGATAGAACTAGGTTACGTTCGTAATAACTATTGAATGTTTAAAAGACAATAAAATTGTATTTGTAATGTAAAATATTAGAATTTATACAAATTACAAATCATTTTATTAAGAAATCACCTATTAAATTACTGCCAACTAATTTATTACTACAAGTTAAATATCATTGAAAGTACCGTTAGGTGGTAAGTTAAGTAATAAGTTTTAGTTTTTTTTTTTATCTAACAATCAAGGAACAATTGTAGGTACCGTTTATGTGTTATACAATTGTCATGTCGGTATTATATTTAGGTAGTATTACGATACATTTATCCTTATTACACTAAAACGTACCTTGTCAACCACGTAGCTATCACACTATTACTTTTAATTTAACACAGCACATCACTATCACATAGCTGCACTTACACGAAAAGGTAAAAAACATTAATTAAATAAACTCATCGAAATGCTTCGCCTTCTTCCTTACGTACCAATTATTTAAGTACTGTCGGCCTCAACAAATTTAATTCTTGAATGATTGCTGGTGTTCTAAAAATTTTCCGAAATATTGTGGTAATCTGCCGTTCACAACTCCTCTATAAGACCCAAAGACTCTATAAGTGCCCAAAGACCTCTATAAAGTGGGGAGTTGGATATTCGCCGAAGCCAGTCTCGCCAGCATCCCCCATTTTATATTCGTATTTCATTGGTTCCTGAAGTCACCCCATGTTCACGTAACATGGCGTGATTTCGACCGATTCCCTTAACTCACCACCTCATACGATAGTTTACATGATTTGCCAGCTAGGAGCGCCTTACTCCCTACGTTACAGTACCAAGTGTTCACATAGAAAACATAAATTTTCTTTTATGTAGGCTTGATCTTATTATTAAGTAAAAATTAAAAATATAAATTAATTTATATGTAATACCCAATTACTTGAGAGTGTTACACCGTATTTGATGTACGTGAAGAAATTCAACCTTTTTAATAATTTGGTGACGCTTTACATGTCATTCCTATACGTGAGACATCCCATATGTATGTCAAGTAATACTGCAGAGATTTAACTAAAAAGAATATTATTTTGCTCCATTATTCCATGAAATAACCTAACAAATGAAAGTGAAACAACTCTTTGGATCGTGATTGATGTTCGGAAATGATAAAAATAAAACATTTGACTTTATCCCACAAAAAACGACGTTATCTTACATCTTATTACGTAATGTCATTTTTAGGTCTCTAATACTAATGCTTAATCGAGGAGCATGGTGCTACACCGCTTTTAAGGAGATAAAAATAATCAGTACTTTCAGAATTCAGCAATAAAAAGTGTTATTGTAATTATTATTTTTAGTAATTGTTTTTGTAATATGATAATATTGTAATATCTGCTTAGCTAACTAATTGTAAACAGGTTCGTGGCTTGCATGGTTCATACTGTAATAGCATAAAAATCCCTTTAAATAAATGTATCTAAAAGCTACAAGATTAACTAAAACCCACGTAAAGCAATTTATAAGATTATATTAAACTAGTTATAGAATCAATGGCCTTCAGAAACCTGATTATTGAAGTTGGATACAGAAATGTTTTTTTTTGTTTGTTATAAATACGTTAGTTAAAGATGTTTTGTAATTATTTATGTATATGTTCTTTGCATGCAACAGTAAAACTGAGTCCGAAATACTTACTAAGAGACACAGGATTGGACAGTAAAATGCGGGATCTGGAGAAAAGAAATAGTAATTAGATAAGCCTAAGTACCGGTGAATTGATCCCAAGCGTTGAGTGTAGAAAGGTTCTTACAAATAACCAAGGTCGAGACGACCACTTTATTATATTTATTAAGGTGAATATTTTTAGGTTAAATAAAATATACAGCAAGAAAAATCAAATTTTACAAGCTGCTTTTCATAAAAAGTAATTATCTATGAAAATCAAAAAAATTCAAATGTATGCGTAATATAAATCAAAACCGGAGTAAAAAGTAAACCAAACTGACTGATAGGAGTGGATATAGATATCGATTTATTTTTAACATCAACTAATAATAGGTCATATAACAACTTTAGGCAAAAATCAAATTTTCATCCTAATATAACCAATAACCGTCTGTGCTATTAAACCACTTAACCGTTTGCCATGAAACTCTGGGTACATTCTTGGGTTTCTGTTGTAGTATGTCTTAGTGGTGAACCCAGGGAGGTCACAGGGAAAACGTGAAACACCCCCGCTTTTATTTGCCTATATGTCCCTATATGTCTTATAGGTAATTGTCAATAACCTAAATAAAATAATTTAGTCAAGAAAATAAACAACTATAAAAACTCTATTAGTTTAACCCACAAAATAAAATCCATGCACAAAACATTATATTTATATCTATTTAATCACAAAATTGTACTCTAATATGCCAATAAAAGAGACCATTCAAACATAGAAAAATAATTCACCTCACCTAAAAACCAACTAAAAATACAAAAATAAAATTACAAAAAGCCTAAATACCGTACTAAACCTAAACTATTTCATATTTATTATTAGCATATATATAAAAAAACAGGGAAATTAGCAATGGGATCAACGTATAATATCACAAATTAACCTCCCAAACCCTGACGAAATAATCACACACATCATAAAAACAAACAAACCCAACGGTTATAGTTTACGTTATGTTGACGATGGGTTATTTCGCCACACCCCCAAATATCAATTTAAAAAAATCAACAACATGTACCGTAACATAAAATTCACCATGGGAGAAAAAATAAACATAAAAATAGATTATATAGACCTAACAGTAACAAGAAATAATAATAAAACTGAATCCTTAATTTTTATGAAACCTACATAAACCATATACACAATACCAAACTATCTTAATAACCTCCCCCTCCCCAACATATAATGATTGCTTACACTCTTAAACAGAATGCTAAGAACTCTACTAAAAGATGAAGAAAAAGAAAAGAACTAATATTACATCAAATAGCCCAAACGCCCAAAATGTTTTACAATAAAAAACAATAGACAAATTTTAAACGAAAATATTCACTACATTAAAACAGCCTAAACATGAACCACAAACAAGAAAATAATGGGGCTCACAAACAAGAAAATAATGGGCCTCATTCCCATACACAGGGTACAATATAAACAGAATAACTAGAATACTAATAAATAGCTACAATAAATTAACATACAAAACATAGGAAGGATAATCAATACAATAAGAAAACCGGAAATAAAATAAGGCCCATACTTATTAAGGATATATGTGAAATCGAATGCCCAGACTGCAACAAATTATACAGTGCCCAAACAAAAAATATTATAAAAGACAAATAGTAAGAGTATCTCAGATCATACACCAAATAAACACTTACAATTCAAACTTAGCTACACATGCCATAAAAACAACCATACATTCCTCACGTTAGAAAATATACATCAAATAAAAAAGTACGAAACATCTTCCAAATGACACTCTTACGAACATTTTTAACGAACAAATTTAAATAAAATAATAAAAATATGACATTTTACTTAATCGATAAAATTTAAACTAAAATATCCCACAGTGCAGTGAAACCAAAAGTATAACAGTACCGGTATACGGCTTAGAAGTTACACACCTGGTAACTTTTAGTCTCAGATGTTGTTCGAAAATGTTATTTAAATTCAATCAGTGTAAGTACAATTAACTGTAAGTGATCATTTACAAATTAAAATTATTATACAATGCAATTGCAATAACGCAAAACTTGCAATAATTTCAGTGAGATGAGATAAATCTGTCTTTAGAGTGCATGAGTTCATAAATGTTTGGTTTCATTTTTGACACTCTTACTAATGCATAACAAGAAGATTTGTATGCTTATTTTCATGAAGTACATAGGTGAGAATTATTTTTAACATCTGTAGGTTGTTGGAAATGGTGGACTTATCGCCTTGACGCTGATTGCTTTGTAGTCTATAAGTACTGTCAACCAAAATTCTTCAATCATCTAGATATAATTACATTTTTAATTACGCACTGCTGGTGAGGTCTGGTAGCATATCTTGTTTCTCTTCTGAAATGCTCTTGATATTTTGAATATCAGGAAATCATAACTAAGTACCTTTTTACGTTCTCATCGGAAGACTTCAAAAACTCCTCCAAAGTGGAAATTCGTAAAAGATCATTTAGAGATATTGCATTTATTCAGTATTTATTTCTCCCAACTCACCTTCTTAAGCTATGACACTAACTTGTAATTAACTTTGAACAAATCTATATTGTTACCTTGTAAGTCTATATTCAAAACATTCAAATGTGTTTGCGACACCTCAGCTAAGAGGGCAGATGGACAAGAAAGGCAAAAAGAAGATGTTAAATAAACTCTTTTGTCAGAAACATCCTACGGACCCCTATGATAATGGGGCCCGTGGAACCACTATACTAATACTTTATACACTAGAAATCGATTAAACAATGTATCGTGATTAGATAGGTAGTTAAATATTCCCAAAGCTATTTTCTTATTCACTCGAAAGCATTAAAAAAGTTTAAGCTGCAAAACCGAATGTACATTTTAATGTTGCGAAAGCCCAGGTATATCATGCTCGTAATGGCATGAGAAGGAAATCCTGTAAAGTTTAATAACTCTAAATAGCAACGCAGCGATAAATATGTTTAAGCATAACAAGCCTTTTTATGCCTCATTTATTTTCTTAGTGCCTATTTACTTTGTGATTGCTGAGTTTCAAAGTTTTCTGGGGACGTTAACAATGCTCAGTTATTTAGGACGATAAAAGAACGATACCTTTTAAGAACAATGTTTTTATTCAGTCATTTCATGCCTAGTATGCATATGCAACAATACATTAAGAATAAAATTGTACGGTATAAAATTGTTAAAAAAACACACATTTATAGGGTTCAATATAATACAATAACACCCTGTTAGCATCCAACATTAAGGTATTCTCCAATTCAAATTATCATAAATGGTAAAATTGTAGTAATCAAATATGCTAATCTGAGTCTAGTATCACTCTCAATTACTAGATAATTTTATATATATTATTTGTGAAACTTGATTAAGTAGGTAGTTACCAATGAATCAGTTTGTGGTATTAGGTCTTTCGTTCTCTTATATCACGAAAATGAATATAGAAAATTGCTGAATTAGTATAATATAGTATTTTCATTTTCGAATATTATATTCGGTAAGATCATTGCTTCAGCTTAGTGATTGTCCGTTATATTTAAATATTATAATTAAATGCTAATAATAATATATATTATCGGTTAAGTGGTTATATAAATAATTATTACCGTGACTCCTTTGTACTATTGTTATTCATTAACAAAAAAGGTACATTCACCTCACCCCTACAACCACATTGATGGAATATATTGCATCTAGCTCCAGCTATTATCAACCGCCTATCATTATCCTAGATACCGCCGTTTAGCCACAGTACTCGTTTTCTAAGGTTATATTGTATTTTATAATGAGAAAATTAAAATAAAACTTTTGTAGGTAGAAGAGAGAACCATTTGCCTTTATGTTAGAAGTCACGTACTCTACCTACTACACTTTTCACCCTACACTAATATTTATGAAGTCTAACAAAAGTACCTAAATTATTTTTATTAATAATATAGTTATTACTATCCCCGTCAAAATATAAAGTAAGAGGTCGTATTTTAATGGCTATTTTTTAAAAATTAATGTTACACAAACAATATGAATATAGGTAGTTTCACTTCAATATTGGAATTATAGAATAAACCGAATTCGGCCTATACGAAATAGTACAATTTGTTAAAATTTGCAAAGGCATATGGAATTCTTAAGCATTAATTTTTAATTTTAATACTGTAGTTAATAAAATAATATTAATAATTATATAACCGTTTACATATGATATAATGTAACTGACTACCCTCGTACATGTAAATTGCGGAGTTACATTTATTGTAGTGATGTCCGGCCAAATACGAGTAAAGGCTTGCGGTAGAGGCATTTCACCCACATATAAATCTCATATATTTCCTATATGTTTGAAGCAGCCCATTAGTAGTTAAAACCCTTGTATTTTGGAAAAATTTAGTGTTTAAAGCACCACTTGTCTCAATAATTTTAAATTATTAAATCTAATATTTAATCTTTTAATCAAGATGTTTTGTGATAGTGTTTGAAATATTATTCACAATTTATATTATTGGTTTAGATATAAAATTATCGATTTATATTTCAAATAAATACAAAGATTTTACAAATAATATCAAAAAATATAAATGCCTAATTGTACTTTTACCAAAATTGTAACATTATTTATGAAAACATTTCCCAGGTAAGTCATGTTTTCAATATTCAGATGTTAAAGTCCCTTTCGTGCAGGGCATTCTATGAAAAACGATTGCTTTTCGATTGTAGAAATAAACAATGCATTGATGCTATCACTACAATGTCGTTTTAAAAATTTTAAAAACAGTTAAAATATAGGAAAATTAAAATTTAGAAACTTTTGTGGTGTGTAAAGTATGTAGTTGTCAAGATAAAATTAAAATTTAGGTGGACAAGAAAAAAAGCTTGATAACATTTTAAAAAGTGTATATGATGAAACAAAAAATATGTATTAAATAAACCGAATATTGTTTTATAATACCCATTAGGGCTGAAATTTATATAATACCATCACCTTTATAACCGTGTTGTTATAGCCACACACTTCACGACACCATTCTAGCCTAAAATAGACGATTGGTAAGGCATTTTTACTCGGGCTGGGAAGGATTTGTGTCTCATTATGTAGGCATTAGGTAATAAAAAAACAAAATCATGAATAATATGTAGTAATTTAAAGGATGTTTATAACTGCACATTTTTTATTTATAACATGTATTATTATTGTTAATAATATTTTCACTATGTTCTTGTCTTTTTAAAGAATATAAAAAAACGGTCGTAATGTCCCGTGTCAGCGCATTCCAGACTGAAACTGTTTAAACAGATGAGCGAGTTAGTTGTTGAAGGATTTCTCTAGGTTGCGATACCCACCGCTCTTTTGAATTGAGATTGGAGAGAATGTTGTAGGTTTATATTAGCAATTAACTATAGACCATTTAACTTTTTTACCCTCACTGCGCGTTTTACAGTTTGTTTCAAATAGCAAACCATTCGGATTTATTAATAGAACCTGTTACATCAAACTGTATGTTTACACTAACAGTAAGTTTTACGTGTGAATGAATTTTGATAAGTAAAAGAGCCAACGTAACCTGTCGTTTTTCAGTATCTATAGGTATACTCACTTACTTGTTTAAGTATTCTCCTGGATTTATTTTTTTGTAATATTATAGGGAAATATTTTGACCATCTGATAAAATAACATCGTTTGCTACTGCTCAATATAATAATTTTGTCAGAAACCAAACTGTCCAAGAGTTCGTGTAATTTTTTTACAGGTATAATATCCTAATTTACAATTGTCATCTAGTAGTCTGAGATTTTTACATAACTGCAACGTAATTTTACTTGTTTTTCATGAAAATTATAATTCTAAAAACAACGTAATCGATTTAAATTTTTATAAACTAGAGCGGAATAATGTTTTAGGTGCATATGTTTGTGAAGATTAAGCGTTACCACAGGCCTTTTGTTACCCGTTTTTTAAATGTTTCTTCAAAACCTATTGCCTATTTTGTAAAATGTTTTTGACTTTAGATGTAGGAATTTAAAAGAAAAAAATAACAAGGACTAGAACACCACTAATATTGTTAACCTTGCATGTACTATTGACTAAACCTTCAGTATAAAAAATAATGTGGTATTATTCGGAACCCTGTTTTTTTTTGGTTTTTATTGATTTTTTTAAGCTGAATTCTGTTATGTTATTTTGTATCTTCTGTTTCCTATTCATACTTATCTGTTATTGCAGTGAAGAGTTTACTGCTTTGTTCTTTACTGAACAATGTAAATTGTACTTTATATTTGTAAAAACCGTACTATTTATGAGAAGAAGAGAAAAGTAGCTGATTTAATTATTAAAGTAATGCATTTTTTTACTAAAACTTGTTGACCTTATTCTTATCTTTTCTCATCGTCATTGTTTTATAGCTTTTCGATGTGAAACTATTTGTAAATGATACATATAGGGCTATTACGAATACCATACATTATAAAGCTTCATAATTTAAATCTTGTGATAAATAATCTGTCTTTTTATTTTGTAGGTTTTTTAAATTTTCTCCCAGATAGGTCCCAGTCAACAACTTGGACTGCTTGTTTAACACTGCAATGAGCCATTGGAAAGCTATTTGTTGCTATACCTTAAAAATGTTTTAAATATCTCATTGCATTTACCATTTAAAGTTTTATTTTTGTAAATGGAAGCAATAATATAATAAAACAGACATAATATAACGGTAATATTATAATAAATTTAAGAATCAGTCACCTACATGAAAGTGGAACAATGGTCGTATGATTTATGCATTGCTACATATTTCTAAGAAAATTTATTTTAGAAAAACACAACGAAAAACTTTGAAATATTGTAAAACACATAATAAATAGTAGGAATAAAAAATAATTAATAAGGTAGTTACATAACTCTAACACAAAACTATTATTGGTATTTCGATATAAAATTCATTCCGGAAGGTCGAACTCAGTAAACTTGATTTCTGCAGATAGAAGTTCAAATATACTACGGTAACATTTTAAAATGCAATTACAGTGATCAAATGACATAACTAACATTTATGTAACACATTATACAGTTTTACATAGAGAAATCACTATAAAGTCTCACACTTTCTTCTAGAAAACCAGATGTAAAAGTTTTCGAGATAACTTCGTATATAATTCTAAAATATTATTGTATTCGGTTGTCAATACAAACACCAGGCCAAGCAATGCTACAAAACACAAAATGTTCTGTCAGATTCTATTAGGTTATATTTCTTGATTGATAAAAAACATTGGCTTTGGAAATTGTAAAGGGCCTCATTAAGGGTAACTTCTTAGTATAGATTATTTAGAAACGGACGAATGTTCCGAATGTTTGACAGTAGAAGTCGTGATAGACACATTTCATCAGCTGGAAACCTCCTAATAGGATTTGTGGTGGATATTATTTGCAACATTGTGAGACGAGTGTCTATCAATCTAGTCTTTGTAATATTTGTATAATAAGACATCAAGGTAAAATTTGCTCGTGTTTCATAGATTAAACAAATAGGGTTGAATCAATTTACTAATTTTCCATTCTAACATCTAATTACTAATAATAATAGGCTACTGAGTAATTATTTTACTCTTTCAGATTTAATGTTGAAAAAGTAAATTATCAATTACTATTTTATATATTGAGTGTAATATATTTATTTTACCAACAAAATCTTATAAATCGCTCGTAGGTCGATGTAATGTTTCTATAACTCTTTTCATAAAACCCTAGAACATAAATAACTAGAATCTGTTTGTGTTCGTGCTTTTGTTGTTTGTGTTGTCGTTACTGTTCTTGTTAACTATTTTTCTGTGTAGTTTGTCTATTAAATAATTGTCATTTTCATTTTGTGCGATAAATATTTGATTGTGTTTAGTTCCTTTGTGTAGTTAGTTGTGGACATAGGTATTTTATTTAGTCTGTGTAGTAAATGTTTGAACTCTGCGTGTTTATGTTGTATTGGGTGGTTCGATGATTAGTGTATCAGTGTGTCTGTCATAGTTGTTTTGCGGTATATGTCTAATTTATGTTTGTTTTGATTTTTTGTTATGGTGATGTCCAATAAACTCAATGTTTCGTTGTTTTTAAACTCTGCACTAAAGTGGATATTTTTGAGTATTTTGTATATATGTGTTTGGAGTTGTTGGTATTGTCTTACGTTTCCTCGGTATAGTGTTATTACGTCATCTACATATATGTGTAAATATACGTCTGTTCTTTCAAGTACTTCAAAATAAATTTAAAAATGTAAAAAAATTGAAACCCTTTGCCTTAGGTTTTATGCACATTCATTGAGGGTACACGTTTCCCAAAAAAATATTAAGTTATTTTACTCCACTCTAGAACGTAGGTTTTTTTGTCAACATTAAAACTTTCAAACCTCAAAACGAACATTTTTGAGAGATGGTGTAATAATTCCTAAGAGCAATGGCAACCCATATTGTTGGAAAACATTTTCGAAATTTACCAAAACTTTTCTTCTAACGAAATACAGTACCTTGTGTTTACAATTCCTCAGCCCCTTGGTCACCATTGAGTCTTATTACTTAGTAGAGTTAATAAATAAACAAACGTTTAAATGTATGTCTCTTATATTCTACAATACTTATAAATGTATCACACTTTAGAAATTTGTTCCAGGGTTTGATTCATATTGATGTGTAAAAAGCACGTTTAGTCGCTGACAGAGACTGTATATAATATAGAGTTTGCTTCTATTTCGAACAGCTTCCAAGTCCATGTTTACATTTTTACGCTGTACAAATGTACAATGGACGAAACTCTGGCATTTATTTTTCAAAATGACGGTTGTGTACAATTAGCTTTGTTCTTTTAATCGGTGAGGAGAATAAACGGAAAACTACGGTAATGCTGAATGGTATATACCTGAACTTAGAAACATAAGAGTTATGTGGGATATTTTAAGTGTTTTGGCTGAAAATACCTCAGAGGTGGAAGAATAATTTAATAGAAACATAAATGCAGTTTTATCAAAATAAAATCAAGTAAAATGACGTAATTTCGTGATAAATTAAACATAAGGGGATTTACCTTTGTGTTCCCTTGAGTATCACCAGTGATACTAATAAAACTAGGGTTATCAATATTTTTGTTTATCCGCTTACTTTCAAACGTTTATGAGATAAAGAATTATTTATATGAAGTTGTGTAGAGCCTATTGATTTTAACAATGTAGTTGCATACACAATAAGTTTAGTTTAATTTGTTATTGCATGGATTAAAAAAAATTATACGAAACACTATCTTGGTTGGTGTATATGACTTTCATCATTAAACCAACCGTTTTTAGTTAACAAGATCTTTGTAATATATTTAGGAGCAAGTTTAGAAGTACGCTTTTCTTCCGAGAAAGTACTTATATCGTTCACTTTACCTAGGATATTATTTTTCAGGAATAGGTATTTTCTATAATACCTAGGAATTTTTTCATCTATTTGAACCCAATAAAACCCATTTAAAACATTTTCTTGGTAACAAATATAGTGGATATTGGTTTAAATTGAACCAACGCGTTTCTATGAAAATGAAAATATTAGTAAATGTATGTAATATATACAGAAAACAATTTTCAAAATTATTTCAAAAGAAATGTTAGTATTTTAATCTCAATTATAATTTTATGTCCTGTTTAGGATTTACCCCTTTTGCAGGCAAACATTACTGCTCGATCTAAACTGACCCTTGGAGACAAGATGGGAGTGGTCATCTTTTTGGAAATTAAACCCAAAATAAACTGTACTGCCACAGCGACGGGTGTCAAGATGGAATTTTAAGAAGACTGATTGGGCCAGATTTACCAAAATCTTCAATGAAGTAATCACAGAGAATCTTGGTGGCAAAAACCCTGAAAGGGCATGTGTTAGTTTTGTTAACCCAATTCAGTGGCAAAATGATCAACTCCAAATGGCCAAGTGAAATAAATCAAACCTTTCTGGAACTCTATAAATACGAAAATATAATCAAAAAGTGATACGGCAAGGAAAGAAAGCTGAATTATTAAATCTGCTGTATGACTCCATAGACCTAAGAAAAAACTGGCCGAACTTAAAAATGAAAAAACGTGAAATTTACAGGTATTTTGTGGTGAACTTGTGCTCCAGACGGGATAGGCTCTATACAGACGGGATATCAAGCCTCTCTAATGAAATGAAGGCCCACCAGTGGGAACAGACACTGGTAAAGTAAAAACCTCTAATATCCTTGAAAAATGTTTCCTCTGCACTAAACAAACACTTTGCAGGAGTGACCCTTTCAACACTTAGCACAGAAGAAAATAGAAATAAAAATTTTCTTCAACTGCCTAACTGCTTATCAGAACTCCATTTTTAACAACTCATTCAGCCAATCTGAACTGGAGCTCGGCATTCAGTTGTTAAAGAAAGACCAATCATTAGACGGGGATAAATTGTACCTTGCATTTCTGAAGAATCTCGGAAATAGTGCTAGAAAAACTTGCTAAAACCAGTAAATCTTTCATGGAAACATCACATCGTCCAATAATGGAAGAAATCAGTGATTCTTGCTATCTACAAGGAGGGAAAGCCCGCTAACATCCTTACCAGTTTTAAACCTATCTGCCTTACAAGTTTGGTATGTAAAACCACTGAGAAAATGTAGACATGAGACTGCGTCAGTACCTGGAAGGATATCTTGGAGCTATCACGAACTGCCAGGTTGGCATTCGGCAGCATCGTTACACCGTCGACGAAATGGTCAAACTAACACAATCGGTAAAAGGTAGGTTTCACCGAATTCAAGCCACTCTAGTATTTATTGACCTTAAATCAGCATATGATAAAGTATGAATATCTTTGCTTCTCCACAAGCACAGTCGACTGCATGTTACTGGTAATATGTACACGTGTATAAAGCACTTCCTACTCGAAAGATATATTTGAACCAGTTAACAAAATAATGTATCAAAGTGCAAGAAAGAAAGTGCTGTCATGGGGTGACACAGGGCGCAGTGTTTAGTTATTGGCTTTACAACATGATCGACTACGTACAGCGCCTCCTTTATGCTGATGCCGTAGCCAAATGAGCAACGGGTCATAACATTCTAGGATTGGTGGATACGTTGATTAAGGTGTTTGCTAATGTCTCGGATTGGGTGAAAAGATAATAAGGTGGAAATAGATACCGAATAAACAATGGTTCAATAGTTCACATTTTCCAATAGACAAAGCAATTTGAAACTTACTTACAAAGGAATAGAGCTGGAAAAACAAATTCTGCCAATTGGATGTTAACTTCGACAAAAGACTTAGTTAGTCCAAGCAAATATTAACGGCAACTGAAGAAGCTTAGAAGAAAAATAACCTCCTAAACTAGACTAGCAACTACGAAATGGGGAGCAAGGTATATAGGGCCTAGTACCTTATATAGCCTAGTCACCTATATACGCCTAGTTATGGAATATGATTCTGAAGTCATCGCTAACTCTTCCGGTGTTAACTCGAGGAAATTAGAGGTTATCCAGAACAACGCACTGCGAAAACTAACTGGTGGAGCAACATCGACAGCAATATCTGATATATAATCACAAGCGGAGGTGGAACCATTACAAAGCCGCAGGGAGAAATAAGTATTGAAGTTTAGGAAAGGGGCAAAGATAATCGACTACAGTCACTGGGAGAAATATAAAACAGCAAAATCGCTCCTCCAATATCACCAATCATTTATGCTGATCAACTTAGAATTAAATAAAACCTGAAACTGGGGTAAGCATCTAAATTCCCAATCTGTCACATAGTATACCCTATGAGGGAAAAATGTCCCTTCTAAATCACACAGACTACATGGCTATTAGTGTTCCCCATATTCTGAAGCTTGCTGCTTTGGAAACGATTTTGGATCGATACGGCAAAGATAACTGGGTCCATGTATAAATGGGTCAGCGGTAAGTCATACCACGGGTGCTGGTTATTAGACCGACCACTTTGGGGCTGCTGCCCAATTCAAATTAATGCTAACATCTTCGATGTTGAGATTGCGGTTATAGTACAAGCTGCCGAAAATCATTGTTCGTTCTACGGAAAGTCGGCAAGAGTTTTGTTCTTCATGGACTCGCAGGCCACTATAATTGCACTAATTAAACACAGCCACAGACTGTGTGCAAAAAAAAAATTGAATGGACAAAAGGTCCTGGCAGGGATCATTGAGAAAGGGTTGCATATTTTGCTACAACTGTTCCATAGCCATGTTGGAGTTGAATGAAATGAACACGCAGAGTTGTCAACGAATAATGCTATCACCTTGGCACATCCTGACAATCCTATATGTCTATTGACAGCAAGAAGCCTGATTGAATCTATTATCAATGAAAAAACAATGGAGAGCCAACAAGAAATAAGCGTTGGAAAGATATGGAGGGGCTTGACACACACAGATCTAATACTCCATAACCTACCTAGAGTGGAAGCCATTGCCAGATTCAGAATGCTTACGAGCTTTGGCTATCTGCAAGACCACCAATATAAAATAGTATTAGCAGCCTCAGATATTTGTCCTTAGTGCAACCGTCAAGAGATGGACGCTCAATATCTTTAAAATTGCACACCATTCCAAGTTGTGCAAAAAAGAAGCAGACATTGCCTCTACTGGGAGACAAGGAAGAGAATGGCAGAAATGCCATGATCTGGCATTGGATAAAGTAAAGTAGTAAGTATCATATCTAATTATTTACATACTAATAACAATATTTATTTAGTTTTCACTACTCTTTTAAAAAGAATTACGTTCAGGTATTTCCATGGAAACATATTTTTTTCTAAAAATTTATTTTTTACAATTGCAATTTAGCACACAGTCATATCCATAGAAACGACGGTTTTATATTTCACTCTAATTTTTTTCGGTATTTTTACGAATGAAAACTTTTGTAATAGGTACAGAAAAAACGAAAAAAAATAATAAATAGATACCTGAGTAAAAAAATACAATGCATTGATTGAAGACTAATTACGAAAACAGCAAGGGTAATGCGATTTCCTCATTTTTCATAACTACGAAAGAAACGAATATTTAAATATAATTGGTAACTATTTCACATTAAATATGCCTCTTGATCTTTGGGAATAAGAAATTAGCTGCACCTGGTGTTTAATATTCTTCACCTAACACTGTATTTAAGGTGTTGTATATTATTCACGTACTGAGAGGTTTAAATTGAATTACTAGTACGACATTAAAATGATTTGATAATATATAAAATGGAAACTAACCGCATTACTATAATATGTAATTAAGAATTTGGACTATAAGAGGGATTTTAACCAGTATTATAAATTTTGAACATTGATAAATTCAAATTTTGAACCTCTTCTTAGAACTATCTTATTTTGTTTGTCATCATAAGACTTCTTTAAGATTAAAATACAACTATGTGGACAGTTTAACACATTGTAAGGTCTCATCTGGTCTTTCAGGCAAACACTAAATATTTAGAATCATAAAATAGTTTTTCTCATTTAATTAAATTAATTCCACTGTCAAGATATTTATACTTAGCACTTGTGCAACTAAAAAAACAACCAATTTAATATTAATAGTAATTGTTTTTACACAAGGGAAAAATTAAATTGAAATTAAATTACTGGTAACTAAACACAGTAAATTGTCATTGATCATGAAAAACTGATCTTATTATTTACAATATTTAAGGAATTTCTCAAAATTTAATTATCCTTACGCTTTATATTCTAGCAGTATTCATTACATATACTTTATCAAAAGGTACATTGTCGGAGTGTCTGAACAACGCTGTTTTCAATTGGTAACTCCATATTGTATTAAACTTAAAAATAGCATTTCTGGTACAGTTAAAAATCAAATCTATCATGTCCTTTGACATATTAGATTTCACAGTACTAAACAATATTTACAAGGGTCTATGATTTTTATGATACAACTAAAAAAACTCTTCTGAAAACAAAATTTCAAACAAAAAAAATTTAATTATTTAGTCTTAAATTCGTTGTACATCATTTTATAATAATTTATTTGGACGGATTATTATTTGAAATGTTTCCCCTTGCTTACATCTATATTCACCACTCGACTGTTCGTATATTATAATACTCAACATGGATAACACGTACAATAAACGTCATATCCCTAAAAGTGATCGCGCAGAAACCGTCTCTTATGTTATGTCCTTACGTTCGTGGAATAAAGAAGGTTTACACTTCGACAGTTTGCCGAAAGCTTTCATAGAGTTGAGTTTTTCTTGAGACGTGACTCCGAATTAATTTAGAAGAACAATGACGATTTTATTCTCTTGTGCTCGTGTATTGCGCATAGGAAATATGTCGCTCTTATTTATTAGAATTAATATAACAATCACATACCCTTTTAAAGTAAAGACATTTTAAAGGAGGGAGTTGTTTTTGTTTTGGAGATAAATGAAGCAACAAAGTTAATGGAGAAAAATCAAAATTCATGTATTTGGTTTATCTAAATTTTAAAATGTAAAGAAAGAGATATTATAAAGAGCGTCAAGCATAAGGAAATCGTCAAAATTCCAAATTGAAAAAGTTACGGCCAAATGTAAATTTTAGTACTAAACTATAGAAGTTTATCTACACCGGAAATAGTGACGTAGGGATCATACCATTTTAAGGGGTACCTCTTATTAGCCTATTCTACGTCATTTTCTAACAAAGTTGCTAATTGGGTCACCCATCAGGCGAGGTCCGAATAGATGGAGAGGGTGTTGAAAACCGTAGGGGAAAATAGTTTCGAGGTATTGTCAGGGTGGTATGACCTTCGACTTACTCCGCTATTTTATGATTTAAAAGTATTAAATACAAAAATCACGTGCTAAGTGCGGGGAAAAGATGGCGGGAAAATGTAACTGTGCGCTTTGCAATGCTTTTTTGGGGATTTCGGTCTCAAAAATTGGCTAAATTCTTTCACAATGAGGTGCATTCGTAATGGATCAAAAACGGAGTTTTCCAAAAATTATAAACCTTAAATTGGCTTTTAGAATATAGAGACATTAAAATTCGCTAAAGTACACTTTAAAACCGTTAACCCTTAGTGCTCGGATTTTTGTAACATGCTTTGCTTCCCCACTTGTAATTAAATTGAGACAAATTTCTCACCTGCAGGTTGCATTATTGTTTATGGAAAACTTTGTTTCCTCTTACATGATTTTAGTAACCTAAGCTATTTGTATTTACTAATACTGTATATACATGATTTTATTATCTTATTTGTAGTTTTGCAGAGTATGATATTTTTGAAAACAGTCTTCCGAATGAAGTCCTGGTTTTCTGCCTCATGTTTTGTAGTGAAAAACTTACCATTCTACCTCCTTTTATCTTCCTGTTACTGCAAACTACACAATCGTTAGAACTATTTTTATCATTGGAAAAGATTAAATGTAATATCCCATTCAGACTTTCTTCTTTATCAGTAGTTGATGGCCGACCCCTCTCACTGTACGGGTTATTCGTGATATCACAAATGCGTTCCCACACCAAGTTTTGGCGAAACTATTTTTGTTTAACATGATTTTCTCTCATTTCCTTTTTTTTATTATTATAGATAGTTAACTATTTACTACAGCTACATCTAATAGCCAGAAAAACATTTTCCTCCACCATTTATTTGTTCGTCTCGGAAATCTGCACGGTTCATTATATTGAACAGCTAAATCTACACCACCCATAAACTGGTTATATTTACAAATAACTGTTGGTTTAGTTATTTTGTTTATGAAACTGAACTACATTCTAATAAATCAGTATCAAGTAAAAGATCAGGAATTTCAGAATCACTAATTGTACGTGAAGCCACGGCAAACTACGAGTAAACAAATAACCGGCAAAACTGTTACCTACTTGCAGCTTACAACGTAGCGGCAAACTAGATTTTGTGACGACTCACATATTCCTAGGCATTTTCAACTTAGTTCACATTATTGTCAATAGAGTGTAGCACCAAACGGGGAAAAGATTGAATGTCATGGGCTTCGCTGCAGACTAGTTATAGGCATTTGAAAATCGTTTCGGCTCACCCGACAGTCGAGTGCTAAGGGTTAAATGTGAAAAAGCAATTAATTAAACATCAAATTATCAAAAAAAAAAAATTTAACGGGAATAAAATCAGTGAAACTAATTTAGAAAAGTTAAATAACTGAAAATCTTTAAAAATTAAATTCGCGGTGATAAGGAAACGAGTGGAAGGAAGAAGACGTTTCATGCCAAAAAATCTGGGTAGCCCAAACTATGGAATCACGAAGGATCCAGAAAATGGCACGAATAAAAAGGTAGTTACTTTCTTCTTGTTCAAATCTATAATTTCGTAAATTCACCTATTTTGTAGGTGAATGATAAATGTAAGTAATTGTTGTTAGTTTTAAAAAAAATAATAATGAATAAACTTAGTTATAAAGATAATAGCTTTATTTATATTAGATTTGAAGATGCACTAGGCACCATTTTGAGTTTGAAGTCATCAAAGCCAAAATGGCAGGCAACCGAGTATAGATATACCAAAACAAGTTTCGTTTGAGAATTAAATTGTGTTGTAAATAAATCCTGTTAGTTGACATAGGAGATTAAAATTAAATGTACTCAAAATAGATAAAAAGCTTGATATTGGTAAATTTCTAGCAAATGTAATAAAAGAAGTGGGAGAAGACGCAGAACATACTGTAATAAAATTAATATATAGATACAACATTATGTGCTTTGTAAACAAATAAAGGGTTCAAACTTAATACAATTTTGCCTAAGTGTGTTATATGTTACAGTAAGAAGGGTATGTTTGAATACTAAAATAGAAAAATTTAAGAATTATTTAGTTTTGGATAAGAAAGTATATAAAAACTAACCCAACATAAATGGTTGCAAGTGAAACTGGTTGGAAATTAACAAATTTGAATTTGTATAGAAAACAAAAATCAGAAGCCAAAAAATTTATGTTGAAGTAGTTCTCAAATTTACAGAAAGTAAATAAATATTGTTCAAAAACAAACAACAGTCAAAAAGCATATTTCAAATATTAATTGATAAACTTAAAAAGTATGATATCTATGTATATAAATGCTGACTTTATAAATGGTGTGTTACTATAAGGATCTAAATATGATGTTTAAAATTAGGTAAATGTTCTAAAGACAATCATTGTCAATTTAGGTTACATTATAAATACGATTTGTTGATCAAAATTGGTGAGTTGTGCTTAATGACTATAAATACGTGAATTGTCTACATAAATTTTTAAATGTTAATATTTAAATGTTTTTTTTCATAAATTGTTTTTTATGTATACATAATCGAAATGTTTAATGCTAAATCGGCAATTAGGTGCTTGATAAATTGTTTCCTAAATATGTGGCTTTGATTTGAAAGACATGCAAACTTGATTAAGCATAGACTTTGTTTAAATTATGAATACTAATATTTGAAAATATGAGGTATAAATATTTAATTTGGATATGGTAAACGTTGTGGTAAAAATGTGATTTAACTGCATAGGAAAGGTTTTCTATGAAATTATAAATATTTGGTGAATTTTTCAATATTTTAAATTTAACTATAAATCGTAAGTTTTCAAGATATAAATGTATGCAAGAATTAAGTACAATTGTTAAATAGTTATATGCATAACCAAAAGACTCAGAGAAATTAAATATTCAAATCACTAAGCTCAGTCATTAAGAAATAATACATAACAAGTAGATTTATAAAAGTTTAATTATGCTTTATAAATTCTGTAAAACGTATAAAGTGGTTTTTCAAGATGTAAGATTTATAAAATTGAAAAATCTGTGCTACAGCAAAAATTGAGGTAAAATAAAAAACAGTTTTTTTTATTAACTTGCAAATTTAGTAGAAATTTATTTAATAAGAAATTTTCTTACGTACTCCGACACCCTGGTCATTAAGCTGGTATGCCTAAATAAAATTCATTCTCCTAAAAACAGTACCAAAAAGGTTAAATCTCTTCCAGGTAGGTTTGTTTTTAAATGACTGGTTCTCTGGTAGATTTTGGCAAGCGCTAGCACCGGGCTGCCTTCGGTCGTCGGTGCTTGTTCAAAATGATTATGTTTACCATTTATAAAATAATATATATTTAATATATATATATATATATATATATATATATATATATAAATCATTATCAAATGCAGAGGAAATAATAATGTTAAACAAATTAAATATCACCCTTTGGGATCAATTATCGCAAATAAATGGTCAAAATAAGGTTGAAATTAACAAGAATCAGACAGTTAGTTTATAAACGTTATTACCTATGTGAAAGGTTTTCTCTTGATATAACTTTCAATGATACGTAGTATTCTACAGGGAATAGATTTTAATATTCAAAACTTTAAGGGCTGAGAATCCTTTTCCTTATGTCTCGTAATTCTAAGACGTGAATGAAAATCAGAGTAATTTAACAATAAACGATCATCCACCCGTAAATTAAATACATTTCTAAGTAAGAGTATCAATTCTCAGCTAATATCTGTAACATTACTAAGATTCTGTAGCTTGTAATTTGTAGAAACCAGAGACGACCCTCAACAACTAATCACACGATTTATATCACATCTCACAATAACCTCAAGTAGACGTGCACTATAAATAAGATCACAAATAACGACATAATATATATTAAGGTATAGCTCGCTTGTGTTTTGTGGCACCGAAGTGGAAGTGGTCGCGTAGTAATGAGGCGTTATGGTTTTCTTTCACAGCAATAGCCATGTGATGGCATTCCATTTGGCCCTAGTAACTCAATTGTCGAGGAGTAGTTTCCATTCCATTTACAAATGGACTTCGTCCTCGAGATCCTGTTCCAGGCCGTAAATCTGGTGTATAAGATGCGGATGCATTTAGGACCACTGAGAGTGTGATCCGACAGATACTTGTAGCAGAAAATATGATAATACAGCAGGGAACATTAAGATAGTTATTGTGTCAATTAGTCAATCTTTGGACATTCCACTCGAAATCACGGACACTCTCTATAGACAATTCAGTCTTGTAAGTGCGAAACAATGGGCTCCATTTTGATCAAAAAAATTGCTCATTTATAGGAGATTTTACAACGGATTTTCCGCAAAGGCAGCTTGGGAAAAGATAAAGGCAAGTTTACCTCTACTTACTTACGTCATTTTGTGAAACTTTAGCAGCACGCTTTTATCTTTCTGGTGTACCGACAAATTATAATGAAGGGATACCAATACAAGACAGCATACTTAGAATTCCATTCATTCAAAATAAGTGAACATTGTGGTGGTTCAAAAAAAAAATATCCTTTGCCCTTACCTCTGTGAAGGAAATATTCTAGCTCTGACAGTTGATGCTGTAGTATTTGGATACGTTACTGAATCTTTTCCCAAAGAAAAATATTGGTAAATATTTCTAATTGAATTTAAAGAGTTAAAAAAACCCTCATTCTATTTAAATATTATTCTCATATCTCCATCATGATTAGGATGAATAACGTATAAAGAAATAAGTTATTTATTATAAATTGGTATTTGTTATTTATTTACAATATGCCAAAAATGTTAAGCTGTTATCTAATAAATATTTGTTTTATTTGATTAATTAAAAATTGTAACGTGAAAGGACTTTCTTTCAGATACATACGATAGAAACGTCATAAAAAAGTTCTGCAATTTAAAAGAAGTAAAGTAAATCACAATCAAACCGCAGAACGATTTAATAAAGCACAATCAAACCGCAGAACGATTTAATAAAGCACATTCAAACCGCAGAGCGGTTTTCCTCGTCATCTGACTAAACGGATACCCCAACTGATATACCTCCTTGTATCTTGGGGCAAAGCATATTGCAATATACCGAGCAATAAGGACACAGTTCCAAATTCAAAGCCCTCATTGTGTTCAAGATGAACCGAGTTGAAATCATTGGTTTATTATTATCTGTTCATCTCTACCACACAGTAAATATATTTGTGATAAATCGAATAAATAAATAGGCTATAATGATGGGAAAATGCCTATTACATCTCCTAACACATTTAATTTTTTAAAACATTTATGAGTTACTTTAATTTTACTGATTGTAATTTGTTTAGCCTATCGATTTTAACCATTTTACATTCAACGCATTAGAAATATATTAATTTATATTTCTATCAGTACGGGAGTTATATAAGTCCCAATTTTCGAGCTTCCGTTAAATTTCAGCTTGTTCTATTTGAGACTATTTTATCTATTTGAAACGAAATTCAAATTATTTACTTTTAGACTGTGAAAATCAACCGTAGTCTGAAGATTCCATACATTATTTCTACGCGCAAATGTTGGGAACCTAATCCCGCTGATTAATCAGGGCGTTCTGAAAAGTATGAAATAAAAAAACATACAGACCTTATATTTTACAATCTTTTCTGGAAGCGAAAATTGTATAATATCTTTTACAAATAATTATTATGCTTTGTGAGCGTAAGTAATATAGACACTGTTTTTCGTTCTGAATTTTATTACATCCTTTCGAAGATGTTTCATTCTTGTATAGTTTTAACTTGAAATGAATATTAATTGAATTAAAGTGTATATGTTTTTATATAGGATAGATTACTTTGTATTAAGATAAAGCTAAAATTAATTTTTTTCCGTGTACGGAAAGTTAGTTGCCGATCAGAAACCCCAACTGATACGTGAATCATTGATGAAAAAAATTTGTCATGTCTAGAATACTTTCATGAAATGCTTTATTTATTGAATAAATATCAAGGGAACTGAATAACTGTTACATGACAATCTATATAAGTCTAGCTTCAGTTCCCCATGCATATATCATACCTGGAAGTGACCATAGACGTTATATGTCAGATGATATTAGATGATTTTTTCTTCAAGTTGATCAATGCGATACAACTGAAGTGATTATCTTAGTAAAGTAATCCAATTACCTTTCATTTAATCAAAAATTATAGTGTCGCATAAAAATAATGTTTAGCTATTGGAATTTGAAACTATAATGTACTATAATGGTTTAAAGTTTGTAAACACTTATTTTTAATTAAAAAAGTGTAGAATTTTCGATTAATAAAAAATGTAAACCTACATTTACTTGCCTAAGTAGGTATATGTTTAAAACATATATGTGTTTGAGTAAAATTTAATTAGTGAATACAAGTGAGAGATCGCAACAGAATGCTATCATAAGTATTTTCATTGTTCTAATAAACACAGCCCCTTCATAGAATTTGCTACTGTCTGCAACCGTAGCAATCACCGTAAACTTTATGAGCAAAACTTTGTAATGGATCAAAACAGTTAAGATAAGTGCATTAGCGGGAAAGATTTGTATGTAATATTACATAACCTGGAGATTGTACTGTCTATACCTGACTTAATTTACGACGAAATCTTAGTATAGGACAATTTATAACAAACTTACGTAGAAAATAATTCTGTATAATATTAGATTCTCTTGCAAAAATTAGAATATACATATGTTCACATATCATTTACATATCCTTTAAAGACGCTAATAACATCTAATACTGTTTAAGTCTCTCACTTTTCGAAAAAGAAACTCTATGTGGTGACTCTCAAAAGTCAACTCGCAATCATGTACTAGCAATTAACACTGCAAGTTAAAGTGTAAGTGATATGTAAATGGATATTTTTTTTAAACCTTCTCTTATTAAATATATATCATCATTATATTGTACAAATTTTGTACTCAATTCTAAAGAAATTCGTAAGAAGAAAAGAAGTATTTTACGTTTATATCTATACATATACGTATTACATATATGCAGTATATGTTATTATCCCTAAAATAAAATACCTTAAAGACTAATAATTAGTAAAGATTATTATTAATTTAATATATTAAAGATATCGGTAGATAATATTTCCTTACATGAATATAGTTCTGAATGCAAATTATAAAGTCGTTTATTTTATCTGTATCTATCTAGTTAAAAAGCAATTAGGGGGAAATGATGACGTGACAAGACAAATGCCGCTTAGTTTTAATCACTTTAAGAAGAGGTCAGTAATAAATCTCTTCAGGCGCCTCAAGGTTCACTGAAGGGACATTTATTCCTTGAATATTAAATATGTGTCTACATTCTTCGAATACTTGTTATTCGAATAAACGTTATCTAATATTTTATCTCAAAACTTTATATGATACATAAAAAATGTAAAAAATTATCATAAATGGTATTACAAATTTTTCGCTCAGTCATTAACATGTCTGATGTTTTTTTATTGATAGGATAAATGTGGTAATAGGCAGATATTTGCTAACCTTTTAGATTGTTTAGAAGTATTTAGTTTTACATAGGATTCAAATTATTCATTACATAGTGTGACAATTATCTAGTGAGCCTGTATTTTACTAAAATTACAATTATCTGCTTCTGCTTCTTCTTCATTTTGTTATTATTATAGACAGGAGATCTAATTAAACTATCTCAAAAAAAAATATAATATAAAAACATGCTTTTCATAATCCCTTTACGAAGCCAGGATCTGTTTAAATTGATGTTTTGGTATACTAAAAGTACATAAAATAAATCCACAGGATATTTTCTTCTCATGCAACATTAGTAGAAATTTAACTTAATGTCAAGTGTTAATTATAAATAGTTTCACCTAAAAGAAACTGTTTTTCTTACTACCAAGCATGAAACTGAGTATTACACATTGTTTCACTACACCACCATTATTGTCAGTATAAATTGTAAACAAAGCCTAAAAATAAATCAATAGTGATCTTAAGTCACACAGTCGATTCCAATTTAAGTTCAATTTGTTTCCAACCACTTAGTATTTTCCCGTGTCTCAGTTATTACAAAATTGTATTCTTATATTCCCCATCTTTTTAATGAGGGATAAGTTTCCAATAATTAACGGCGATAACTTAGTTTTATAGAAAACGAAATATGTTTAGGATATTTTATTAATTATCTCGGTTCACTATTTTCTAATGACACATTTTTTATTTTTGTATTTATGTAGCCACAATTCAATAGTCCTTTGCTAATCACGGATTCGGTATTCGCGCTTTTGCTGAGTCGCGGTTGGCAAAATTACAGGATATCTTGCTAATAATTGTTGTATTTTTAAAAGGCATGAAGGCAGTATAGATTTTTTTCAGGTTGTAGGATAATGTGTTCTCGTTCTATTTATTTTGTACAGTATTGTAATTATTTATGAGAAAGATATCTGATTATTTTTGTTTGTTACTATTTATTCCCTTCCCTTTTTCGATTCTAATTTACGAAGTTTATGGTGGTCTATAATGTATCATTCAATTAATTATTATATAGAACCATTCTCTTATAATTTCATATATATCGTTTGGTAGAATAATATATTCTTAGTATGGAAAAAGTTGCTTCAGTGCCGAAGTACTGGATTTGAAACATGTAGTCATTCAGTTATGTTCCTTTTTACATTAAATAACATTTTGTGTCAATTACAATTTTAGAAAAATAATTTATACTTTAGAAAACTTTCGACGGGTTTCTGTAGCTCCAAACTGGTTCCACAATAAGAGATGTTTGAATAGTTTCTAATATATAGAGAACGGTGATTTCGGTCCCCATGATTCAAGTTCGTTAGATGATTTCCCTGATTATGGGAGCATTATAACGTCCGCTATCTTTCGTATATCTGAAAAAAACCATAATCTATAGTGTGCGTTGTATAGGTAAGACATCAATCTTTTTCTTTATATCTCGTTCAGTATTCCCGTTGTTATATCAAATCTGGGCTCCGTTTTGTTGGTGTTAATTTCTTGATAATATTAGTGGTATTTTCTCTAAAAAATAAATAATGTGTTACTATTCTATGTCATAATTTTATTTCTTCATTTTAATAAGTTACTTCCTTAGAGGTTTAATTGTTTTTGTTAATTATCGACTTCACAAGCTTCACGCTACTCTTGCTACTTAAGATGCATTACCAACTTTTACTTTTTAAATCTACCAGAGAACCAGAAATTTCTCTGATCACAATCTGTCTCTCTTCGGACCTTAGTGTAGTAAACGAAGTTGATTTTATTAGGATTTTTATTTTCCAATTGTGTTAGTTCTGTTTCCAAATAAAATCTTTTTTTCGTGGTCCCTCAAATTTTATTTTATTAATAATAATTTTTTTTTGACAGTTCAACTTTAACAAATTCCAAATAATTTTAATTTTGCATCGTCGATTTTGCCATTTCATTTCATCTCGCGAACGATCGTTCGAACTTAATTCGAAGGTCCTCTTTACGCCAAATTATATTTGGGCAAAACTATCTTCATTCAATTGAATTACTTACAGAATATGCAATAAATAGTCCTGTAGAATGGTAGACTATACTTTTACCAAAAAAAAAACATTTTTGAATATAAATTATATCAAATAAACAAAGAGATTCAATTATTAAATGAACTACGCTAAATTAGTAAATAAAGATTAAAAGTATTTAAGTAAACAACAATAGTCACTTTCTGTATTCGACTAGGTTCTTTAAGGAGACGTCGTTATCTTGTCTTCTCTTATCTAGTTTTCAATTGGAGCATAAACAGACCTGTCATAAATGAAAAATAGATAGTCTGATCATGAGCTTAATATCAAGATGAAATATTAATTTAAATTATTATATTTTATTAATATACAATTACATCGTATAGTTCACAATAACCCTGCTCACTAATAATCCCAAATGACTTACAATACTTACAATATAATCTGTATATTCATTTACACTGAATATGTAACCACAACAAACAGTTTATTAAAGGAGACTGATATTTAATGTGGGTTTAAGTTTCAAACTTTCTCCCTCTAGTAATAAATATAAACAAAATAGTGGCAATTAAAGTTAAAATTTCAAAATTCTTTGCCACGACTAAAAGAAAAAATATTCAAAGAAAAGTGTAAAATAAAATTCCCAACTAAGTCATAACTCCCATTGAAAATTATTTAGTCCTCCATTAAATTTGTCACTAACCACCTACCAGTCACAAATCTCTAAAATATACCTAATAAATAGACAGGTCAATAATAATGCACAATAATAATAAAAACTATTTAGAGTCATTTTTGGTAACTTGCTTGAATTATATTTGTCATAAGATGTTCACCAGTTTTTCTACAGTGAAAAGAGTGTCATAGTTTGTGTTACTCGAAATAATTATTTTTACTTAAATATATTTACGAGGAGGAAAAAGAGAAACATCAATTTAGATTATTAAATGATATACAGATGCTTAGTGTTTAATGTTCTCTTAAATCCAAGACTAAATAAGTTTGATACTTTTGATATTTCTACACATGGGTGTGAAACGTTTTCCTCGCTCATGAAATAACCTTTTTTTCAATTTCAACTTTAGATGTCACAAGCTCTTGTATTTACTCTATCTTGATATAGCAATTTTAAGAAAGTTGTTTTTGAAACCAAAACTGAGACTATAATTGCCTAATTTTCTAAATTTTATTAAAAACTTGAATCGGGATCAATATATTGGGTCTATTGGTCTATTGAAAGGTAACCACAACATCCAAAATCAGTGAGACAATAAAGGCTTATATAATACATGAAAATACTGTAAATGTCACATTTAACAAATGTATAATAACATATTGACCTGATTTTGTTTTTGTTTATCAGTTACGTGATTTGTTAACAAAAGAAAGACATAATGGTGACATCTAAATACTGTAAACAAAAATAATTCTTTCATTTGTAACGCAAAAGGTATAAATTCAGACATATATTCCAACAGCATCAATTATGCTCAATTAACAACGATATATTTTCCTCACTATCCTAGTGCATATATTTGTCTAATGGTTAACTTTTGTAAATTTTAATCTGCAGTTTGATTGTAAATATTAAAGATGCACTTGAAGAAATCGAGCGATACAAGATGATACAAAGTCGTTATTACCATAAATATTATTCGATAAATACGTTATCCCTTTAGAGGCAAATTAGGTTATAAGTCCTAAGTAAGTAAATATGCGGTATATTTTATTTTAAATAGATACACCATTTTATTTTTAAATGTACTTTTCAACTGCTTAGAAATAAAAACATTTATGTATTCTAAATTAATAGCATGATGTAACAATTGGTATTCCAAAAAAATCTGATTTATATTTTAACGACTGCCAATAGTTTATGAATAGGCAGCGCAGAGTCTTCAGCTAATTTTGACTTTTTTTATCTGCTAAAACCATTTCTTATGAGAACTATTTTGTGCAAAGGAACATCCTACCATATATATCCTCAATGCTTTTAAAAGTTTAATTGCCCATTACATCTTCATCTAATAATTTATTTTCCAGGTAACTATAATAATAAATTATTTAATATTCATCAAAGCAAGGAAAGCGATTCAAGAATAGACTCGTAGTTCTTTTGTTTGAAACAGTAAAGTTATCTTGGTTAATTTTTGATGTGTTTATTTTAGGAACAAGATTCTTAACAAAATGCTTTGTTAAATATATAAAATAACTAACAAGAGTTAGGCATTTATCCAACAAATTTTCAAAATAGATAGCTTATTGAAAATCTCTTGGTTAATATCCTCTAAGTACTTCATACAAATAAATCAAGGAGTATATGTTTGCCATTCCGAATAAGCATAATTATATAACTATCGAATGCTTCGAGATAAGTATCGAAACTATGTTATTACTTCAGTATTTAATCAACAATCTAATCAATCTAAAAACTTTATTGTCGAAACAAAGTTATTTACCACTATTCGAATTAAACGTCTTTCCTTGAGCAAATGATGCTTGCAATGTGAACTATGGCTTACTAAATATGGATTAAGCTTTTCGCAACTTGAATATCCAAAAGATCAATTATGAGAAATAATTTTTATACTCATTACATAGATATTTAAAAACCACTAAACAGAAGTCACATTCAGCTGTAGTTTAGTCCAGACGAACATGATGATAATTATACATAGGGTATTTTCTTGCTATCTGCCATTGTTTAAAACTCGATGCATTCTAGCAATTGCAGTTTAGTAAAAAGCAAACCAAGGAAAGTATTACCTAAAAGTCACAGATCATAACTCAAGAGTATATTTATGTCAAATTTATTTTTTAGTACATTTTATATTATAATTGTTTTCGTCCATATTAAACACGAATAGTAGTTTATTGAAGTACAATTATAAATATATTTATCACTATATTTTTTTAAATAATACTATAGTCAATCTACCGTCATGTGTAACTGAAATCTCCTATGACCAATGTATGTGAAAATCCGTATCATTAGAGACCGATGTACTTTCATTTTCTAAAACTAACTTGCTAAGTATCATGAAAATCTTGAAGAAAATGGTAAGTAATGATAGTGTTAAAAATTTGGTTACTATTTAATTTCGGTAAGGCATGCTGTAAATCTCAATCTAGCGCAACACATTGGGTTGCATAGCTCTCTAGATGAGAGTTAGGCTTCCTGTCAAGCAAACGCATGGTTTGATACCTGTCTCCGGCTAAACGTGACGTAATTGATCTCGCGAATGCTATTAAATTTCAGGATAGAAAACATCGGACACTTCCATCAATAAGTAATAAACAGAAAATCATATTTTTTTTTTTAAACAGAGCTTAAAAAAACAAAGCTTGGCTTTCTTAATGAAATTTAACAACTTTAATTTCTTCTTAACATTTTCTAATCAGATCTTCGGTTTCATAGCGTCCTTTACGTTGTTTCATATTTTGTCATCCAGTAGCTTGATAAAGTAAATTTGTACCGATATTTTATTGACACATTATGTGACTATCACCATATATTAAATTTTAATAGGGAATAACAATAAAATGCCTAGAGAAAGAAGTTATTCCATAGGTGATTAAATAAATAAATATATATAATTATAAAATAAGTTGTGTAGAATTAAATACAAGATTCATATATTAAGTTTTATTCAAAATATCCATTGTTATATGGATACAGGAGAGATAATTACAATAACATAGGCACACACACACACACACACACACACACACACATATATATATATATGTATATATATATATATATATATATATATATTATTAAATATATATAAACCTTTTTAACTTCAATAAAAATAATTACAAAACGTGTTTTCCTGTTATACATTATGTGCAAAAAAATGAAAAGTTTGATTTTTTTACAAATTAAAACTTAGCGGAAGAAAAGGAGGGATAGTAAAATGATTTTTCTACTACATTTTTTGAGATTGACAGCTTGGTGTACTCATCTCTTACAATAAAACCTAGAAGGATATTAAATTGAGTTTCCATTAAATGTGAAATAATGTTTTAGTTCTGTTTTTCAAATATGTAAAAGAAAATCTTTTATATTGCAACATTATATTAGTCAATAAAGTAATAATAATATTATGCGGTTAATCAAACATATTATTCAAGATGTAAATGTAACAAACTTAAGAAATGACTTCACTCAATACTATTTTATTATTTAAATCTAAAAAGTAATTATGTAAAATATTTAATTTCAGTGTAAACTCAATTTTAAGGTCTTGCAAAAAGATGTTTTTCATTAAAAATTAGGTATATATATATATATATATATATATATATATATATATATATATATATATATATATATATATTCAACTACAAAGATAGTAGGTAATAAGAAAATTAATCCAAATCAGTGAAAGATTTTTGAGCAAAAGCTAAGTAAACTTCAATGACAAAAAGTTTCAAAAGCCTAAAGAATACAGTATACCAAATATAAATGAACATTTTTAATAGACAGTAGTCAACTTTGTTGAATTTAATAAAGTAAATCATTATCATAACTAATAATATAGATAAAATATAGTCAAACTTAAACAATTTAAAAGGAAATATTTTAATATACAATAAATATTACCAACCCTATTACGTGAAATAAACTAATTTATTCATTAAATACGAGTAATTAGATTTTATGCTGTGAAAATATTAGGAATAATATCAAGATACATTCTTTTTTCTTACAAAATTTGTTTTTTAATACCTAAATGCCAAACGAAAATTTAATGAAATTTAAAATAAAAAATCTTTAAGTTGTTCTGTTAGCTTAGAAAATGCAAAGTATAAGAAACATTACAGTAAAAAACGAAAAAGTTCTTTATTGTTATATTTTATAGTATAAGTAAATTTTAAAGAATTGCAATAATACAAGCTATCATACAATATTCAGTTTAAATTATTTATATAATAAATAATTTGTCTGTGTTGACAAATGAATAAGATTTGTTTTCTAACAATATGGTTTATTGGTAAGCAAACCGTATTCAAATATTGTTCAAAATTATAAATTAGTATATGTAATGAATAAAGGGCTAAAATTAACACCATATGAACAATTCTTGAGAATTATTAAATTAAGTAATCATGCGAAGGGTTATTTGGTTTTAAAACAAAGTTCAGATACTAACTATATTTTCAGAAACTACCTAACTATAAGACAGCCTGAAAGTCGTAAGTAAAGCAGGATAGTATTTGGTGTGACCTAACTTGAATCCCCTTAGGAAATTGTCGAATAGTAAGACATATTATTAGTGAGTATTTCATTACTCACTGTAATGTTTGTTTTCAGCAGTGACAGTTAACTAATATATAGAAAAGTGACTATTGCTTGTACCCCAGACTCGCTTGAAGTTAATCACAGGTTGATTTTGGCTAATTAAAATACATCATTCTCTGGTATAAGCCAAGTAAGTGGGGAGGTTAATAGGATTCTTTGAGTAACATTGTGGAGCTTCAAAACATCGATTTTCAATTCTCTATCCATATAAAACGTATATTTAAATATAGGTAATAGTGAAAAAAAATTTCTATTTATATAAATACATCACTGTTATATTATTTAAATAAATTATTCCTAGGTATTTGTAAAAAAGTCACGTTGTATACCAACACAATGTTGATTGAAATACGTTATAAACTGTTTGTGCTCACCCGACTGATATTAAAATATGTAATGCATGATAATTTAATTAATTTGTTCAGAACATAAACAACAATGAAATGGATAAGCAGCACAGAAACACTGTGAAGGATAAATAATAATATTAATGATAACATAATTATTCTAACCATAAGACGTTAATTGAACCTAGAAATGTAATACAAATTTCTACTGTTATACTATATAATTTAATGATATACAAACATAATTGTAATTCATATAGTATATCAAGATTACTAGTGAAACTGATTCACTATAAACGCAATATTAGGAAAGAAGATAATTATTCCTTTGGTATCTATTATTTGTACTTGAGAATAAAATTCGTCAAGAAAAATAGAAACCTTACATAACCATAGACGGTGGTCATACAATGTAGAAGAGATATTAAAGGATAGTTCAAAAAAAATTGACTAAATACAGGTATTTTTAATTATAAACGAAGGTTTATTTCATATCTGTTTCATTGCAGAATGTCTTTAGTAACAGATAAAAAAAGTTCAACAATATATATTAAATTATAAACTTAACATTAGCAAAAATACATTTTTTTATTCAGGAAGAAGTACTAGTACATAAAGTTTACCTTATTCCTAGTGCATAACATCATAACATTTTCTGTGTTTCTGAGGTGACTTTATTGGTAATTAAATATTTTGAAGAATTAATTCATGTTCCGTAATAAAATAATTTCAGATTAAAGAAGTTTATGAGACTTCATGTGAAATATATTATCTGTATTATAATAATAAATTAAAAGTTAACTTTAGCACCACCTGCAACAGAAGCCATAAATTTTACGCATATCAAAATTCACCATTCTTAATACACTTAACCAGACACTGAAATGATGCTCATTGATTATTGGTTTTAAATTAAGACACACTTTTATTGTAGAACACTTTCCCATTGGAAAGTGGAGCAAGATAATTTGTACAGTGTGAGAGTAACTTTCCGCTTGGTTTTTAAATTGGTTTGACACAATAAGCTACTATGGGAAAAATTATCTGAGAAATTAAAAGCATTAGAAGTAATGACCGCAGAAAACCGTATAAAAAGAGTAATTTTGTGTGATAAATGTGGTTTCTGTTTTTACGTACTAATTTTGTCCAACTATAAACACAGTGACGAAATTAAATAGACAGGCAATATGAAATAAAAACAAATATTTAAAATAAATATCGCTTTTTGATTGGGTTTAGAATGTTAGACGTTATTTAGGCTAACTACAAACTATGCTTTTATCCAAACTACACAATAATTTGTAGATGTGTTAGAGAAATAAAACGGTAAAAAAACTAGCATATATTTTACTTTTAAAGAGAATATTTGTTTGAAACACTTTTCAGTGTAAAATAACTTTCAGTTACCAAAAATTTCAGAATTGTAATCTTTACAACTAAACAGATTGGTATTTATTTAAAAGTTTTTAAAGTACACAGTTTTGGAAACGATTGTTTTATTGTAGTTTTCATTCATACAGTTTGTTAGCAAGATATGCCTATATTATTTGTACGCCGCATATAAAATAAAAATGCCACTTTTGGATATAATCTTTAGAATTGCTATTATTAGAACATTTTGCAAGATGAAAATTGAACTACTATCAGCGAAAAGTAAATATAATAAGGTTCCATATTTAAATTATTTGTTTATGCATTAAATAAATAATGTTATTTCCAAAAGTAGTACAGCGATGTGTTTTCAATTGAAACAAAGTGAAAATATTATTAGACTAATTTTATTTCATTAGTTGATAAACTTTCGATTGGAGATTGTAGTTACACTTGAAAAAAAATTAAAACACTAGCAAAAAAGACTTTTTACGAATAACATTAAGGAAACGAACATTCCGCCTTTATTCAATCAATAAAAATTCAAGTGTTGAATTAATTTGTACCTCAGGAAGTCAATTATTGAAATTATATTTGAGGGCAAGATACATTCTTTAAAATTGAAATTATATTTAAATGAATCGAGGAGTGGATTTATATTTATTACCAGCTTTTTATGAAGTTAGGACAAACTATGTAAAGTTTTAACATATGATTCCGATGGTGACCAGAGACTGAATTTTGCTGGAGCGACTGATCGACAATACTGGTTTGGCCGATTTCATATGGAATACATTCCAAACGCCGCGTCACCTTTGAATGTACTCGCAATTTTCCCCCTTATCAAAACTCACTAACGGTCTAGAACCAGTTTGTCGCTGAACACAGATAGACAGTTAAAGTGAGGATGAGACCGTTATTGAAGACCCCAGAGAACAAACCCAAAGAACAGAAAAAGGCCGAAAATCAACCAAAGACTTGGAGAGAAAGATAGGATAACACGGACACTTTACCTTAGTCATTACAAAAGCAGGACGAAGATGTAGTTTTTTTTAGCCGCTAAGTTGGTGATGATCTATGGAGCATACCACCGGTAGAAAAAACTGAAGCAAAGACACATTCAAACTCTATTCGACTGTCAAATTAGTCGAATACTATATTCAAATACTAATCTTATACGACGGTGAAATAAAGGCTGCAAATAATTTAACAAGTTTATTGGTAGCCATATAGCTCCTTCAACACCTCAAAGCAACTGCCAGGCCAAACTGTATCAGTGATTAACTTTAACCTAACATAGTTCGCTAGCGACACCTCTGTCTGGGGTTGAAACCTGTAGTGGCTTTCTGCCGCTGCGGTCTACATATATATATATATATATATATATATATATATATATATATATATATTTATATGTTTTCCTGATAATTTCTTATTTAAATCTTTGTTATAAATAATTTCCACGTTAGATTTAATATGGGACTAAAGTAGTCGGAATGTTTGTTTCCTCCCATAGCTTTCATGCAAACCTTGTCGTTGCAAAGAATTCAAATGGCATTAAATGTGGAAACAAGTGTAAACACTGTAGTTAGGAAGAGAGTTACTGCAAGTGAGGAAAAACTGGATGACGGATAGTACAATAGGAATATACGTATGGCGTCTGCTGCCTTCTACAGCTAGGAGTGTTTAATTCGTTGGTTTCAGAATTTGCAGTCAATAGTTAGCAAAATATTCTGATGTAATAAAACTTATTCATTAAAATACTTCACGGAATTACTTTAATCATAATTAGTCGACTCTCCTCAAAATTAGTAACTTCTTTTAATTATTATGTTCTAGTTTTAAATATGAATATTCTGAATTTTTAATATTAAATAATCTAAATATATATATATATATATATATATATATATATATATATATATATATATATATATTATATTATTTACTGGTTGCCGTTTTATTTTCGTACTATGTTATACAGAGAATATACATGCTTTTAGTCCTAGAGGTAAAAAGAGAAACATATCCTTCAAAGTATTTGATATTACAATTTTAATCTTGAAATATCAATATTTCATTATCAATATTTTCCTGTGTCTAGAATTTGTTGGAAACACAAAGTAATAAAATACTCGTAGGAAAAATAATTTATAAAGATTTCAATGCTTTCTGTAGAACTAACCTAAGTGTAACACAAGTTTAGTATAAGTCTAACGTAAATTATTTAACCCCTAAATCAGTTGGAATATAAAAATACTTTTTAAACGAATCACTTAAGAGTTATTAAACTTACAAATGTAAGTAAGGTATTAGTGCATAAACTAATGCAATTGCAACTATTTTATTACTATTCTTACTTAACTTTATAAGACTTTAATTACTTTAACAAAGTTCTAATGTAACTTGGGACAGGTTTATGTCTATCTACATTATCTAGTATTATACTCCTAACCTTTATCTAATGACTACTAAAGTGAGTTTTGTGATATAATGAATCAAATTGTAAATCAACATTTTATTATTACGTTTACCATATTTATACTCATCACCCCAAAAAAGATAAAAAAATTATTTTTTCTTCCAAACTTTCTTCGCAGTGCCATACTTGATGATGAAACTATGAAACCCGAAAGAGTCCTATTCTATAACAGCAGAAAAGGAGAAACGGACCCTTGTGACATATTATGTCATTCTTACTCTGTATGCAGGAAGGTCTACCGTTGTATTCTAATATTCTTTCATGGAATGTTAGATGATTGTTAGATGTAAATTCGATGGTCTTATATAAACAGAATGTGCAAAATGCAAAAATACACGAAGATTGTATTTTTCAATACTTGTAAAATAAGTAATCAAATCTTTATCCTACACACGTTTAGAGACTGCAACAATTCGCAGAAGCCTTAATCTGGCCATTCAGGACATATTGGGTATTCCTAAAATAGTACATGTGGAAGTAAGAGGAGGGGAAGAACCGCCAAGAGAAAAAGGTACTCTTTTTGTCATCGATCAAAAAAAAAAAAATTAACTCCGTTGTCAAACTTGCAGTAATGCTATGTGTAATGACCACCAGGCAATGATTTGCAAGGAATGAGCGGTTTAAGGGACAGAAACATTTAAAGAAAATGTAAGTGAGTCTTTATCATAGGTTTTTCAATGTATTTTAAATTTTGGCTAATAGGGGATTTCGCAGATTAGTGTAAGGGTAGGTATTGATTTCGAGAACTTTTCAATAATGCTGTGTTAAAGGACAATATCTTATCTTTCAGAATGTGTATATTTGTTCAACCAATGTAAAATAAGTGTAACCATTTTTTAAATTTAGTACAACTATGCATTTTTGTGAAAAAGATTTGGGTTTTTAGAAATTCTAAATTTAAGAATCTTTTTTACCCTCATAAACCTTAATTTTGACACTAAACTACAAATATTCATAAGATAATAACCTAGTAAAACAGGCGAGTATATTTAAAAAAAATTAAAACAATGTATATGACTACAGTGATAAAATATATTTTGTTGTTTTTTGGACCACAGTGCTACTGTTACGTTATAAAAAAAAAGTCTTATATGTGAATATTAAATGTAGTTTTTTTTGTAAAACACATAATCTTTCACTTGACTTCGTTCACTCAACTAATTTTTAATATCCTTAAGTGAGATTCTCACTATTTGGGACTGTGTTTTACAACAAGCCTAAAATAACTAAATTTGTAAAAACAATTTTAAAATATCTTTATATGTAATTCTTAAAGGCATTACTCACTGTTTAAACTATAAAAAAAAAATAGTTTTGAAAATTTGGCAAGTAATGGAATTAGGTTTTAAAAAATATTGCCTACAAACAAATTTTAATGCACATTGATAATTTCTAATCTCAAAAATCTTTTTTTGAGAACGTAAATTTTCAATTTACGGCCATGTAACATTTCCATAGTTTTAAACAAAAAACCGAGTTCTATAATGAAGATTTTTCACAATAGTTAGTTAAAAAGCATACATATATCCGTTACATTCTAAATAAGCTCAATTCATTAAATGAGAGACCGCTTTTACTCTTTGTTAGTAGGTTACGGGTCTATAAACAAATATGATGTTTTTGAATTTTTGTTGGATTTTAAATACTTTTTTTTACACTTATTTCCTAATTGATGTAAAGTAAAAAAACACATTATATTATGTAAGATGCCCAAATTTATTACCTTAAAGATCATATAGTTCGTCAAAAAACCAAAATATGTAGAGTTTAATAAAAATAGGAATAACAGCATACATTTATAAAGTAAACAACATACAAATAGTAAAAGTAGTTACCACTCAAGTATATTTAATTTTGTTGTAAAATTTATAGGGTTACAAAAACATTAGAATTACTTCGTACAAAATCTATAAAGCATATCGTAGTTATTACTATATTATCAACTATATAAATAGTAGAAAATACTCAAATTTATTGTCTCGTAATATCTAATGTTTGAAACCACTTTATATCTACATGCAATTCTCATTTCAGATTCTAAGCAATAATCGTCTCACCAATATCAATATAAATATTAATATTCATATTTAACATTATGCATGAACATCAAATACTTAAAGGTATACATTTATATTTTAATCTCTACATTATCAATAATTATTGCTTACATATATTATTATGCTGTTTATATTTTTCATAATAATTGCTATTAAACCTTAAATAGCTATAAAAACTATGTAATGTTTATTACTTATGAATTATTAGTTACTAGGTATTTTTATTTTATAGTCTTCAGTCTAAATAAAACATGTAAATTATTTCTATCTGGATATTATAATACGGACATGAACGTCATATAGAGAATTTCCATTTATAAAATGGCAAGATATATATAATTTTCACATAATGTGAGGCTGGATCTGTAAGTAACTTTACAGACAATAAACCTATAATAATGTGTAAAAAATAAACATTTATTTATCTAACAACACTAAAATTAATATGGATATTGTTTTATAGTCTTACATTTATGAATGTTACAAACACTTTCACATGTCTTAGAAAAAGTACGTCATAGTTTCTACTATTTTAGATTTCAGAGTTATTATTTTAGGTAGCTCTAATGACGTCACGGTCACCCTTCCAGTTAAAAAAGTTTTATACTTCTTTATTCTGTATAAGTATTGTTTTATCAAATGGCAATACCTGATTTCCTAATAAACGTCTTAAAGTATTCTGATACAAAAATAATGATAATTCTCAAATTTTAGAAGATACAAAATTTTATTGAACCCAAAAAGACAATTTGTATGTATACAAATTATACAATTACTAAACATTTATCGTTAATTTTATCTTACAAATATGTTTTCATATCGGAACAGAAGATAATTGTTTAAAACAGTAAACCTACCACGATTATTCATCTCTGAACAAATATTTTATCTTTAAGTAGAAAGGAATGCAAGTGGTTAAACACAGACATATTACAAGGGTCGGGTTGTCTTTAGAATGTAATCAAAAGAAATAAAACTCGATTCGCTTCGTTGAAAACTTACAGATTTTTTTCTCGTTACGTCAATTTCTAACAAACATTGTTCAATTTTACGATAAAAAGAGATACCTGAAACAAGACTACAATTTATTACTAAATATATTTTCTACCAATATGCCAGAAAGCTGAGTTATTACAATAGTAATAATTGCTTTATAATAAATACTTCATTCTAAGCAATTAAGCGAAGAATGCACTGACGAGCAAAATCCCAATGCCTGATATTTATTATCAATTCATATGTCATTTATCATTACTGAGGTCATATTTTTATTACTTTATATTTTGTTTCTTTCCACCATATTTTGCCCTATTTTATTCCAATGATTTAAATCTAGGCTTGTAAATTGAAATTTTGGATCCTCTTCATAAAAACTGTCTCAACTCGTCCTAAAGGTACCGAGAAGCATTGGGCTGATTAGAATTCCCTATCATCGTTTATAGCAAAAAGGTGGTAGTTTCACAGTCCTATCGACAACCCATGCACGTCACTCCAGCTTGTAGCAGGTGTTTAATGCACTAGTTTGCCGCCAAGTGTAACAAGAAACGTACAAATAACTTATAATTCTGTTTTTTGTTTACATTTATAAAATACTGACACACGCTAAAAAATAAACCTCTAAGATAAAAGAACAAGTAAGTTTAAAAAAATAATTATTATCTGTATGAAACAAATGATCAATAGGGTTATAAAACACACTAATACTTGTATAATTATTTGAATTTGTAGGAAGAAAAAAAACACCTTCCATGATAGGAAAAAAGTTTCACATGTCTCCTTTGAAGTAGTGACTATAAAAATTATGCTGAACAAACGTTTTTAACGGGAAGGGTGAGCGTGACGTCATCGAAGGTACTTGAAATAATAAACCTGATATCTATAACAGTAGATACTTTTACGTATTCTCTATAAGATGTATCAAAGTGATCATAACATTCATAAAGAGACACGTAATAAATAATATCCATTTAACTTTCAGAGTGTTGATAGATAAGTAAAGGTTTATTTTATATACATCATTATTGGTTTATTGCCTGTAAAGTTACTTACTGATTCATTTAATTATTATGTGAATTGGCATTTAAGACAAAAAACAATTTTAGCTGTTGTTAGAGGCTCAAACCATTTTGAATGAACGTATTAAATATCACGTGCCTTTAAATATTAAGATTTTCATTTCAACTCAACGCAAACGTAACATTTACGGAAATTTGGATATTGGACATACACCCCAAATAAGCGTATCATTTATATTTATAATACAATCGTAAATAAAGAATTATGATTGGTTAACACTATTATTTAACTCAGCATATTTTATTGATATAATAACAATATTAAAGGACGATCTATAAGTCAAATTAAATCTATTTATTAGAATTTTCCACTACTTTTATTTTTAATACAACTTTATGGTAGACTAGCTTCATATTTTCTTTGACCTTTTTCAGTATAAATTTTACATACGAGAAAAAGGTACCTTTCTTTCAATAGGTTACTCTTTCACTACCTAACCGAGGGAATCCAAAAGATCAAAATGGAAACAAGAATTAAAGGGGTATAATTTTAAAAAAATTATAAAATAATATTCAATACGTTCAGAATTTTAAAAAGATAAAATACAGTCTTACACACAAAAAACCTTAAGCACTTTTACTTTTCTCAAAATTAAATAACATCCTACGAGGAATAGTCCCTACTATGACAATTTAGTTCGATGAGTTTTTGCAACTCATTAGTATATCCTATGAATTAAAAATTTTATATGAATTAGCATTTATATAGACTATTTCATTCTACGTGTAATAAAGAATCTTCATTTAAAATTTCAAAACAATCAGTCATGTATTTAAAGGACTTTTGCGGACGAACAAACAAAAGCTTTCTATTTATATAATAGTAAGATTAGTTCAAATAATAAATAAATCAGTTTCCTAAAACTAATTCACATTTTGCTAGAAAAATTTAATTAACTTTATGATATTCCTAAATTGATAATGGCTATAGGTTGTACAAACAAAATGTTTGAATTAATTTTCTTGTAACTATAAAATACACATGAAAATGCCTAGCTATTCACAGTTAACCACATAGTATTAGACAAATTTTAGGATTTATAAAATTAGCCAAAACAAAATCCGACACGATTATTTATGTAACAATATTCGTTACAAGTCACACGGATAATCAACCGCGCTTTTTTAATAACAGTAATCCTAGAAACAATCTCACATGTAAATAGTTTTGAAAAACATAAATAATACAAGACAATATGTCGACACTGCCAAATACAGAATAAAAATACAACACTGCAGCGTTTCCTAGAGGCGACACAACTTGTTATAATGATAGGTTAGGATTAAAAATGTCCATTTACTATGTTAACTAATGTTTAGAACGTGTTTATCAAAGCTAAATGATATCTTTAAATAATTGATCAGAAATTTAGTGAAATTTGAGTGTTGCTTCTGCTTCATAATGACAATTGCAGGTATCCAAAACGGATTCTGAAGTAAAATTTGTATTACAAAAATTAGTTTGGAGATATGAGTTTTTGTTATTTACTGAACAACTCGTATGTAGACTAAGTATGACACGTTTTTTGGTTGCTATTTTATAAAACAGGGCCTACGGACTGCTAGACAACGTATAATAACGGTCTGATAAAAAGATTTTCAAGTGGCGTCTACTTTAATAACATTTTCTATATCGAAATATCTATATGGAATTTGAAATAAAAAAGATCAAATTAAATAAAGGTTTCGAAAAATATGTCAGGGATTTTTCATATTAAATGTTTCGTATTAGGCCGCGAAGTGAGGAAGCGTTTTGTTTTTCTGCTCCTCAATGTATCAGAGTTTGTCTAAGGTAAAATATATTTTAACTTACATAAAGACCTGGCATACAATCTATTTTATAGTTTCTGTTTTGAAAAACAAAATGTTATTGATACTGTAGCATAATACCAGCAAATTAGATTAAAAATTACTCGTATCCCATATTTTAATTGTTTTGCGTAAAAAAGATTGTTTTTGTCAATTTTCATCTACTTTTTTCCACACTGAATATTAAATCCCACTTCTTATGGAAAAATGTATAAATTACGGAGCGTCATATCAGGGATATAAACATGACAAAGGGATATAAAAAACGAGTGTCAGTCTACTTGTTAACTACAATTACAACTGGATTAATAGAAAGCCCTGCAGGATGAAAGCTACATATAGTTATAAGAAATTTGCTACAAATGTGGTGAGATTTCACGTTCAAATTTGTGACTAACCAGTTGCTAAAATAACTAGGTTATTCATTGTGGTAAAAAGAAATTGCATTTTCTTTTGTTTTCTAATTTGTAATAAAATTAAAATTAAAATAATCGTACTTTTCGAGACAGGAAATAAATTTATTTGGGGTAAAAAAATAGATTTTATTATTATAACAGTAATTATATTTTTCATAATTAAATCAATACTATCATTATTATTAATAACAGTTATGATAAAACATTTTGTATTTTTTAGTAATAGTAGATACCAGTAACATTTGCTTCATTGAAGAGCTTAACGAAGTAGGGAGCGATAGGACTGATGAGTGAATATTGACGCTGACGTCATTTTAATAGAAATGAGATACGAAGGTAAATAACACTGATTCATCCTACGTCACTTGTCTTGGAAGTGTTGGAAGACATCGCCTACAGACAGCAAGCCAAGTCATATCCGGTTATAACAAAGACATTTAGGCCTTTGTAAATCAAACCAATCAATAAAAAACAGTTGACTATTTTTCTCGCAGTTTTGTGCAAACGTTTCATGCACAGTAGGTTTAATTGTGTTTCCTTTAACACACAAAAACCGTATTTTATTTAAACATTTATTGAGTGTTTTATTATTGTGGGAAATATGAAAGTGCAGATCTAGGCCTAGAACCTATTTGAATAGGCCTACATTTAGACATTAGGATTAAATATCGAACAAAAAATGAGTAAAATACATATTATTTTAAACTACTACATTAAATTAATCATACAACGCGAAACATTTATTTACCATTTGAATACATTATTACGCTTCAAAAACGTAGATGTAATTAGAAATGGGTGGCAAAAAACCTTCCATTTGTCTAGTTCCCTATTCAGCTACGTAAATTAGATTGAGTACTCCAACAAATTTAGAAAACCTAATGCGACTGTGTGATGTATATACTATCTAATTTAAGCCTCACGACACCTCATGGGTCATAGAAGGTATGTTATACAAACGTAACTGGACTCACTTACAGAAGAAGCGAAGAATGTCAAAAATGATTTGTAATGAGTGCGAAAAATCGATTTGTAGGTAACGGCAAAGCATAGGTGTGTTGCTTGTATACAAGAATGAATGTGTATTTTTCGTGTAACAATTTTTGTTGCTGCTATAATTCTGTTCGACTTGAATATGCTATAACCATTCTTTTTATTTATTTAGATATAAATTATATATATATATATATATATATATATATATATATATATTTTATTTTCAAGTTTTTCTAAGTTAATATGTAAAACAACTGTTTTTTATGACTGTTCTATGATGTATTTTCAAAAGATTTATCTGTGATTTTGATAAAATAAGAAATATCTGTGGATTCTGTTTAAGCTCTGAATAGAGTACAGCACGCTTGTTACTAAGAGAAAAAACAAGAAACCTACATTATTATTTGTTTCTTTTTATGTATTGCGTTTATTAAACCCTTTATCTAATATTCAATACACAACTCATTACACATGGAAAACGTAATTGCAGAAAACCTAAATAATACTAATTTTAAAGCAAGTCGTAGATATAGGCGAGACGTAGATATATTTATGAAAAATAGATAAGGTCCTATGTAGGTAACTAAGCTTCTGCAATTTCTCATAAACCATGAGAAATTTCTGAAATCAACCAACAGGGTAATATTAACGTTATATTGTTACCTCCGGATATTTCTAAACTTCCGTTGCATGTACAAGAGTGTGAATATCCCAAATGCTATAGGTAAGAAACGTATGAATTTTACATTTATAGGTACTTTCACATTAAAGCAATTATGCAGGGAATAAATCTAAGTCCTAATTAAGCAGTATGATTAAATGATCGTTTAATTATATCAATAACCCAACTGCTCTAGGTAAGAAATTTGTAAAACCTACATTTATTAACCGATCGTTAAAAAAAATTAAAATCCCAACTGCTCTACGTAAGAAACGTGTAAAATTTATATTTATAAGTAGTTTTACATTGAAACAATTATACAGGGAACACACCGTGAAAATGCAAAAACTAAAACGCCACCAATCTAAGTGCAGTCTGATTTACCTGACCGTTTAATTATATCAATATCCCAACTGCTATATGTGAGAAAAATGTGAAACATTAATAGGTAGTTTTAACATTTAAACTATTATACAGAGAAAAAACTGTGGAAATAAAAGAACTAAAACGCTACCAATCCAAGTTTAGTCCAAAGCCTAGGCCCCTCTCGAATAGATATAAATTTTTAATGTAATACTATTATTATCGTGTTAACTATTAGCAGTTTCAAAAGGTTTTATAGCTATTAGATGTAACTAGTTCTTACCATCGTCAGCATCTTCGTCTTTGATACGTTTCGGAGAGTATGAGGTACTGACATAACTAATGTAGCCCACATATCGAATCGCGTCAGCTATGACGATGTCGTCGAAGCCAGTAATTGTACGTAATATTTAAAAATAGTAAAGCCCTATATCTTCATTTCAACTAATTTATCTTTTCTGTATTTGTTTTATTTTATAAATCACTGATAAATTACATTTTTCACTAAAACGTTCTTTGGGGTAAGTCTACTATCCACCACTTTTGGAGATTAATATAGATATGTGATAAATATAATAATAATAATAATAGTAATAGTAATAATAATTAGAGATGATTATTGCGAAGATTCATAAACGGAATTTATCTTTATATTTGCAGGAGAGCTATAATTTGTTTTTTGCCTAGCAACATTTTATCAATTGGTTTAATTTTTGTTGGATGAATCTATTTAAAAGTTTTGTATAACGTTGTTTAAAAAAAAATCGTTTTTTGAAATAAATATAAAAACCTTGTAATGCTACATCATGAAAGCTGGAGATAAGGTCTTATATAGGAAACTAAGCTTCTGTGATTTCTCATCATCCACGAGGAATCCCTGAAATCAACCAATAGGGTAATATTAACCTTATATTTTTACCACGGTATATTTCCAAACCTCCGTTGCGTGTACAAGTGCATGGATACAGTTACAAGATACCGTTTATGAAATAGTGCAATTACCTTGAACATCATTTCAACCAATGATGCTGGAATGCTCTAATGAGTTGGTATTAACACATTTGGTTTCACCTCATTATTCTTAAGTAATTTTATATTTGAAATTTATCATTTATATTTAGGTTCTAAAATATACTGATGGTAAAAACGAAGTTTTATCACATCAACAATTTCTAACATAATAATAACTTCATTATTCCACACACACACACACACACACACACACACACACACACACCTAATCTGTGTAATATATATATATATATATATATATATATATATATATAAATATGGTGATATGTTATCTTGTAATATAGTTAAAAAATTAAATATATTTCAAAAACAAGAATACTATTAATGAATATATTTATTCTTAAGAATAAATAAATAAATATATAGAATAAATATATTCATCAAAAGTATTCTTGTTTTTGAAATATTTTTAATTATATATATATATATATATATATATATATATATATATTTATATATATATATATTATAATTAGGACATTATTTTACTAACAAAATAAATTTACATAAGTTGAATATCAAATGTCTTCATGTTTCTTTAATGAGATAAAATAGCAAGGGAAATTTCATTTTTAGTAGTATGTAGAACGATTATACAATTACGTTTGTGGCCGTATAATAGTCTACTGTAGTAAATTTCAGAAGTGATAAAACTAGATAGCCTCACTTTATCTTAAAAAAAAAATTTAATAGAGCTAAATATATATATATATATATATATATATATATATATATATATATATAATTTCTTCTATTTGTGATATTATTATTCAAAATTAATGTATAAGTTATTGGTTTAGAACGTAGTTTATTATTTATGTATTCATTTTGTGTCAGACATCTTTGTAGATTATTTGTGTAAATTTATAATGTAAATCCTGTTTTCTCACGTTTAATGTTTTACGTATAATTTAGTAAAGGAACGGTCGTTATAATATTAGTTCAATAATTATTAAACTAATAATTTTCCAGTAACACAAAGGTATCGAAATGATTGTATGGAAGAAACTAAATATTCAACATTTATTTTTAACAATATACTGACTCTCTGTACGAAAAACATACACACAACTAATAATAATCAGGGAAATCAACAAAGATGAGATTAACGAAAGAGTTGATCAACATGTAGAATATAATTGGACTTAAGACGTGTACAATGCTAATTATTATAGATATTAAGTTTTTTCAGATTCAAGATTTAAGAAACAAATTATAGATCCACAGATACAGAAAAGCGATTCATAATAAAATATTTTGAACATAGAGAAGAAACGTTTTTCCAACTATACGTTGATGGAAAAGCAGAAGAAATTTAGTTTTGGATATGTTTCAAATGAGAATATACTTATTCTTCTATTGCTCAAAGAAATAAAAGCTAATGGGAAATTTATAGATGAGTTATCAATGAAAGATTTTGAATCTCAATGAAACAAAGTGAGTTAAGAACAGAAATCAAGCATAAAGAGACTTATTACATTCAAAATCTGAACGAAAAATTTCAATAGACAATTTAGGCAGACGATGCATGGCTGAGCATTAACCGAAATCTATCATTAACGATATTCTATAAATTGCTATTTGTAAACGAAACGCTTGTTTAGAAGAATAAAATTACATCAGATAAAAAATATTAACATCCAACAAACCATATACTAGAGCTAATTTACCAAATAGAATATAATATTTGAATAGCAATTAGGAGCTATCAATGGTAAGATAGGGTGATTAGCGATTATACTGTAATTTTGTACTAGTCGTATTTTAACCCAGTCTGCAAGGATACAAACTAATCTTGTTTAAAAAATTAGTTAATCAATATCAAAAAATTAAGAGATTATAATGAATTAATAAATAGTGAATTATCAAAACGGGAGTATAAACATGACCCTAATAGATATCAGAAGCGTTCAAACGATTCAAAACTAACAAATATTGATTGTGCTTCAGGTTTCCATTTGTTCCACAGACCAATACTTTAAATCAGAAATACAATAAAAAAACACTAACTAAATACACCGTTAGATAAATTTATTTAAAGGATTTTTACTTAGTTATCGGTGAGATGAAATACTTTTGGTCTTATTATTAAAGGAAATCAACTAGATAATGTTACCATTTTAATTCATATTATCCTGAAATAATTGTACGCATGAAAACCATACTAACTTTTTAAGTCAAATCCCGTTCACAAAACTGTTTAAAGGTGAAACATACTCGCATTTATTTACAAACAAGAACAAGGTATTTTTGTTTATGTAATCTTTTAAAAATCGTTTGATATTGGAATAAACAAATGTATTTCATTTTCTACTAAAATTAGTTTCCATTTCGAATAACATTTTAATACCTAGTATGCATTACCTGTTCTGAAAAAAGTTAAATACATACTGATACAAATACTGTTACCACCCTTATGTGCCGGCGAAAACCGATAGCTTTATCAGATAGCCACAAACAAAATTTTTATTTTAAATATATATAACCAGATGACGCTATCTCCGATAGCAGGGATGGATAAAGGGTGTGTATATAATTTTAGCAAAGTGATATATTGGTTTTTTTATATATATAATGATGCTACTGTGCTCTCTATTCTATATTTACAAAATAAATTCATATCAAATAATTTTTGTTTACTGCACAGGCTATTAAGTTTTTACACTGATTTATCGCACAACAAAAATAAATACAAAAATGTATTCAGGCAAAGTTTTTTTTAAAAATTAAATTAAACCAAATAAATATTATTTTAAATATAACAAGAGGATAATAATGATAGATGACAAAGATATAACTAATATTAATAGTAGGTAAGTGCTTTATTTACGACATTATTTTTTCGATTCATGTGAATAAATGAATGAGATAAATGAGAAAAATTTCCATTTCACTAAACATACTTCTTATTGTGCTTTCAGCATTGTACTTTAAATTATATTACAGTTTAAATACAATTAATCTGGAAAATGATCGAAGCTGTTTAGTATTGATATATAGGATCGAAACCACTGCATCTGACAGACTTCAAGAGTTTTGTTTTTGGTGATTGATATTTAATTGCTTTGAGTAACACAAACCAAGAAACATTTCATTTGCGAGAGTAGGTAAAAAAGAGCAGGTTGATGTTGCATTACTGAAAATAAAAGACGAAAAGCGTCATTTGTTTTACAATTAGAACTTTCTACCTGGCTAAAAAAAAAACTCTCTATCACCCAATCCGTAAACAATTTAGTTGGTGATAATCATTTTCATATCAAATAGTTTGTATCCTAATTATTATGAATAATCTCATGAAATAAACTTAAAACCTCATATTTAAGATCAGCAACCTATAAAGATACGTAACATTTTACATTCACGATGTTTATATTTGATTAAGGTTTTAATTAATAATATATTTTAAAAGGTCTTCTCTTATAAGAAAACGACTTTTATTGAAAATCGTATTCTGAAAAATATCAATATTCACCCTATGTATATCCGAGTAAGTGAAGATTAATAATCAACAACTTAAAAACGTACTACCAGTTTGTAACACTCAATTACTTATACATTAATTCTCTACAGAATCAAGGGACAAATATTGTATCAAAAGCTCAACTTTTATAAATAGTGGAGTATATATTCAAGTATAACTATTTGTAATAATAATAAAAGTGTTTCATCTCAATATGTTTAAACCATGAATGGGAAATAGTCTATTGTGCTATGTTACAAAATTTTATATACAATACATATTATAATAATTATTACAGTATTTTTAATGTTCTAACTTATTTATTTTTAAATACATAATATTTTTTTTAAAAGACGAGTCTTTTATATACAGATGTATAGTTCTGTTAAAATACCAATTAGATTATAGAATGGTTAGATTGGAATAGTATAGCAACAAAAGTAATATAAAAGATAAACGTTTATGCCTATATAATCAATTAATTATTTGTAAAACATGTTAGTATTAATAACTAGTATTATTCTATTAATAGAAAAATAAGCAGTGAATATGTATTTGTATATTTTCTAGGTTACTAGATTTTGTGTTTGGAAAATATGACACAAAATCTGCGTATAACGGACCTCGTTTATTCTCTCTAGGTTTTAACATTTACCTGTTAATTTTAGTTCCTAATTTGTGCTCTTGTATATTTTTAGGTGAAATAATGTTTATTAAAAGGATTTTCAACGACAGTTTTGATAATGCTTTCCCTCTATAATGGCATCGGAGGAATTTTTGGGTTCGCTGAATCAACCAAGTTCTTCATCAGCAATATTTTTATTCTTATAACCTAACCCTCTGACAGCATCCAAAATACCATTATAAAAGCCTTACATATATGCGAATCTAGTCACCTTAAAATGTAATTGTTAATCTCTATACTGGAATATTCACAAGACGTATACACAATTATTACCTACGCACAATTTTTCTTTTCAACTATTTAATATACTACAAACATATTACTCTACCTAAGCAGTAAAAACCTTCCTTAAGAACTGAATTACCATAAAAATGAAGCCCTATAGGTGTATACCTCATCATTGCCTTCATTCTATGGGTTTTTTATGTAACAGATTTTAAACTATATTCGGATATCTCGAACTAAATTATACCTAGTGTGATGATTTGGTAATGGTTTCATTACGATTCCCCTATTAATAAATTTATAATCAAACAAATTAGGAAAAATTATTAATTTCTAGATTATTCAATTTTGCAAATATCGGCACAATAATGCAATAATTATAAAATTTATGATATGAAGTTTTACATAATATTTTATTATTCTTTCAAGGTGTTATTATTTAAGCTTCAATATACATCATACTTATTTTCTTTATACAGTTTTATTGTATGTTTATATTTCATATCAACTGTTTTATTATTTTTTTTTTTTGTAACGTAATACAACATTTTACATTCCAATCGAAATGTTACCAGTCTCATGTAAAAAAGATCTTTTTACAGGTGGAGAAAAATGTCAATCTCTTAATAATAACTATACACTGTTTACAAAACATAGTGTCTTGGGATTATAACAATAGTTACTCGGGAAGTTGTTATTTAAAGATCAAAGTATTTAGTAAACATTACAGCGTAAACATATGTTTAGTTTAATACCTTTTAGGCTTGCCTACGTAGGCCTATGGATATGATAATCGTTCTCGGATAGTTAAAACTGGTTTAAACCCTATTCGGTACACGTACATCAATTAATTAAGTAATAATGAATACTTTTTTCTAGATATAATAATTTACTTTGACGTCTATTATAATTAAAAGAATACAATACATTTTTATTTTTCAGGGCAGTGTCATATTTTACATTTTTTGGCAGATACAACATATTTAGTAAAAACATATTCCGATTTATATTACTAGTAAAAGTATTTTATTTTACTATAAAAGTATTTTGCACAACTCATGTGCAAATAACGTCTGTTTCTGTCACTTATATTTTCTTCTTCACAGGTCAAGAGCTGCAGATCTCACAATCAGGCTCATCACCAAAAAAAAAAAAAATAATAATAATAATACTTTGCATTTACGCTCCAAGCTTGGCGTAGCATAAAAGCCCTTCCTTTCTCAAAGGGAGAAACCCAACACAGCGAGAGTAAGTAAATGCAAATATATCTTTTAAAAGCTTGCTGTACGTTGAATTTTGCTAGAACATGTCGTGTAATGTGGCGTTACCTAACGTATGAGAGACACCTGCCAGAAACCAGACAATAAAATGAATTGAATAACATCTCTTAAAATTCTCCTCTTATGTTGAAAAAGCAAAACACGTTTTGAAAATATAAATTCTAAAGAACGAATTCACTTGTAATTACCTACATTGTATAGAAGATTGCCAATATTTTTTTTTAATAATAGCTAAAGAGTAACAGTAAATTTGTGTAACAACTTGAGGGTAATAATATTTACACTAAGATCATTAACAATCACAGAAAAACACATTGCGATTATTGGGGATATATCAACCGAAAATATTTGAGATATTGGGTGAAAAATATAATTTTAAAACGCAATTAGGGAAGATATATAAACCTAGTCAATATTAGTGATAAAAGACTTGTTATACAATGCTGGATTGATTTTTTAAAGCATTTTTCAGGCACGTACTGCACATACCTACAACCTAATAATGGGCTAATGATTTTCATCAAATGAGATTCAGTTATTAAATGTAAGAGATATAATGTCTGCTTTTATTCTGTTTCCTTAAATGTGATGCGATAACAAAAAAGGCATTTTCGTTTTCACCTATCTCAATTTTGTATTTTCGTTAAACTAAGGAGTAATAATTTCACCTTTGGACAATACGTACGTCTCCTCGATATATAATGAAGATCAGAATTGATAACATAATTTCTACAGCCAAGAGTTTAATTACTGTGATGGGAAACTACCTTTTATAACACACCATTTATTCCCAATGGCTATCATAAAGTAACTTCCCTATACCAGCTGTCTGAAATATGTTTTGTAAAAATTGATTACCAGACACATATCATTCTCGACTAACAATGAATCTTTTAGTGCATCCATTGAGGGCTATACGAAAAATTTAGTTGTAAATATAAGTACGGTAATTACTGGGTAAATAAATTAATGTGTTTGAGCTCACTTGATGACGGGTTTCGAAACAGTTGTTTTATTTACTAACCTGACCTTCTACTGCCGGCGATCACTCAAGGCTGCAAGCGTATGATTTATGAGTGTAGATGTGGGTGCGGTTAATTAGGTGGTTAATATATAATGAAACACGGTATTAGATTCAAGTCTGTCTGTTTGTTCAAGATACGTTGTTTAATATGTTCTATATCTGTTCTCTGAATCATGTGTTGAATAATCTATAGGTATACCCAATGCAGAGACTGGGGCAGTTGTTACATGTTATTTTATATATACCGGATAGATTTTCTGTTGTTGAAACAGTTGTAAGTTTTGTATGAGAGTGTTCGTTACTCTGTTTGGTAACCTATTTCATAATTGAGTTTTCTGAATGAGGTAACGATATTCCATTTGTGTTTGTTGAGATAAGTGATGGATATATATTTGTTGTTTTTGTTTAACTTGTCAACGTGTCTGTTTTTGCGGTCGTTTTTGTGTAATTTTCATGATTATGTTCCTAAAAGTGTATGTCATACTTTCATTTAAAGTAGATTAGGAATGGGTTTGTAGTAGGCTAGGAATGCGGAGTTGTTAGATTGTAACTTCCACAATTCCTCGCCGTTCATCGAACAAAACTTAATAAAAACTTTCACTTAAATCAAGGTTTAAAGCACTTAGAGTTGGAATTCTATTCTTGGCAGGTATAAGCAGCATGATTCCCTCATTCAGAATACTAACCCATAATGGCAATATTTTGTTTGAAGGAACATTAAAAAATTAGATTTAATAAAGGTTGTACTTTAACAAAAATAAAATTTAGTAAGCAACAAATTTTCGTATTTGTTGATTAAAAACTTTTTGTAAGCGTAAAGTTTTAAGATAATTAGTTAGATTTTATTATAATTTTCTTTTTCATGTTGGTAGGACCTTTGGTTTGCTGCTAGTAAAGTGGTAAAGTAAAAGGTTACAACCATAGTAGCCGTTTTGTTGAGCAATGGATTACATAGTATTAGGTACTTCGTCATCGTCTTTTTTTTTCATATGCATAATAAATAGGCGGTGTAACATATGGTTAAATGCAGCTTGTATGAGTTGTACGAGGGGATTAGAAGTTTTGTGTATGACGGTATCAGTGGCTGTTGGTTTCCTGTATAATTTGAAATTGTGTTTGGTGTTGAGTTTTGTGAATGTAAGTTCCAGATTATCTGTTTTATTAATATCAGTTACGATACTGTTGTCAGGCCATCGATCTGTGTGTAATATTTGTGACGATAGGTGAAGTAATTTTGTGTTCTTATGTGTTTGATGAATATAATTTCTTGAATGAGTGTTTGTAGAGTTTTGTCAGTATATATTAGAGTATTTGGAGGTTTGATCAATGGGTACGTTGGTGTATAAGTGTTTTATGTCGAATGGCACAATGGTGGAGTAGTGTGATATATGGGTATCTTTAATTTTGATAATCAGGTTTATGTGATTTTTTATGTTTCTGTTGTTTAAATGCTTACCATAACAAATTTAGTGCGATTAAATAGAGGTAATATGAGAGGAAATTCAGTCACTTATCGACATACACTCCACATTTGTTTTACATTTTGAAAACTTCAAAGGAAGTAGGAAACGTTCAAGTTATTTAAAATAAGTAAATATTTATGAGCTTTTAAAATTGTATTATTAGTACAAAAGAAATATTTTATTATTTTTTTTTAATTTTTAAAACCTGCTTATATAGAGTTACAACACCATTAAATACGAAGAAAAGCACTATACAAGTTACTGTAGGGGTTTTATATTTATAGGCAAAGTATCAATAAATTGAATTTTTATTGGTATATTTGTGCTTACTAGTTATTCTAATTTATAAAAATGTAACTGAATTGATATTCTCTAATGTTAATAAAAGGTTTCGAATAAGTATAAGAGTTTTATTATATTAGCAGTATATCTAAATAAACTGAAAAACTCAACCGAATCAATATTTAAATAAAATATTGTTGTCGAGTTTTACTGGAGTTATTAGAGCAGGCCTAGTACAAATACATGTTTCGTCATCTGAAATATTGTTTGGATTTGATAAAATGTATTTTTAAGTAGTGTTTATGCTTAACATTAATAATTATTTATATAATCATTTATATAAGTGATTAATGGACATTTATGTACACAGTTATGTATCAATCATATCTCTATATTGAAATAAATCTAATAATAGTATTTAGAAAAGTTTCATAAAGATAGTACATATTACTTAAATCTTATTTTAAACATTAATCCTTTTAGCTTTAGAATTTACTTCATGATTCCTCAATTTCTAGTCGTAATATAGTTATATCATAAAATGGAAAAATGTTTTTCAAATATTTGTACAACCAATTAAAGAAAAAAATATTTTGTTTTGTTTAACAAATATATTTTACCGTGCTCATATGTAGAATATATGCATTTTCTTCAATCTTAATGGAGGATTACACAACTAAGAGCTATCAGGCATAAACAAATTAAAAACTCTGTTTAAGGAGGAATAAGCAAACAAAATTATTTTCAAGACTACAATGGATATTTGTAGTATGTTATGTGTGTTAAATTTTATATTGTATGTAGAGGTGAGGTGGATGTAAAAGAAAATGTTTGCTAATTTTCGTTCCTTTAGATAATGTTTAGACTTTGCGTGTTTAAAAACTTGAACTAGTGGAACGGTCTAATCTGATGCAATTTTAGACGTTACGATACGATGCGAACGGAAAATATAGAATCAAAACGAAAATAAGCGGCCCCAATCCTATTGTTTACGTTATAGACTACATCAGTAGTACGGATGCTAGAACAAGATATAATTCTAGAACTTAAACTAGTAACCGTGTTCTGTAGGTATATTATGTGAAATAGCGAGGAATATAGTATATACATTCGTATGGTTTGGTTTAACTGTGTAAAACAACTTAGTGAATTGTATTCTAAAGGGAAGGAGTATCTCTGAAGTAAGAGACAGAATGAAGAAAGTTTAGGGAAAAGTATAGTTCAAAGAGGATGAAGTCCGTGACTTCATCTCCGATTGGTTCCAGACTTTCGTAATACGGGATAGGATCAGAGTTTAGATATTTCCTTTCTTTATTTCCGTACAAAACCAGATATAGGAAATGCTGACAACCAAATTACTGAATATATAGAAATATATTAAGGTATGTCATAAAGCTCTTTGACGTACTGATTTCATGTCAATTTTCCTGCACTTTTTTTCAAATGTAGGGGTACATAACTTGTTTAGCTTTTGTTTAAAGGAAACCAACATATTGTTCAATAGGTAAGTGAATTATTGAAGGTTTTTTTCTATTTACTTTTTAAATACAAAAAAGTAAAGAAACCTCATTCTCGACATTGCCGAAATTATTTTAGAGGTGTGCGAAAGATTGTATAGACAGATGGCAGTTGTTAAATAATGTGAACAAATATCTTTTCATATGACAATATTAGGATTGAAATCGAACTATACGTAATTCACTGTAGTCCAAATATAAATAAAACATAAATCCATGACAGAAATGGGTAAACAATGTCATTTGTGGGTATATTCCTAATTGATTGTAATATAATAAAAAAAACAGTCACTTATCTATTTAATACTTTGTAGTTCAATGAAAAATCAAATAATTTAAATTTCAAAAATAATGAAATTCAAATATAAAAGCTACAAATTGATTACATATTGCAACATACATTAGAAACACACAATATCCGACAACTTTATAATTTATAATAAGTTATCTTATAAATTTTATTAGGGTGCAACCAAACTGAAAGTGATGTAAATGAACTGTAAATTTAGTTGATATATTAGTCATATCTGTAACACTGGAATAACTAGTGTTGAGAATTGTTTTGCAACCAGTATACTCTGTCCTGACAAAAAGGTCACTGGCTGAGAACGCAACCTCGGCTTTTAAAGCAACCTCAAAACGCTTTCAATAACAAGCTGAAGACTTCTTGCATCAAATAGATAATGAGTTATTGCATTTTAATTCAATCGAAAAAATTAATCAATATTTCTGAGTATAATTTTCCTTAAAATCAATCGTATGCAATTATTCGTAGACGACACTCACACAATATGGAGGTTAGGGAACATAAATTTGATTTTATTATAATAAAATTTTTTCACTTATTGTAATAGGGTAATATGATCGGACTTTTTTTAAAATGCTGCATTATATTTTTTTTATAGATGGATAAGTTTTAAATAGTATATAAATCTGCTCTACAAATATATACTGGTTTGTAGGTATAATGTTTTACAGGGATATAGAATCAGGGATATAGAATTCTTATCCAGACGTTACACTCATTCCAGCTGAATGTGAAAACCAGATGTAACGTAATTAAATACCAGTTACAATAGTACATGGGCAACGTGAAGTAAGAGTGCTAAGTACCAGTGACAGTAATGCAACGTGTAAGGGCAGGTTGGTACTTACTTAACACAATGAACAAGCGTCGGGTAGGTAGATGCAAATAAATGAACTTAGCAAGTTGTCTTTAGGATTTATAATTAAGTTAAGTAACATTAAAACAGAAATATAATACTTTTAATTTCATAATATCCTTGAAAAATAAAAATGTAAATGTTCTTTTATTTAAAAAGGTAAATCTTTGAATACAACATATTTAGTTCCTTATAGTTATAATTAAGTCTGTAATTAAGCATAAACTTTAAAATACTTTTTCAATTAATTTGTTACCAATTTATTAGTTCTAACGTAAACTAAATTCAAATATAGCTACATACAAAAGTTTTAATAATTTTTTAACAGAAAGTAAAAAAAAACTTTGGTCTTTTTATTAGTTTTAAACTAAATAAAACTAATTTATACAGGTGTGAAAAAAATTTGTTGTAGGGGATTTAAAAATAAACAAAATGTTTAAACTAGCTCTCGTTATATCTATATGAATATTTTTAAGTTTTGGTAAAATATTGATTGGCTTAAATATTCCATTAATTACTATTTGAATTAAATAACTGGTTAAACATTTTAAATTAGGAAGGTCAGTATATTTGCGACACCTATAGTGCAACAAATCATGTTATGACCATATGAAAGCGCCTATATCTTTTGAAATCTACGAATTGGAGCGAATGTTTTTACAAAAAATCAATGACAAACAGCGTTTCCGAGTTTTGATGGTTTGTTTTATAAACTTGTTTGAAGTGTAAATTACAATTTACTTTCACACCTAAAAATATTTCACTAATTTTATAAGGATACACTAATGAAGCCCTGTCATGTTTGGGCTGAGCAAGGTAAATTAAATCGCAAACATTTACTCATGTATAAGCAAAACATACTAAGTGCTAGTTTCGATTTAAATTTTTTATTGAAAAAACAGCGCATGCAAATTTTTTTTCCGTTTATTGGTTTTTATGTAAATATGTAATTCTCTAGTTGACTCATTTAATGTAAAAAGGGTGCTTTGCCGCCTCTACTTAATAGTCTGGTACGCATTCAATAGCTCGCTTATTTGAAAATGATCCTAAAACGTTCTAAACAAATATAGCTGGGATGCTCGCATCTTCCTTACAGCTGTCTGTGTCCCCGTTAGCATTATTCCTACTCCTTTAAGGTTATGTTCCCATGCAGTGGAAAATGTAACTTGCTAATAAAGTAATAGGGACGCTTTCCGAACAATTATGTAGCGGGAAGGTTCATCTCTCTCCTATCAGACAATTAAACCGCCACAGTAATACTACAGCAGTAGTATATCAGCTAGACTTGATAAGGACATTAACTTTACAATATTTGAATTCACAGTATCTTAAAATTATAGATGTAATATTTTCCGAAGACTAATACAACTGCTACAATTAAATAACCAACTAATATAATAAAGAATTCTGGATATGCATTTGTCAGATATTATTATGTTATTTTTATCATATTTATTACAAATCAGGCTTTAAAAACACGTACTTTTATGCCAACATGATATTTTTATTTTATTTGACATTTTTAACTTGATATCGCTTACTTCTAATTCAGTCTTATGGATGTGTTCGGCATTGCATCATTTTTCTGGTTTTTAAAATTGTATGTGACTATGTTCTTTAAATCTAGTTGAAATTATTCGTCTTGTTTGGCCAATATAAATAATTCTTATCACATGAGTTGCAGTTTTTTACTTTATATATCAATCACTTGTCTAACATCTGTTTGTCTTTTAGGTTACCCAAGGACTATTTATAATAGTTTATGTTACCGTTATATTTTGTTGTTTAAAAACCGTCCCTAAACATTTTGCTATAACGTAATCAAATGGTAGCCAAATATATCTATTTTTTTCTGGTATAAGAGTTGTGGGTTTTTCTCAACTTTTTAGAATTATGTTTTCTAAAGACATCATCAATGATTTTAGGGTTATATAGGCCTACACTAAATTTGGGTAGATTTTTAATTCGCTCAAGTTCACTGACGAAAGTTAATTTATCAAAAGATATTCTATTTATTCTTAGCCAGAGTATTAGAAGTTGCAAGAATATGTGATTTACAGAGGTTTTAAATCTACTATCTACAGAAATATACCAGTTATTATTTATACTTTTTCTATATGTACAGGCTATAAATAGGATATATATATATATATATATATATATATATATATATATATATATATATATATATATATATATAACGCAAGTTTATTAATAATATTTGTAATTCAGACAATAACACGAAACGCCAAACATTCATTCTGCTCCATACCATATGTAAAACTCAACTTAATGTACTCATAGTTGATAATTGAGTAGACTACATTGTTTGACAATAAAATCATCGCGTACATAGCTACATACTATTTCCAACAAACTATTGGGAAACACCCGAGGATATTTTTTCATTGTGTTTGAATATTGTTCATAAACGGTTCCGCTAATAATGGCTATAATCTATCCCCAAAGTTGTACATCGTTTTGTTTATACAATTCTTTGTTAAAAGACAATCAAGATTCTGTCATTCAAAACTTGTTTAATATTGCTAACTTTCATGTTATCAATCTAATTTTCAATTATAATTTACTATAAGAAAATAATAGTTCGTTTATTTATATTCTAGGAAATAATAACGAAACCAAAAAAAATTAAATCTCATCCTCCGTTGATTCTGTATTATTATTTTTCATATAAATTCACTCTTATCTCTTATTGAGCATGAATCTATTATAAATGTAAGATTTCCACATACTTTAACTAACCGTTTTAAAAGGAAGTAAGTAGTTGAGAAAATATCTCACACAATTTGTCTCATCAAGTTACTTTTCTTATGTTTTAAAGGGAGACATTATTGCTTTGGTCAAATTGAATTTAAGACAATATTTATAAAAGTCATTTTATAAAAGGCTAATAAATAAATCTTTTTATTATTGTTTACCGTTTCTTTTACAAATATATCTATAGGCTTACTTTACTAATTTTATAAAAATATTTTCTTTTAACAACTCATTAAGAATTATCTGTAAAATATTAAATATAACCCCATTCGCTTTAAGGTTTGTCATGAGTTATGTTTAAAAGAAATAATAAATTTTAGGGCAATCATTCCAAAAAACATTAACAAGTTAAATTATTATAATACTTTTACACTTACACATGATGTGTAAAATGAATACTTTTACTCCTAAATTCATGGAACGATTAGGGGTAAGGGTAACAAATTCTAGAAGGATAAGGTTTTACCATTTGTAAAGAATATTTGCAATAAAGAGTATGATTGTTAAAACAGTTGTGTTAAACAGTAAAAAATATGTCAAAAAAGAAATCATGAATATCACAATGAGAGAATTCCATGAATAATTTTATTTACAATTTGATTTAATGTAGCGATGGTGTGTTTCGTACAATACTTTTTCGAAAAACTGCATTACATTACTAAACAATATTTTCTCCACCTGTGCACAATCATAATTTCTGTAAACAAATAAATATACAAAAGGTAAATATAAATAGACCAAAACGTTTTTATAAATTGATATATAATTATAGGACCTACTGTGGAGAGCCTCGGTAAAATTTTGAAATTGAATCCTAATAATATCCCTACTATGGCAATGCAATATGTTGCGATTTATGTTTTTAAACAGTTATTCTTATTCCTTAAACTGTCTGAGATCAGTGTTAATGAACTTAAAGCTTAAATAGCAGTGATTTGTTGTCATTCAAAATTATAATAAATTTTTTTTTTACAATAAAATTAAAATCATTTTACTGAACAATAACAAATTATTTTTTTTAATGTATTTCTTCAACAAAAGGTTTTCCATGGCTTGAAATTCACATCCGTAATTAATTAAAAACTTATTATTGAATTTTACATACGATGAAACCTCGTGAAAGACTTCTCAAGTACACCCAAGATTAAAGTCTAGTCCCATATCATAGTCTTTATTGAGGCTTACATTTGTTTTTTGTAAGAAACTCATGTAAAGATAGGAGTTTAATTTTGTAAAATTCTTAAACACCCGTATATGTCCTTAATAACACATTAACAATAAACAAGCAATATACAAAAATTCAAGTTAATTCCTACTTAAGTCAAAAAAAGAAACATTTTATTTTAGTTCTTTCTTTATTTTATATTATATCATTTACATATATGTGTACGTTTATGTATATATATATATATATATATATATATATATATATATATATATATATATGTATATATATATATAAATATATATAAATATATATATATATATATACATATATATATATATATATATATATATATATATATATATATATATACATATATATATATATATATATATATATATATATATATATATATGTATATATATATATATATATATATATATATATATATATATATATATATATATATATATATATATATATATACATATATATATATATATATATATATATATATATATATATATATATATATACATATATATATATATATATATATATATATATATATATATATATATGTATATATATATATATATATATATATATATATATATATATATATATATACACATATATATATATATATATATATATATATATATATACATATATATATATATATATATATATATATATATATATATATATATATATATATACACACACATATATATATATATATATATATATATATATGTGTGTGTGTGTGTGTGTGTGTGTGTGTGTGTGTGTGTGTACTATATCATATACTTATGTCCGATTAACAATAATAAGTGGTAAAGTAGGAGCGAAATTCATTGCAAATTTTCTATTTACCTCTCTATATATAACGTCGGTCTATTATTTTTGATTGTTACTATTTATACGCTTTCTTTTTTTTAACGCTAGGTTTGTACTCTCTTCCTTTCCACTTTGTCCATTTTAGAAGCAAGGTTCGATACTGTTAATCCGTGTTGTTTGCTTATTTTACTCCTTTCAATCATTTTT